>CM041778.1:131431166-131965326 GCA_023374045.1 Limonium bicolor
AATAAAATGTTAGAGACAATGGAATATAATGTTAGAGACAATGAAATTAAATGTTAGAGACAATGGAAATTAAATGTTAATAAGAGTTAGAAGTTAGATGTCAGAAGTTAGATGTCCGTAGTCAGATGGCCAAAGTCAGGTGTCCAAAGTCATATGTCCAATTAATATTAACAGATTATTAAAGGATTAATATTAACAAAAATAGTAGATAATTAATATTAACATCAAACAGAATATTATGGACATAATATTAGCAGATTAAAAAGAACAAAATATTTATAATTAAACAGGTGAATAATCCAGAGCTTAGGAACTAGAATAAATCTAGTCCCCGGCAACGGCGCCATTTTGCAGACGTTATATTGTGAGTGGTTAAACTGGTGTAAAATTAAAGAAAAGAAGAATTAGAACTCAAATTAAACGTCGGGCTGCAAACAAATCCCGGTCGCAGTAGTATAGTGAAAATGTAAGCAACCGGATGTCGAACCGTGGGACTAATATATATCTAGTACCTAAGCGTGTCACAGGAGGGGGGATTAATTGACTTGTAAAATAAATAAAAAGAAAAGACAAAAGTAACTAAGTTATAGATAATAAAACGGGACTCTGGGTCAGGTTATTATAATCTGCATAATTAAGCTATCTCTACTGGTTTAATAATTTGGCAAGGTTCCTATAAATATCTTAAGGACTAAGTCATAGCCTCATAAGAACTCGTTCACCTGTAATGCAAGGTTCTAATCAAGGTTCAAGCAAAAGCCTGCGAACGGCAGAGGAGTATTGAGGAATTACATTTGCAACTGAATACTAACTTATTAAATCATAACAAGTTTCCTCCAGTTTTATGTCTTAATTAACCTATCTCTTTATCACCGGTCTGATCAAAATAGACTTAGGAAAGCAATTTAATAAACTCATGACATTTATTAAAAAGGTGCGAGATAACCTTTAAAACATAACAAACTAATATAATTAAAACCAGTAAAAATAATGCATAATTAATACAAACACATAATAACCATTCCCAGAGTATACGTAAACTAGCCTAACATATTAAATAGATAGACAGAGACAAGAGTAATAGAAATCATCCGAAATCACTCCGTCTCACTCTGCTATTTTGTATACGTAGGCTAGAGGTGGATTTAGTGAAATGTAAAATAAATAAAATGGAGAAGGCGGAAGGAGAGAAATGAGATGGTGTGTGAATTGGAACTCCAGAGGAACCACGGAAGGAGCCTCCGGAAGGACACTGAATAAGGAGGAATGAAGCTCGTATTTATAGAGGAAGAAGAACAGAGCAGCAGCTCATTAGCTCACTGATTGAGCTCGATGATTGCAGCTCCCCATTGATTGCAGCTATTGATTGCGCAGGGGACAAGGTTGAAACGCGGGCGTGATTTCTGGTAGGCGTCGTCTCAAGTTGCAGAGCGAGTCGGCGGAGAAGATAACCCGTTTAGATCTGTATTTATAGTCACGTCCGCCTCCTCAAATGAGGCAGTTGCATGGGCGGTAAGAATTGTGTCCGCCTAACCCATGCATCCTCTCTTGTCCGCCTCCACGTCCTCCTGTTAATGGGGCGGTTGCAATAAGTTTGTCCGCCCCCTAATGAGGCGGTTGCCTCTATTTTCTTCCTTTCTAGTGTCGTCCGCCCCATAATAAGGCGGTTGCATGCAAATCATGCGCATGCATGTCCTCTCCACGTGAGTTTGTCTATCCCTTATAATATATGTCTTTGCTTGTCATTTTTCCTACATTTTAACACATATAATACATCAGTTAATATAATAACATAAATATAGGAAAAACCTAAGATAAGTGAGAAACATTACTAAAAATGCTGCAATTAATAAGGTGATTAAACCTTAATAAGTCTATATGTTTTGCACTTATCAGTGCAACATGTTCAATCCCAAACCAGGATGACTGAGGGCCAAGAGAATCAGAACATAATGAATGAATTGTGTTAATCCTAGATCGCATGGTGTGTCTAGCAAAGAAAAAGCCCGTGTTTTTATCCCCTGCACTGAGCCAAGATTGACGAGATCTTTAATGCAGTCGTTGTTCCTCCTTTAGTAGTAAAGAATCTAAAGAGTTGAAAAGATTCTTCCATCTATCTAGATGAGCCTGAGTGGCTGGAGCAAAAGCAATGACATCAATATCCTTCTTAGTCTGAGCAATCAATTTCCTCACAATCCAAATATGTTTTGTACCCCATTTGCGTAATTGTTCACCACACATCTTGACCTTGTACATATAATCAGTGCCACGAGTTGCCTAAACAGTGCGCACAGTCTGTTTACAAAAGGGATGATCACACCAGCAATTCTCAATTTTAAAAGGCTTGGGGTCATGTTTCGCTGAAGGGGAAAGCACCAGTTTAATGGGCTTATGGTCTGATTTGCCCCAAGGAAGATGTATGTTGTGCGCAGAGGGAAAGAGGTGCAACCATTGATCATTGCAAATAAATCTATCTAGTTGACTCTTAACATTAAGGTGCATACGTGCTTTATTGGTGTATGTAAACTGTGAACCTTTGTAACCCAGATCCTGCAACTGGGAGTCATTAAGGCAGTGATGAAAGGCAGGCATGGGAGTTCGTTGAGGGGTACCTCTGCCCCTATGTTCTGATGCATACAAGATTTGATTCAGATCACCGCCTACAATCCAAGGAGCAGACCATTGGACATTCAAGTAACGCAAAAGACGCCAAGTTTTCCATTTTAAATTGTTTTTGGACCAACCATACACCCCCGTAATCCTCCATCCAAAACCTGAAGGAGACAAAGTAATGTAATCTACATGCCTACTAGAAAAGGAAAGCAAAGTTACATCATATTTGGGGTCCTAAAAGAAAGCTACACCAGCTTTTCTACCTACACTATCCCCAGCAATCCACTGAAATTGTCTAAATTTAGCAGCTACTCGCTTCATCTCACTAGAAGACAGCTTGGTCTCTACTAGAAACAAAAAGGCACCCTTACCAATTCCCTAACTTGATGAACTGCCGCTGCTGAACCTAGCCCACAACAGTTTGCCACAACAAACGACATTATTGTGGGCGACCCTGGGCTTCCCCTAGAGCCGCCTGAGATGATCCACCAGGTTTGTCACCTTTGCCTCTCTTACAAACCTCATCCATGTCTGCAACCTCACGAAGTTGTGCCTCTGTTGAAGAAGTAGGAGCATCATCTATCTTACGCTTCCTCCCATTGGTGGAAACCAAAGAAGCTGGAAAAGCAGCAGCTTGATCAGTGGTAACCGCAGTATCAACATCCAGGAGGACATCAGAAGCAATATGCTGAACAAATTGAGAAGGGGGGCATGGTGGGATTTCCCCTTCCTCCAGAGCATCAGATTGAGTGTCCTCCACTCCTTTTGTCGCAACCATATCCATATTATCATCTGTTGCATGAGTCGGGACAGAACGGGGCCAGGGGGAGGGGTGCGCCTCTCTAGACAACCAACATTAGTCTCTATTGCATCATGCTTTGGGCGACCTATGCCAGAAAATCTTGCCTTAAGCCATACCTCGTAGTTGAGCTCATCAGAAGTAGCTTCAGTCCTGTAAGGGCAGTCACGGAGAACATGCGAAAATCGGCCACAGAGGAAACACAAGTTGGGAAGGCGCTCATAGGTTAGGCAAAGTATAGTAGGTTTCCCCTCAATAAAATTCTTGATGAATTATAAAAGGGGTTGGGTGGCGTCAATGTTAACCTTGATGCGCATGAAAGAGCCTGGTTGACGTCGATCAAGAGCCATGTATTCGAGAAAGACGCCAATACGGTTGCCAATCCTCCGAGCAAAAGTAGGTGTCATGAAGTAAAGCGGAACATCATGCAGACGGACCCAGAAAGGCGTCTAGCGAAACTCGTGTTCTCGTGGAGCTTTAGTATGGTCAACCCTGGTGAGAATGATAAGGCAGCCGTCATACGTCCACGGGCTGCGAGAGAGAATGTCAGAGATGTGCTCTTCGTCTGGAAGATTAAAAAGGAAAAGTCCTACACCCAAGATTTTGCCAAGAATCGAGCACTGGAAGTTGCGAGTTGGATTGGACTAGGCAAGGTCGTCAACCTCCAAGGATGTTTCTTTGGCAGGCGTCAGGGATAAGCCAATACATTGATTCATCAGGGCTTCAACTCGAGAGGAAGAAGCAGCCATTGCTAGGGTAAGGTTGGGCAACGTTGGTCGGTGAAGTTGGTAAAGGACAGTGAGAAGATGTAAGGGAAGGAAGTCTGGAAGTGCAACTGAAAGAGTAGGGTAACTCAACTTTCCTCAAACCACCTTTTTAAAGATGAAGATGTGGAACGACGATTTGAATCCATGGAGGATTTGGGCTGTAGGGTGCAATGATGGCCATGCAATAGAGTGAAAGATGGTGTTTGGAGATTGAGTTAACGTGTTGAGAATTGTAAAGGGCGTGACTAATGTGTCCATCAGCTGGAAAAGCAAGTCTGAGATGACAAACTACCACTGCATGGCCGAGGAGCTGAAGAGGCAAACTGACGGCGGAAAAACCCCAAAGAAAACCCACTTAGAGAGGAAACATGTGCATAATCACGCCTACTTTTAATCTATCTCATACTTGCTAGGATTTTATAGGCAGTATACATGGATTTCATCATATAATATATGTATATCATAACCTCTTTGTTTATTATGCTTCAATAACATTGGGATATGATACTTCAAGATCTCTGTTTTTAACAACCATTTAGAATCTATTTAGGACTTTTTAGTATACTAAGTTGTAACTGCTATTGTAGCAGCCTACTTTGTATGTTTATATAAAATCATTTCTGTGACAACTGAAAGATAATTATTCATTAAAGTGTTAATACCACATTAACTCTTATCACTTAGGTTCAAGAAGGGGTTTATCATCACCGTCACGTGGACATTCTCTCTTATCCTTTAATACACCACATCACACAATTATTCCCTTTTATACCTTACATAAATATTACCATCAAGTGAACTATATACTATATGTTATAACTGTTGAGCAAAATAATGTTGAAACTATCTTGCTAACTATGGGCAGTGAACCCAATCATTGTAGTACAACAAGGTCGTATCCACAGGGACTTCGTAACTATCTAGCTAATTATAAGCTTAGTAAATGTGCAAGAGGATATATACAAAATTGCATAAATGTAAATTATGGGTTTTGGGTTTTTGGGTTGTAATTGGAGAAATAAAGAAAAGAAATAAACACTAAACTAACTATCTAGGATAAGTGTAGCCCGGGATGGATATTTGCACCCGTCCTCCCCTTACACCGATTGCGAACCTCGAACTCATAGCTAAACCACGGGAACGCTTAATTAATTAGCAACCTAATCCAGGCCTACTAATCCTAACCAATTTAATCGAGACTTCTCATTCAGCTAAGCCCCGGGTCAATCGATAGCACTAAGCTCAAGTTCCACTAAAGTTGCATGTAGTCTAATCTCAAAATCATCGAAATCAGAGTACACCGTTTTAGTCTCTAACAGTTTAGTTTCTATCTCTGAATAACATTTTGATAGAATCCCACAATAATGCTAAACTAATAGGTAGGCCAAACCAACCAATTTAACACATAATGATAATTTGGGTAAACCCTAAACTAATCCTCAAATCATGAGCAACAAGTTTAAGAATCATAATACCACCATAATTATCAGTATTCAGCACAAGAACCAAAATAAAACCATAAATGAGTTCAAGAATCTACAATGGAGTTTAGGGATTTTGGGACAAAATCCCCAATCCCTAGCTACAATGATTCTACACAGCCATAGGAGAGAAAATAAAAGAGCAGGGATAGAAGTAGCCATTAATGGAGCTTGGAAGGAGGTGAGCTTCTCTTCTCTTCTCCTCCCTCTCTTCTCTTCTTCTTCTCTTCTCTTCTCCTCTTCTTTTCTCCTTTAGAATCACCCTTCCTCTCTGTTTTGGGGCGGAACTCGACTGAATGAAGAATGGGGAAGTTTTCCCCAAAATTCCCCGTTTTAAAACGCAGATCTGGGCTAATTTTCGACCCGACCGACCTTGCAAGGTCGGTCCTAGGGTCGGTCGGAGTCAGTAGCAATTTCGGGTGCGTTTTTAAGTTCGACCGACCATGCAAGGTTGGTCCTAAGGTCGGTCGATTCCAGTAGCTTGCAAAAAACGCAAATCTGGGCAAAATTGGCCCGACCGACCTTGCAAGGTCGGTCCTAAGATCGGTCGGAGTCAGGCTAACTTCAAAACGCTGTATCTTCTTCGTTTTAACTTTGATTTGGATCCATTTGCGCCCACGCGTTCCTCTCTTTGTCTACTTTACTCGTAGCTATGTTACTTCTCCTGTTTAAACAATAAATGTGTAAAACACCAATGAAACACAAAACTAGAGGAAAACAAGCTAGAGTGGAGAAATGAGCATGGAAAGTGTTGATTAACATATGAAATACACCCCTAAAACATGCTCATTTGGACACTCATCACACCCCCACACTACCTTTTTGCTTGTCCTCAAGCAAAACCAAGCACCCATGCAAGTAAGGAATGCTCAAGACTAACAAACACTAACATGAATTGTAGGATAAAAGAGAAGCAAAAAGTGATTAATACCTTTGAGGAGTGTGAACCATCTCTTAGTGGTGGCATGGGTGTGCTTAGGGCAAAACAAAATTTAGAGTTTCGGGGTATGAACTGAAGTGCTTCAAAGTTCTAAAGATTAGGTGACTTGGAGAGCTTTTACCATGTCCAACTTCTCTCAAGAATGGGCATTGAGAAGAAAACAAAAGGAAAAATAGATTTATGCATTTGTTTCACTTTTGCATAAGAGATGAGAAAATAAAATTTTGGCATCAAGCCTTTGAATTTAAGAACACTCAACTCTCATTGTTAGTTAACAATGGCGTCTCACAAGTCCCTTGATGGATTTTCACAAAGAAGCACCCCTTAGAAATCCCTAAGAAAAAAGACAGAAGGAACCCCAAAGCAATAAAAATCCAACCATACAAGATCACTTGGCCACACCGCATGTAAAATGCTCCTCAATAGCAATCAAAATGAAAAATTTAAGCATTTATCCCACAATTCATAATAGTATTTGTTCTTAATGAGAACAACTCACAACACAAGGGTCCAAGTTTTTTATTTTGGACAATCGCAAGATAAGCATGAAGTATTAAGCATTTAAGCACACAATTCACCGAAAAGGTCACTCCCCCACACTTAAATTGAACAATGTCCCCATTGTTCACCAATCAAAACCGGGGAAGGTTCAGAAGACCTTTGCGGGAAGCAGACAAAAGGAAAATCACACGGGACACAAACAAACAGTATAGCACGAAGCTATCCCCAGATTTCTAATTCAAAATTAGAGAAGAGAGAACGAAAACTAAAAGGAACTAGTACTCCCCTGAGATTGCTATTGTTATCAGTTTGTAGAACTCCCCCACACTTGAGCTTCAGCCTCAAGTAGCGTAGCTTGATTGCGGTGTGAACTGGAAGTTGCACCCATAAAACACTAGAAGCAACCAAACTACAACTGGAGTTAAGGGTTAGCAAAAAAACAAACCAAAGGAGAACAAAAACAAACAGGAAATAAAAATAGTGGAGTCGTGTGGGCAATATTAAAGGGTGAAACGAGTACTCCCCGATAAGATGCGGATGGAAGATAGGGTGCCCGCACAATTGCTAGTGGGAGGGGTCGTTGAGGTGCTACCTCCAATCGTTGGAGATGAAGGTCCTCTTGGAAAATTTCACCAGAGGTTCCTTTGTAAGTGTTCCTAATTCCATCCCTTTGTCAGAGGGGCTTACCTGTTTCCAAAATATTCACAACACAAACGCCACCAATTGGGCGTAAAAGGGCAAGTCCAAAGAATGCCAAAATAGCCCATTATTGAAAACAATGCAAAATCTAAACTAACAAAATTTAAAAGACAAGACACGAAATGAAATCCGGGTTGCCTCCCGGTAAGCGGCCCTTCTTTAAGGTCTTTGGCTAGACCATACCACCGTGAAGTCATCCGGGATCGAATATGAACGTTGAAGTCGGCTTCAACGAGTGGGTTGGGCGGGCATCATCTAGCAATGAAGAACGACCCGGATCAAAAGGAAATGTGGCCTCAACACTTAGGATGTGAAAGTGTAAACTCCACCGATCGTTCATCAGGTGGAAGTGTTGAGGTGGGTGATCCTTGGTACGAGGATCAAACTGTGGTGGAGCCTCCTCTTCAAATTCAAGGATGTAAACATCCTTATCTTCAGTGAGCGTTGCAGGGAGAACTCCGGAGCGGACTTTGTCTTCAATCTTTGGTCCCAGATCAAATGGGAAGGTGGCCTCCACACTTAGCGGGTGTACGTTGAGCTTCCACCCAACTTCATTAGTGCACGGGTGGGGGGCCTTGATCCTTCAAATGAAGATCAAAGTTAGTGGGCTCCTCCTCCTCAAATTCAAGGATGCAGACATTGATAAGTGCAAAACATATAGACTTTTTAGGGTTTAATCACCTTATTAATTGTAGCATTTTTAGTAATGTTTCTCACTTATCTAGGGTTTTTCCTATAAATATTGTTATATTAACTGATGTATTTTATGTGTTAAATTGTAGGAAAAATACCTAAAACATACATATGTTTATAAGGGATTAAAATGGTCACGTCAGGAAGAACAACATACACGCACGAATTGCATGCAACCACCCACTAAGGGGCGGACCACTCTCATGCAACCGCCAGGCGGACGAGACAGAGGCGACCGCCTCCTTATCAGGCGGACGTGACAGAGTGTACCGCTAGTTATCAGGCGGACGTGACGAGTGTACCGCTAGTTATCTAGCGGACAAGAGACAGAGGACGCGAGGCGGTTGAGACAGAGATGACCGCCACTTAACAGGCGGACAACATACAGAGGAGACCGCTAAATAAGTGGCGGACACGTGTAAATGTGTAGGAAATCAACGGGTTATCTTCTACGCCAACTCGCTCTGCAACTTGAGACGGCGCCTACCAGAAATCACGCGAGCGATTTAGCCCTGTCCCCTGCGCAATCAATAGCTGCAATCAATGGGGAGCTGCAATCAACGAGCTCAATCAGTGAGCTGATGAGCTGCTGCTCTATTCTTCTTCCTCTATAAATACGAGCTTCATTCCTCCTTATCCTGTCCTTCCGGAGGCTCCTTCCGTGGTTCCTCTGGAGTTCCAATTCACACACCATCTCATTTCTCTCCTTCCGCCTTCTCCATTTTATTTATTTTACATTCCACTGAATCCACCTCTAGCCTACGTACACAAAATAGCAGAGTGAGACGGAGTGATTACGGATGATTTCTATTACTCTTATCTCTGTCTATCTATTTAATATGTTAGGCTAGTTTACACGCTTTGGGAATAATTATTATCTGTATTAATTATGCAATGTTTTTACTGGTTTTAATTTAATGAAGTTTGTTACGCTTAAAGGATTTCTCGCCTTTTTAATAAATGTCATGAGTTTATTAAATTGCTTGCTAAGTCTATTTTGATCAGACCAGGTGATAAATAGATAGGTTGATTAAGCCGTAAATCTGGAGAAAGCTCTATTATGATTTAATGAGTTAGTATTTTCAGATGCAATTATATTTCCTGGAATTTAATGTCCGTTTACATAAGAGTGCTCGAACCTTGATTAGACCGAGCATTTCTGGTAAACGAGTTCTTATGAGGCTATGACTTAGTCCTTAGGATAATTTAAGGAATTTTGCCAAACAATTATAATTAAACCAGTAGGAATAGCATGAAAGCAGATAATATTAATCTGAACCAGAGTCCCGTTTAGTTAATTTGCTTACTTAGTTAATTTTATTAACTGTTTTTATTTATATTTAACAAGTCAATTAATCCCCCCTCTTTGTGACACGCTTAGGTACTATAATATGTACATTAGTCCCGTGGTTCGATATCCGGTCGCTTACATTTCACTATACTACTGCGACCGGGATTTGTTTGCAGCCCGACGTTTATTTTGGGTTTTAATTTCTTTTCTTTAATTTTAATTACACCACTTAAACCACTCACATTATAACGTCTGCAAAATGGCGCCGTTGCCGGGGACTAGATTTATTCTAGTTCCTAAGCCCGGATTATTCACCTGTTTAATTATAAATATTTTGTTCTCTTAAATATGTTAATAATATTTCTATATTATTTTGTTTATTGTTAATATTAATTATCTGCTATATTTTGTAATAATAATTATCTAATAATCTGTTAATATTAATTGGACATTTGGACAATTGGACACCTGACTTTGGCCATCTAACTTCGGACATCTAACTCTAACATCTAATTCTACTCTAACATTTTATTTTGTCTCTAACATTTAATTTCCATTGTCTCTAACATTATTTCATTGTCCTAACATTTAATTATTAAATTAACTACTAACTATATTTATGTTATCTAATTACTAACTTCTAATTTTATGTCATTATTATTACTAACCTCTAATTTATTTTATGACTTTATATTTGTGCCTCTATGTTACGAATGAAAAAAAAATGGAACAGACTCTTGTCCGCCACTTATCCCGCGGACGCGACACCAGACCGCCTCGCGGTCGCCCCACTCTTGTCCGCCACTTACCTCGCGGACGCCTCACTCTTGACCGCCTCATATCGGGCGGACTCGACACACGCGACCGCCTCGCGGTCATGCTCCAGAATAGAAAAAAATTTTGCTAAACGCCGCGTTCCCACAAGTCTCCGTTCTTCCCCAATTTTAATCTGCTCGAGCCTGCCCCGAGAGAAGAACGAGAACCGCAAATCGCCTCCCCCTTCAAATCATCACAAGTTCCTCAAATCTTCATCAAATTTTACAAGGTTGGTACCGAAATGCTCGTTTTTCAATTCCTTACGTTTCTATAGCTTCAAATTTGTAAATGGTGAACTACTAGGAGAAATTAGGACTGAAGTTTCGAATCCCTAGTTTCCCAAATTCGAAATTTTCGAATTTTAATTGCTAATTTGTCTCGAATTTGTCCTATATTTGTCATAATCTACATATACAAGGTTAAATCTTTACATATTACACTTAGTTTGGGTGTTTTTGTTGAATTCAAAAATTGTTGTGTGCTAATTACGAAAATTTGTTGTTAGAACTAGCATTATTCAATTTTATTTAGCCTTGTTTATTAAACGAAAATAGAGATTATGATTCTAGGTTATTGTTTACAGATTTGTTAGGTGACGGTACTAAAAGCTTGAAACTGACTGAATTAATTGTGGAGAAACGAAGAATTTTAGGGGAGACTCTGTCAAATTTTCGACAGAATTTGTGTTGTATAATTATTCTGTTTATGTTTTATTATTTGTTCATCTTGTTTTCTATTTTTATTAATTTACGGAGTTGTTTATATTAAATACTAATGTTCTGTTTGATATTAATTTATGTGTTGTTTATTAACATTTTCGTTGTTATTAATTGTTAATTTTATATGTTTTTCTTGATTGATTTTTATGCTGTTTTTTGTTTATTAATTTTATGTTATTAATGTCTAGTAATTTTCATGTTATTATTACTATGTCTATATTTTATTGTTATGCTGTTAATGTTTGTTTGCTTTTAATTTTAATAATATATTAGTATGCCTCGTATTCGTGGTGGCGACTGCCCTGGAGCATCATCTTCTTCTGCACCTCGTCTTCTGGACGATGGCTTTGTCTCAGTAGAGGCTCGTGCCTGGTTTGAACAGGGCAAGGAC
The DNA here is from genome assembly GCA_023374045.1 of Limonium bicolor. NCBI lineage: Eukaryota > Viridiplantae > Streptophyta > Magnoliopsida > Caryophyllales > Plumbaginaceae > Limonium > Limonium bicolor. Next base: position 131,442,877 of record CM041778.1, read on the forward strand.
TTTCATAGAGAGGAAATTTGAGCCGGCAGTGCTAGAGGCTGCAGGGGTGGATACTATTTGCCAGGCTAGGACTTTCAGAGGTCCTAAGGTTAGGGCACGGTGTCTTTGCTCCGGACTTAGCTAGAGAGTTCTATGCTAATGCCCGGGCAGGCGATATGAGCATTACTTCTTATGTACGCCATAGCCCCGTGGAGGTCACACCCTCGACTTTCACCTCTCTCTTGCACATCCCGGATGCTCCTGGTGATATCCGAGGATTCACAGAGGAGTACTTGCAGAGGTCGAAGTCCAGGTGGCTTCAGGCTGTAGGTCGGAGGACCCGACGTAGAGGGGAGGAGGAGAAGGATGTCCTCCCGTTTGCTAGCTTCCCGACGCTGACTCAGAGGCTTCTCCTGGAGATCCTCAGTCATCAGATTCGCCCATCTGGGGCGCATGATGCTTCTGATGAGGATTGTGCCTTACTGGACTATTTCCTAGGTCCATTTCCACCCGCTCAGCGCCTCTCCTTCAGCCACGTCATGTTCGGCCAGCTCCATAAGGTGGTCTCTTACATGAGGACGAAGAAGAAGAATCACTCCCATTTTTCCCTTCTTCCTCAGTCTCCACATTATCGGTACTGTCCCATTCCCAGCAGGGTTCAGGGAGACTTTAGATCTCCGTTCAGCGAAGCGCCCAGTGTCTTTGCTGACTGTGCGGAGCTGGGGCTTTTGCGCTCAGATGACGGTACTTGGGTTAGGAGTGCCACTGCTCGGTCTTCCACTGCATCTTCCACAGCAGCGGGGACCTCTACTGGAGCTACACACTCAGCCGATCCTGACCCACCGTCCGCACAGGGAGAGGAGCCTTATAGGCCGACTACTGATATGATGCAGACCCCTGCTCCTGTACCCTACTCCACGGATCTACAGGCTCAGTTCCAGACCTTCCATCAGATGCAGCAGCAGATGCATCAGAGGTTTGAGAGCTTTGAGCAGACTCAGCAGAGGATGCTGGCTGAGCAGTCACAGATGATGCAGCGCCTGGAGCGGAGTGACGAGTTGTATTCACGAGTGGTACAGCGCTTAGACCAGGGTGACCAGTTGCAGGCACAGACCGCTCAGCTCATGCAGCGTCTCCTCGCTCAGTCAGGCCAGGGACCAGCACAGCCTCCACCACCACCACAGTGATTATTTATTGTTATCTTTATTTTATTTTGATTTTCTCTGACTTTTTTGTAGACTATTACTGTTTAAACCTTGTGCTAACATTTGATATATTCAGGAAGGTAACAGTGTGGTTTACTTTATGTTTTTATTTTATGAATTTTTATTTATGTTTTTATTTATGATTTTCTTTTGGTTCATTGGAGTTCTGCTGGCTATATATGATTTTCTTTTCAGAACAAATCTGTCGAATATATAGCTGAACTCACCTTTGGAAAGCAACCTCAGTTGCTTTGGCATTTCAATATCTTCGGTTGAACACTTGCGCAAACTCAAGTGTGAGGAACGTCTCACCCCTGCCAAGCTCTAAGTGTGAGGAAGGTTACCTTCCTCAATCTACGATACAAGGGGAGTTTCACTTCTTCATTTATTATATTAATGTTCAACCTACTTGCATTTAATCCTTTATGAGTCTGTCATAATTTGAAAGGTCATTTTCTTGATTTTAATTCTGAACAATGAGGACATTGCTCCTCTTAAGTGTGAGGAAGGAAAGACCTTTCCCTGAAATTATGACAGTAGTTCGATAATGCCACACTCACTTTTTACTCTAAACTGCCTAAAATTAAAAAAAATTGAAAAATGAGATAAATAATTGTAGAAGTGTCTGAAATTATGTCAAGTGACAACTGAAAGGTAGTTTTATTTCAAGGAGTTTGTATAAAATTATTTTCCTCAAAATACTCTATTTTTACTCAAAATGATAGATCTGCTAGTTGTAAAAATCAATTTAGTTTAGCTTGGGATTATGGAAATATGTGGAAAGTCAAGGAAAGAAAAGGATAAAGACAAGGTACTCCGCTGTTTATAATTTTTCTAACCAAAAACAGGCCTCGTCTATCTGGTTATTAAGTTCTTTGGGGTGCTTTATCACCTATCTACCTAAGGTCTCGTGACCTGGGATAGAAGACCCAACACCGCTACAAAGATAGAGAGAAAAGTCTGGGGTACAGAAAAATAATGCAATTAAAAAATATATTATATAAATAATATGTGCTTTGTTATACAATTTGCACATTCAAAAAAAAGTGTAAATAAATAAATTGCAATTTATGTTTGAACATGAGTATGTGGTGTTGAAAGGTATTGCGGAATAAGGCATTACTTCACACCCCTTGTCATCCCGGGTTAGTGAATGAAATTGGTTGGAAATCCCAGGTTAATCTAACTTGTTTTCTGCAGTCTAGTTTTCTATGCTTTTATTAAATTGTTTCTTCACTGTTTATAAAAACCTACTTCTAAGAGCAGAATTATTCTTTCATTGTCACTTTGTCTAAATTCCCTTCTACACTTATTTAATCTTGTTTTATTATTAAGGCTTAGAGATAATTATATTCCTTATTTGCTTGAGGACAAGCAAAAGTCAAGTGTGAGGAAGTTTGATAAGTGCAAAACATATAGACTTTTTAGGGTTTAATCACCTTATTAATTGTAGCATTTTTAGTAATGTTTCTCACTTATCTAGGGTTTTTCCTATAAATATTGTTATATTAACTGATGTATTTTATGTGTTAAATTGTAGGAAAAATACCTAAAACATACATATGTTTATAAGGGATTAAAATGGTCACGTCAGGAAGAACAACATACACGCACGAATTGCATGCAACCGCCCACTAAGGGGCGGACCACTCTCATGCAACCGCCAGGCGGACGAGACAGAGGCGACCGCCTCCTTATCAGGCGGACGTGACAGAGTGTACCGCTAGTTATCAGGCGGACGTGACAGAGTGTACCGCTAGTTATCTAGCGGACAAGAGACAGAGGATCGCCAGGCGGTTGAGACAGAGATGACCGCCACTTAACAGGCGGACAACATACAGAGGAGACCGCTAAATAAGTGGCGGACACGTGTAAATGTGTAGGAAATCAACGGGTTATCTTCTACGCCAACTCGCTCTGCAACTTGAGACGGCGCCTACCAGAAATCACGCCGATTCAGCCTGTCCCCTGCGCAATCAATAGCTGCAATCAATGGGGAGCTGCAATCAACGAGCTCAATCAGTGAGCTGATGAGCTGCTGCTCTTTCTTCTTCCTCTATAAATACGAGCTTCATTCCTCATCCAGTGTCCTTCCGGAGGGCTCCTTCCTGGTCCTCTGGGTTCCAATTCACCACCATCTCATTTCTCTCCTTCCGCCTTCTCCATTTTATTTATTTTACATTCCATGGAATCCACCTCTAGCCTACGTACACAAAATAGCAGAGTGAGACGGAGTGATACGGATGATTTCTATTTACTCTTATCTCTGTCTATCTATTTAATTGTTAGGCTAGTTTAAGTACGCTTTGGGAGAATTATTATATCTGTATTAATTATGCAATGTTTTATGGTTTTAATTTAATGAAGTTTGTTACGCTTAAAGGATTTTTCTCGCCTTTTTAATAAATATCATGAGTTATTAAATTGTTGCTAGTCTATTTTGATCCGACCAGGTGATAAATAGATAGGTTGATTAAGCCGTAAATCTAGAGAAAGCTTTATTATTGATTAATGAGGTTAGTATTTCAGATGCAATTATATTCCTGGAATTTAATGTCCGTTTACAGAAGATGCTCGAACCTTGATTAGGACCGAGCATTTCTGGTAAACGAGTTTCTTATGAGGCTATGACTTAGCCTTAGGATAATTTAAGGAATTGATGCCAAACAATTATATTAAACCAGTAGGAATAGCATGAAAGACAGATAATATTAATATGAACCACGTCCCGTTTAGTATTTGCACTAGTTAATTTTATTACTGTTTTTATTTATTTTAACAAGTCAATTAATCCCCCCTCTCTGTGACACGCTTAGGTACTATAATATGTACATTGTCCCGTGGTCGATATCCGGTCGCATTACATTTCAACTACTATACTACTGCGGACTGGGATTTGTTTGCAGCCCGACGTTTATTTTGGGTTTTAATTCTTTTCTTTAATTTTAATTACACCACTTAAACCACTCACGATTATAACGTCTGCAGACATCCTCGACCTCGGGGTGAGGCTCATAGGAAGAGCCGAGGTGGACATCACTTCAAAGGGGAGGGCTCCTTGACTCAGGTGGTGGTGGTACTCTCCTCTAAGGAGTCAGAGGGAGACAGTGGTCTCCTCCTTCTCAAGTTGAGGATGTGAGCATCCTCGTGATCTTGATGAGGGAGCACGGTAGAAGGCGGGGGAAATATTGGTAGATGACTTCAGAGGGAGAAAGCTCATTGAAGTCAGGTGGAGACTCTCTTAGATGAAGTGTCTTCATAGTCAAAAGCCGGGGGTGGATGTGGTGCTGGGCTTTCAGATTCGCAAGGGGCGGAGATGGAGAGTAGCTCAAGTACTCAGCAGGCTGTTCACATCATGAACTGTTTCGTCTAAAGTTGTTGCACAACTTGATCAATCTATGAGCTTGAACATTCATGTGAAGGTATTTTGCTTCATGGTTAAAAGTATGTTGATAGTCGAGGTTAGGCTTGCGAAGAAGAGATAAGATATCATGAGCTCCTCCAAACTGGGTGAATCAACCTCTACTGTGATCACAGGATAGTGAGACGCTCTCGTGGTCTCCTCCACACTCTTGGCACACAAGCCTCCGGTAGACATATGAGTTGAGGTCCTCCATAGTTATCTCATTCTGCCATTGTGTTGGCCATGGGGGGCCCATGGTACTATCCGCACCTTTGGTATACACTCCAATAATCGGTGTTTTGCTCGGTGTAGTCGCCATGCCAACCTTCTGCTGGGGGAGTGACAGATGTCGAAGTTTTCCATAAGATCCCTCAATTCTGCCATGTGTTGGACATTGGGGGCTCTCATGATTATATCCGCACCTCTGACAACATCCCATTGATTGTAGTTCTCTACGCATAGGAGTAACCGTACCAACCTCCTGCTTGATCGTAGTGACCATCTATATATCAGATTAAGTACCTAAAAAAAAGAAACAAAAATTTATACACAAAATGGCAAATAAATGAATGAAAATCTACACAAAAACTAAACAGATAATAAACCAGATAGTTGGACCGAAGTCCCCGGCCAACGGCGCCAAAAACTTGTTAAGCAAAATAATGTTGAAAACTATCTTGCTAACTATGGGCAGGAACCCAATCATTGTAGTACAACAGGTCGTATCCACAGGGAACTTCGTAACTATCTAGCTAATTATAAGCCTTAGTAAATGTGCAAGAGGATATATACAAAGTCTATAATGTAAATTAGGGTTTGGGTTTTGGGTTAAATTGGAGAAAATAAAGAAACGAAATAAACATTAAACTAATATCTAGGATAGGTGTAGCCCGGGATGGATATTGCACCCGTCCTTCCCCTTACTACCGATTGTCGAACCTCGAATCATAGCTAAAACCAAGGGATGCTTAATTAATTAGCAACCTAATAGGCCGACTATCCTAACCAATTTAATCGAGACTTCTCATTCAGCTAAGCCCCGGGTCAATCGATAGCACTAAGCTCAGTTCCACTAAAGTTGCAATGTAGTCTAAATCTAAAAATCATCAAAATCAGAGTACACGTTTTGTAGTCTCTAAACAGTTTAGGTTTCTATCTTGAATAACATTTTGATAGAATCCCACAATAATGCTAAACTACTAGGTAGGCCAAACCAACCAATTTAACACATAATTGAGAATTTGGGTAAAAACCCTAAATATCCTCAAATCATGAGCAACAAGTTTAAGAATCAAATACCAATAATTATCAGTATTCAGCACAAGACCAAAATAAAACCATAAATGCAGTTCAAGAATCTACAGGAGTTAGGGGATTTTGGGACAAATCCCCATCCCTAGCTACAAATGATTCACTACACAGCCATAGGAGAGAAAATAAAAGAGCAAGGGATAGAAGTAGCCATTAATGGAGCTTGGAAGGAGGTGAGCTCTCTTCTTTCTCTTCTCTTCTCCTCCCTTCTCTTCTCTTCTTCTTCTTCTTCTCTTCTCCTCTTCTTTTCTCCTTTAGAATCGCCCTTCCTCTCTTTTTGGGGCGGAACTCGACTGAATGAGAATGGGGAAGTTTCCCCAAAATTCCCGTTTTAAAAAATGCAGATCTGGCTAATTTTCGACCCGAACGACCTTGCAAGGTCGGTCCTAGCCTGGTCGGTCCGGAGTCAGTAGCAATTTCGGGCGCGTTTTAAGTTCGACCGACCTTGTAAGGTCGGTCCTAAGGTCGGTCGATTCCAGTAGCTTGCGCAAAAACGCAAATCTGGGCAAAATTTGGACCCGACCGACCTTGCAAGGTCGGTCGGAGTCAGGCTAACTTCAAAAACGCTGTATCTTCTTCGTTTTAACTCCGATTTTGGATCCGTTTGCGCCCACGCGTTCTCTCGCTTCGTCTACTTTACTCCTAGCTATGTTACTTCTCCTGTTTAAACAATAAATATGTAAACACCAATGAAACACCAAAACTAGAGGAAACAAGCTAGAGTGGAGAAATGAGCATGAAAAGTGTTGATTAAACATATGAAATACACCCCTAAAACATGCTCATTTGGACACTCATCAATAACCATACATCTTTCATTCATAATTTCACCCTTCTCATAGTTACAGTAATGAACTACTAAGGAAATGCTTTTGTATAAATGATGACAAGATTTTTTTCAATAAAACCTTGCATAGGATATCAAGAGATTTCATTTATTCTTAATTTGATTTTCATTCTTACCAAATTGGGTTTACATCGATAGATTAGCTCTTCAGGTCCACAATATTCACGCTGGAGTATAAAAAATATTATTGAAAGAACACATGAAACATTGGATTCAGGCGAGACACATGTAAGGACTACCTCAATATACTGCAAGTATGCCACAAAACTGCCAAAGCAAAATGAGACCATAGTTTGTGAATGTTGCTAAAACATTAAGCATCAATGAAATATTGACTACAAAAGATTATAAGGATATGAGAGCTATAGATGATCAAGAGTATGTTGCTAAATGAATTATCCACTCATAGGTCTCATTCCCAATTCACCCAGAGTTAGTAGTTACTATTTTTTGAAAAGGTGTTCAAAATGAAAGAGTGTTAAAGATAACGTAAGAAAAATACATGATATATGTAACATGTAGAAATAAAAAAATCATATTAATTAAACTTGTAATCAGGAATAGATATAGTGAAATAATGTCATAACTTGTAACTTAGTTAATGGGAGACAATACGAGGTTATATATAAAGTAAAGATTGTCGAGAATGGTATAGCTCTGAAAGAGCATTAGACGGGATAAAGAATTAGTATACCAGAAAAAGTAAGTGTTTTTTTTATAAGTGTCTGAAAGTTCAGCATAAGAGTGATACCGCGACTCTAAATGAACCTTTCTCGTAATATTGACTACAGAAGATTGTACATATATGAAAGCTATAGATGATCAAGAGTATGTTGCTAAATGAACTGTCCACTCATAGGTCTCATTCCCAATTCACCCAGAGTTAGTAATTACTATTTTTTGAAAAGGTGTTCAAAATGAAAGAGTGTTAAAGATAACGTTAGAAAAATACATGATATATGTAACATGTAGAAATAAAAAAATCATATTAAATTAAACTTGTAATCAGGAATAGATTTAGTCAAATAATATCATAGCTTGTAACTTAGTTAATGGGAGACAATAAGAGTTTATATATAAAGTAAAGATTGTCAAGAATGGTATAGCTCTAAAAAGAGCATTATACGAGATAAAGAATTAGTATATCAGAAAAATAAGGTATTTTTTATAAGTGGCTGAATATTCAGCATAAGAGTGATATTGCGGTTCTAAATAAACCTTTCTCGCAATATGGTAGTGTATAAGTTTTGAACTCGAAACCTTTGATTCTAAGGTATCACTTCATAGTCTTCATTACCATCAAGCCATGAGGACTTGACAGAAAAAGTTTGATGATAGTTTTTATATTGATAGAGAACTCAAGATATGTCTACAAGATGATGAAACTAATATTAAGTCGATGATGACAGTATACTTATGGAATGTATATAGCGGTACATGTTATGCCGATGGATATTCGATTAATTGGTCGAAATGCTTTAGGAAGATGAAATAGCAACAAAGTTTGAATTAACATCCAGCGTGAATATTGTGGATCTGAAGGGCTAATATTAAATTATTTTTTCAAAATAAATAAATAATAGTATATGATTTAACTAGTATTTTGAAAAATTATTATAAAAATTATGGCCCCGTTTGTGAAAAAAAAATTCCACCCCATAATACCTTTTTCAAATGACTTAAGTTATTATTTGCTTTAGTCTGTTCTCTATGTCAACCTGTACTCCACATGCTTCAACTCATACCAACATTATTGTTTTTGTGATAGATGGTTACCAAACTACTGTAAATTACTTTTGTAATACCAATATATTTCACTGTGATACAGCAATTATATTCGTAAATATTATTTTAATTAATAATATGTATTATAGACATTTTATGTTACACATTATTTATTAGTTATATGAAAATGAATACATATGTTATATATGTAATTATGATATATAAATATTAGTACATATTGTTTTAATATTAAATAGTTGGTAATATAGACATTTATGTTACACATTATTTATTACTTATATGAATATGTATACTATGTATACATATGTTATATATGTAATTATGATATATAAATATCAGTAAATATTATTTTACTTAAATATTTAGCAATATATGTATTGTTGAAATATTATACACATTATTTATTATTTATATGATTATGAATACATATGTGATATATGCAATTATGATATACAACATTAAAAAAATTATTTTAATTAAATAATTAGTACTATATATAGAAAATTTATGTAACACATTGTTTATTACTTATGTTTATCAGATTATTTGCAATAAGCTAATATCATTTTAAACTAATTATATCAGCTTTCAGCTTACTTAATCAGTCATCAACTATCAGCTATCAACTATCAGCTCTTTCACGAACTGGGCCTATATGAGTGTGTTTAATTCACAATATACCACTATGTTCTCGATATATTGAGTTCTTACTTATTTTATTGGATAACACTCTATCTCATATTTCATAAATTGTTGTGTTAATATTCCTTGAAAATGATCAAACTACCATTGTTATTAATTAATTGTCTGATAATGATTTTTCATGTTGATAAATTACATAAGATACCACTTTCATTTACCTAAAAACAGGGGCAATTTAATCTTTTTCTAGGGATATTAACGAAACAGTTAGTGAAATATTGGGCAAAGTGTTATCTGATGAAATAAGTAAAATATTCGGTGTTATCTTATATAATTTTAGAAACACAGTGCTATATCATGAATTAAACAAAAACTTAGTGGTATTTGGTGAAATTTCTCACAAATATAATATAATTTATTTTGAATAAATAATTTAAATCGGTAGAAAAAAAGTAATTTAAAAATGTAGAATATAAATTATGGTAATTAATTAGTATAAATCGATAGAAAAATTGACATAAATTATGTGTTTAAAATATGTTATTCTTTTTTATGATATTGAATAATTTAAAAAAAATCTAAGAAATATTTATCTTTTCAATATTTTATGATAATTTAATATAATTTCAATTTTTATACTATTTTGTTATATTTTATATACATATATTTTTATATTTTATAGTATTTTAAATTTTTGTAACTATTTTAACATTTAGGGTATATTATGAACCTTAAAAGCATCTTGTTAACTAGTATGACTTTTTTTTTCTTGTGATAAAGGACTATAGAAACATTTCATAGATCTATATAAAAATATAATAACTATTGCAATTGAATCCATTATAGAAATTTCTTTTATAAAATTATTTTAGCTAATATATTAATATTGAAATGAAAAAATGTGTCAAAAGTAAATAAGAAAATATTAGTGAGACCGATGTATCTTATCGGAGGTTTTGTCCTATACGTTTGGCAAAAAGTGGCTCGTCCTCATGCAAGCTGCTGCTGCTCCCCCTCACTGTTCAATTTCCAAGGACATCCGTGGAGGTGTGTGTGTGTCGTCATGCCCCGTACGTGGGTTAGCCAATAGTAGAATAATTAGATCACTGACGTGAGCAACAAATCTGTTGGAATTGGCGACGGTGGGTGTGGAGAGGGCCGGGAGGAAGACAATCGAGTTGACCGGCGAGGAAGCTCAGAGTGTGCGCGAGCTCAAAGTTAACCCGCACATCCCATCCAGAGAACCGAGCTCTACGAGGATTCTCACTCAGAGGCATCCGACTCGACCGTGTGGAGCCCGGTCGAGTAATATGCTCCTTCAGAGTCCCCCCTCGACTCACTGTAATTGCTTCTCTTGTTGATGATTCCCTTCTCTACTTTCCCAAATCGTCAAGTCCGCTATCGAACGAAATTAGTATGATGTAGTTTGAGATGGTTTGATCTCAGAAGTTATCGAATTGGTTATGAATTTTATAATTCAGTAAAGTATAGGGGCTAGGGTTTGAAGAAGCCTGATTTTTCCGTGGGTATAATTTGGTTTTTCATCTACAGGATAGAAGTGGGAATTTGACTCCAGGTGCGATTGCGAATTTGGTGGATGAGCTTGGGGCTATAGTGAAGCACAAAGAAACCTCACCCATGGACGTGTCCGTCAACCTGTCCATGTTTTTATGTCCACTGCAAAAGAGACGTAAGTTGATCTATTCTCACTGTATTAACTTCAGCAAACTATAATTTATTCTACTGCTGTTGAATTTTTTACAAGTAAAAAGATGAATAACCTCACATCACATCCTATCTGGCAAAACTTTTCCGTTCGAACTTTGTTCTGCTTAGGTCTACCATCCGTAATTCTCCTTTAATTCGTAAGACCGAAGCTTACTTTCACGATCATATTATCAATAATATGGCCCCATTCTTTTGCAACACAATCAACTGGTTTATGATTTATCAGCTGGTTTATCAGGCTCAGTTCATTCTTTTGTTGTATTATGGGTCATATATCATTTACTCATAAAGCTTATTTAAAACAGCATTATCAGTTAGTTCATCAGCTGGTTTACGCATTATCAGGCATGATATCAGTTGGTTTACATATTGTCAGTCATATTATCAGTTGGTTTATCAGTTCAAAACTCTAATACAAAAAGAACAACCTATATAGGTTTTTACACAATCATCTAATTTTGAAATCAGTCATCAGCCCATATCAACTATCAGCTGGTTTATACAAAATGCAAAAGAATGGGGCCATAATCTCTTTTTAGAAATTTACACATTTATTAAGGAAAGTAGAAAAATGATGCATGTACACTTATTTTTTACTTTTCCATCTAAATGATAATTATTTTTGTATTGAATAGTAGAGTTAAAAGTAGGAAAAAGTGTATCAAAAACTAAAATGACATTTTTTGAACAAGAATAACTTTCTGAAACGACAGATACTCCCTCCGTCCTGAATTGACCGTCCTGTTTGTTTTATGACACGCTTTTCCACTTCAATATTAAGCATATAAGATAAAATAATTTTATAAAACTAAATTTTGTAATATATAGTTTATCATGTAAGGAATCATATGCAAAACTTAAATTTTCAAAATTAATTTATCTTATATGTTAAAAATTGAAGTCAAACGACATGTCCAAATAGTAAACAGGACGGTCAATTCAGGACGGAGAGAGTATTAATTAACGGAGGGAATAATATGTTAATTAACCGGATGAGCTGGAGTTTACCTCTTCTCTAAGGGGAGAACTGGGGCACATTTATGTCACCAGTATACTGATCACAAAGAAGTCAACTGGGGAGATTGTTGCTCAAGGGCGGCACTCCTTGTTCAGAAAAGTGCTGAGCAGCAGACTGTGAGTTTCATGTCAGAAGAAATCTGAATGGTGAGACGAAGCCATTTTCCTGAAACTCCTCTCTACTTCCAAATTTGCTTCCCCCAGATTACCTGAACGTGGAGCTTCAGTTAACCAAAAGGAATCCATCCTGCACCTTATAGTGGGTGATGATCAATTCCTTGACCAAAGACTATGACTTGGCTTAGGAATTAATGTAATTGTCTCTCAACTAGGGTGGTTTTTGAGTCGTTACATCATCGATAGTTAATGTTTTAGTAACATTGACAAACCATATTTGATTTGGCAGTTTTTGTGGCATACTTAGCCCTTGCATGTTCGTGGGTCCAAAATGAGTCATGCGTTCTTTTCAATAATATATTTCTATATACAAAACAGTCTAAACAAAAACAACTACAAATAAATCAAAACAACATAATATATCCACTATATTGTTTTAGTTTTACACACACAGATATGTTATTTTAATTATTTCTATCTAATTTTATACAAGTTATCACTTTTCAATACATATCGGTGAATTTTGCATGTGTTTACTAGGGTGAAATGATAAGAGAAGCTTTGAAAAACTACGACATGGTTTGTGGAGGTATATCTATAGTATATTTTGACGATATATTTACAACATATTAAAGAGGTGTTGATATGAGTTTCATCTGAGTCTTAGATGAGTCATTACTCTTCAATAACATACTAGTATCATATATTTTCAGTAGATAATGTTTTGAGTGTTGTTAATCTTTTCTTTATGTAAGACTTTTAAAATTTTAATCACTCTCTTTCCATATATATATTTACTTTTCCTTTCTGATTCACCATTCTCATACTTCTAACAAAAAGTAAAAGTAAAATAATCTAAAAAATTGTTTACTTAATTTTGGTGTTTTGTGCTTAAAAAATAAATTATTAAAAATAGATAATATAGACAATTCAATCAAAAACAACCAAATCTAAACAATACATAATTCAGAATACCACTTATTTAAAAACCAAGAAGCATAATAGTAGTATTGTATAATAATAACAATCACCTCAATAAAAGTCGTCGTAAATTCAAGCGTACGGGCAGTCCGTGCAAAAATATGGTGCGAGCTGTGATATGACATTCTCAGTCAGCAGATGATTGGGAATGTTTTGCTGATTAGACTGTCTTTTATTATATTAACTTCAAATGATTGTAACTTTTAATATATAAGTCCAAAATGAAAAAAAAAATTATATCATCATTCATCTAAATTCAAGCTCTTCAAAACAAGACCAGTCATGGACATGTTTTGACAACTTTGAAAAAAAATCTATTTTTACATGTGTATGATAATACACTAAAATGATAATACGATTCATTAATTTTGATATTATGATTCATTAAAGTTGATATTATCATTTATTAACTAATAAGTGGTGAATTAGATCATAAATTTCAGAACCGATACAAAATCATTATTGTTTTGTAGTGTATTATTATTGTTCAATGGTGTATTTTAAATCTTCTATGGTGAATCATGTATTTTTCATACATACCAAATATTGTTTTGTGTTGTATTATTGTTTAATTTTTTTAATTTTTACATGTATACAATAACACACTAAAATCATAATATGATTCATTAATTTTGATATTATGGTTCATTAAAATTGATATTATGATTCATTAACTAATAAGTGGTGAATTAAATGACAAACTCTGGAACCGATAAAAATCATTCTTATTTTTAGTGTATTATTATTGTACCAAATATTGTTTATTTTTTTTACTTTTGATCTGTTTGATGATGAAACACTAAGTTGATGATATTATCAAAAAAATATAATTATGATTCCATTAAAATTGATATTATGATTCATTATTAACATATGGTGAATTTAATAAAAAAATTTAGAACTAATAATGGATCATTATTGTTTTGTGATGTATTATGATTATTTTGGGTGTATTATGATTTGTATGCTTATTTTTTAAGCCTTTTATATATTGAATCATAAATTTCCTTAACATAGCACATTTGTAATAGATCTGGTTCATTATTGTTTTGTATGTATTATTATTGTTTTATGGTGTATTTTAAACGTATATAGTGATCATAAATCTAGATGATATATACAAATATATACATGTAACTATGTAAATTTTAATTTGGTCAAACTATCCATGGTGATCTTGTTTTGAACAGTTTGAATTTAGATGAACAGTGGTGCAATTTTTTTTTTTTTGGAAAATTCACAAAATGTCACGATTAAGATTGTAATTCACGATATCCCCTTTTTGGAAAGTTGTTCATAAAATGCCACATTTGAGTTTGAAATTCACAAAATACTACTGTCTGCTAACAGACGTTAGTCTCGCTGTTAAGTCTCTCTCGTAAATGACGAAAATAACCCTTATGGCAAGTTCGATTTTTTTTTTAAAATTTTTTTTTGAATTGCGCTGATTTGACTGTGCAACGGCTATTTTTTTGAATTTTTTAAAAAAGTTCACAAAAGACCCTTACTATATTAAAATCAAACTTGTTGTCATTGGTATTTTGGTCATTTACCAGAGGAACTTAACAGTGAAACGAATGTCTACTAGCGGACAGTGGCATTTTGTGAATTTCAAACTCAAATCATGACATTTTATGAACAATTTTCCAAAAAGGGATATATCATGAATAATAACTCAAATCATGACATTTTGTAAAATTTCCCTTTTTTATTTATATTTCAAAATACTACCACATAGATGGAGTGCACCTAGAATTGCCGGCTGCACGGCCGACCGTCTGAAAAGTCATAACCATAAAAGTGATAATGAACAATACGTGTACTATTCTCTTTCAAAAAGGAGAATTTTATGGGTCGCGTGTTTAATGAAGTAGTTCTAGTATTTAATATTAGGAAAACTTGGTTTTGGTTTCAAAAAAAAAAAATATTAGGAAAACTTAGATTATTTTGTTTCAAAAAAAATATACTACTCCCATATTAGTAATAATTATTTGTACTCCCTCCGTCCTGAATTGACCGTCCTGTTTACTATTTAGACATGTCGTTTGACTTTAATTTTTAACATATAAGATAAATTAATTTTGAAAATTTAAATTTTGCATATGATTCCTTACATTATAAACTATATGTTACAAAATTTAGTTTTATAAAATTATTTTATCTTATATATTTAATATTGAAGTGGAAAAACGTGCCATAAAGCAAACAGGACGGTCAATTCAGGACGGAGGGAGTATTACTTACTCATAACCTTTTAAATATAACAAAACCACTCATGTACTTAATAATATCTCCCATCATCATCATTTTTCAAATTTCCGTCAACTATCATCATTGACCATTGACTTTCGTACTCCCCCATTTCTATTTCCAAGGCCCCATTCTTTTACACCCAGTTTATTTGATCAGCTAGTTTATTGTCTCTGTATGTCACATACATCAATTGTCATATCAACTATTTTTCCTCTCTACTTTTTCTAACTTTCAGCTGACAACTGACATCAGCTGGATTATCAGCTATGTAAAAGAACGGGGCCCAAATAGGCCTTAGTGAAAAAAATAAAAACCTAGCCAAAACTACCACCAATCATCCTCCGTTATTGTGACATCTTCTTCCTCCCATAGCAATGGAACAAGGTTAACAACAAGCGAGCAACAGATATAGAATTGGGGGAATTCCAAAAATCACAATGAGCAAGGTCGTAACCTCATAAACAACCAACAACATTCCATAAATCGCAAGCAAAGGGGAGCACAAATCTTAGCGGAACAACAGTCGCAATGGAGCAAGGTCATAGCATAACATGCGGTCAACAAAATTCCAGAAGCACAAACCCAATATCACAAGTTGAGGGAGTCCGGAACACGATCAGTGGCACGACAAATCGCCAGCTAGAAACAAAAAATCAGAAGCAGAAATCATAGCATAATCGCGAATAGGAATTGTGACCAACTATAGATAAATCACCGACAACAATGGTGAGCACAAATCGCCAGCAACAATGGTGAGCTCAAATCACCAGCAATAATGACGAGCATAAATCGTACATACCAGAGCAAGTAGTGGAGATCCAAAGAGGATAAATTTGCAGACAAAGAGCGAAATAAAAGAAGAGACATAATCGCGAAAATGAAATCGTGACAAGGTTGATGAGCATACGAGAGGAGGAGATAAAACTGACAAATTGGGTTCAACCCGCCAAACCAACCCAAGACCAACCTGGTTATAGCAGATTGGATAGAATAAATGGGTTGGGTTAGGATTAAGTTTAATATAAATGGGTTGGATTAGGATTGTATCTTTTTTAATCCGCGAACCCACAAATCTGTTTAATTTTGTATATTCGTAAGTATATATAATTATTTATCTTGTAAGATTGATTGTGTCATCAATATGTATTAGTCTTTGCTACATTTGGACTTCAGCGGTTATTATTAGATATTTTTAGTTTTGTTACCTAATATGTATTGATACTGAAGTTTTATTGTTGTACTAGAACAAGTCATTTTTATTGTTTATGTATCTGGCATGCTAATTTTTTTCTTTTTAGGATGCTTGTTTTACTATTAAATACTTGTTGTTAATTTGTTATAGTATATTTTACAATAGTACTTTTTACTTAATTGGGTTGATTCAAGGGTTGATCCGTGGGTTGATGCCTGATGGATTGGGTTAAGATTGATAATTCTAATCCGAATAATTAATGAGTTGGGTTCGGATTCATAATTTTTAAATGAGTTGGGTATTATTATTCTAAAAACGTTTTATTCTACATTTCAAACAAGTTTTACTAATTAATATTGTATGTTATATATATATTCTTAGTCGCTCTATTTCTAATAAATTATTATATTTAGAAATTTTTGTTTTTAAAATTTATCAGCAATACAAAAAAAATATTTCCTTTGAAGAAATAAATAATGTAAATTGATATAAAATTATAATTAAAAAACATAATAAAAGTTATGCTGTATAAATTATGGTACTATTGGTAGAAAAATTGGTATAAATTATTTTTTTAGAACTTAATAGTCTTATTATGGTATTGAATAAATTTTAGAAAAGGAAATATTTATTTTTTTAATATTTAATGATATTTTTATTTTTTTACTTTTTTTAATAATTTTTTTATATTTTTATTATATTTTGATATTTTTGTTAATTTTTAACACTTAGGGGCATATTGTGAACTTTAGAAGTACTTTGTTAACTAGTAAGGATATTTTTGTCTTTTTTCCATCTATACTCTATAGTGGTATTTCATGGACTTTTAAAAAATATAGTGATATTTCATGAATTTCTTTTTTTTAGCGACATTACATAAATTAGCCAAAAATATAGTGACATTTCATAAAATTTCCCTAATTTCATTAAAGATCAAATTGACTATTAAAATAATACTACCTCCATCCCTAATTGACCTTCTTGTTTGCTTTTTGGCACGTTTTTCCACTTCAATATTAAACATATAAGATAAAATAATTTTATAAAACAAATTTTTACAACATATAGTTTTTCACGTATGGATTCCATTGCAATACTTAGATTTATAAAATTATGTTATTTTATATGTTAAATATTAAAGTCAAACGACATACCCAAATAGTAAAGAGGAAGGTCAATTAGGGACGAAGGGAGTAAAACTTAAAAATTGTTAATTTCATAAAAAGAAAAGTTATTTGAATCAACCAAAAAACTGCTACCACTCCACAAACCGAGCCATGAGTATTTCACACCCGCTCCAGTCCCGATGGATCTTATCGGAGGTTTGTCCTTGACGTTTGGCTAAAAGTAGCTCGTCCTTATGCAAGCTGCTGCTGCTCCCTCCCTCACTGTTCAATTTCCAAGGACATCCGTGGAGGTGTGTGTGTCGTCATGCCCACGTACGTG
This sequence comes from Limonium bicolor, assembly GCA_023374045.1. NCBI lineage: Eukaryota > Viridiplantae > Streptophyta > Magnoliopsida > Caryophyllales > Plumbaginaceae > Limonium > Limonium bicolor. The sequence goes on from CM041778.1 coordinate 131,460,744, forward strand.
GTTAGCCAATAGGAGAATAATTAGATCACTGGCGTGAGCAACAAATCTGTTGGAAATGGCGACGGGGGGTGTGGAGAGGGCCAGAAAGGCCATAGAGTTGACCGACGAGGAAGCTCAGAGCTTGCGCGAGCTCAAAGTTAACCCGCACATCCCATCCAGAGAACCGAGCTTCTACGAGGATTTCTCACTCAGAGGCATCCGACTCGACCGTGTGGAGCCCGGTCGAGTAATATGCTCCTTCAGAGTCCCCCCTCGACTCACTGTAATTGCTTCTCTTGTTGATTGATTCCCTTCTCTACTTTCCCAAATCGTCAAATCCGCCTATCGAACGAAATTAGTATGATGTAGTTTGAGATGGTTTTGATCTCAGAAGTTATCGAATTGGTTATGAATTTTATAATTCAGTAAAGTATAGGGGCTAGGGTTTGAAGAAGCCTGATTTTTCCGAGGGTGTATAATTTGGTTTTTCATCTACAGGATAGAAGTGGGAATTTGGCTCCAGGTGCGATTGCGAATTTGGTGGATGAGCTTGGGGCTATAGTGAAGCACAAAGAAACCCCACCCATGGACGTGTCCGTCAACATGTCCATGTCTTTTATGTCCACTGCAAAAGTAGACGTAAGTTGATCTATTCTCACTGTAATAACTTCAGCAAACTAGAATTTATTCTACTGCTGTTGAATTTTTTACAAGTAAAAAGATGAATAACCTCACATCACATCCTATCTGGCAAAAGCAAAACTTCTCCGTTCGAACTTTGTTCTGCTTAGGTCTAACGTCCGTAATTCTCCTTTAATTCGTAAGACTAACGCTTACTTTCACAATCATATTATTATGTTAATAGGATGAGCTGGAGATTACCTCTTCTCTGAGAGGAGAACTGGGGCACATTTATGTCACCAGTGTACTGATCACAAAGAAGTCAACTGGGGAGATTGTTGCTGAAGGGCAGCACTCCTTGTTCAGAAAAGTCCTGAGCAGCAGACTCTGAGTTTCCTGTCAGAAGAGCATCTGAATGGTGAGAAGAAGCCATTTTCCTGAAACTCCTCTCTACTTCCAAATTTGCTTCCCCCAGATTACCTGAACGTGGAGCTTCAGTTAACCAAAAGGAATCCATCCTTCACCTTATAGTGCATGATGATCAATCCCTTGACCAAAGACTATGACTTGGCTTAGGAATTATTCTCATGGAACTTATGTTGTGCAATTGCTATTTGACATGTTTCTAGCTTTGAGTAAATAGCCTCTATCCTTTTCCTCTTCTGATTCGCTTACCACAGTTTTAAATCATCTTTTCTAAGGGTTGTTTGCTAACGAGTTTGAGTCAAGACTCCGTGGATGCCAATGAATTAGCCTTAGCTCTGGATTTCTGATTTGATGATTTGCAAATTCATATAGTGCAATCCTAGCGAAAGAACACTTGTATCTAAAAGCATCAAGCCATAGGCCTGCTTGTTGTGATTGCATCATGAAATCTGTACTCTCAAGCTTTCAGGTCTTGAAAGCACCATCTGAATACAAATAGCTTATTATATACACTAGTTGATCAATGGCTAGGAACGTGTATTAAACTCGTTTCAAGTCAACTACGCGTTCCTAGCCATCCAAACGAGCTCATCTTAGTATGTCAGGCTCTCTTAGGCTGCCCACAACTTTTAAATTTTGTAATCTACCTATTGGCTCTTGGTTGCTTTTTCTACCGGAAAAGCAGAAATTTTATTCTTTCATTACCGGCTCTTTATAGCTTTCCATTAGCATAGATCTGCTATGAACACCCTTCAAATTCCTTCTTACTTGAACTGTTGCTATCAACCTATATATTCAAAAGATGGTTTAGGCGTCATCAACCGTATCAAGTAGAATTTTGTTCAATCTTTTACAAGTTACTAGAACTATAGAGCTTTCTGATAAATTTCCTGCCAAGTGTCATTCTTTGATTTGATTGCATCAAATTGTAGACCTCACCACCTGACACATGTCATCACCCCATTAGTAAATCATGATAATCACATGATCCTTACGGAAAATGTTGCATTTGTAGCTTATATTATTAAACGGGTCTTGATTGGAATGATGAAACATATATGGTGCATTATGGGAAAAATGTTTCTCTATAGGTTAATGGATACTTGAAACGTAGATGTTAAAACCGTCAATTCTAGGAAGTTAATGTCAAGGTAGGGGATAGTTGGGTTAAAAGAAAAATCTTACAAGGCAGCTTGTTAAAGATAAGTTTGGTATTCATGAAGGATTTGTCTGCCTTGTACTAGAATATCCATAACCGGAAGATGTATGAATGCACGAACTTGGCAACTCCATTGTGTGGTGGCATAAGCATTCTAGGTGGTGAAACCTAAATTTTTGTCACTGGTGCCTTTTCACTAATTTTTTTGCACTAGATCAATTAGTTTACAGGTCAAAGGCGTTTAATCCTTTGTGTATTTCTAATTCAGAGGAAAAGTCCCTCCCCTGTCTCCTTTTTTTTTTTGTTATTGCTTAGTATTTGATAACGATTTCTGACATCATTTATGAGTATATTTTAATGTTCAAAGTATCCTTCATGTGGGGAGCATCAAATTAGATGGATGGCTAAACGATGGGGCAAAAGGTGTCTTATGACTATGAACGAGATGATACTTTTTGCTTTTATTTATATGGCGGGGTTAAAGAAGTGCAAGATCTTCCTAAGATTTAAAGAAATAATAGGTACACCAACAACTTACTTGTTTTGTATTTAATGCAATTAAAATTCAAAATAAATTGATCCTGGTGGATATTAATGATTTCTAAACTTCTAAGCTCCTAAGTTAAATACTTTAAATTAAGAAAGGGATTAGTTAAACTCACAACTACAAAACTATATTTATATTATATTATAATTTAAAGTTTGAAGTTTAAGATTAGGCCCATTAGGGTTTAAAGGTACTAAATGGGAAATGCTCTACAATGACTATATAGGAGCTTTTAGAAGCTATCTCATAGACTTTATAGGTAAATGTTAGAGGAAAGAGTGGTTTGCTTCAGTGATCTTCTACTAAGATACCTCGGTTAGTTAAAATTAATGTATTGCCTTTATTTTTTTTACATATTATAAAACATTCAAATAAATTTATACTCTTTTTTTCATTAATTTCTCATATAGTAGGCAGTATAAAACATCTATCTAAGATCATTTTTAGACTTTCGGGTTCAACTAATAATAAAAAGCTAATTTTAGAATTTGATCTAAATTGTCATGGAAAAAATAATGAAAGCTAAACTAAAAAGAAAAAGTTAGAGTTCCACTAATAAAAATTAAATCAATATAAGTAGCAAATAAAACATGTCACATCCTGTGCCAATGGAATGTAGGGTCTAGGATGCATTGGGGAAAAATGAGCCATGCTTCTGCCAAAGTTGTTTATAGGCTGTTTCTATGACTCATCTGTCCCAAGTCGAACAAGTATAATTAACCATCAATGTGTACCATGATACTATGACATTTCTAAATAATATGTGTTGTTAATGAACTAATGCTATATAGAAATGTAATATGTTTTACATCTCTTTTTGTTCTGGCTTTGCCTGTTTAGCAATTTGAGCTGAAAATTTTGTTCAATGATATATTTTCAGTTGTGGAGAATATTTTGTGGATCGGACAATGTTAAACAAAAAATTTGCTTACACAACACGATTAATGATCTCACAATCAACCATTTCATAGACAACCCTAAATTTCATTTAGATAAACACTACCATAGAATTTACCTTATTAATATTGTCAGTTCTGTACTGAGGTTTTTTGGGTGGGTCTAATTTCCCTTTTCTATTGGCATTTACTCAATTACTAGAAAGAAACTCGTTTGGCATCAACAACAATTTCATAAAGCAAGCGTTTTTTTCTAATCCCAGCACAAGGCATGTGCTATGTAGCGCCGTTCTCGAGTTGGCAGCGGACCCGATCATTATAAATGCAAGCAGTTATGTGTGACGTCGTCGCCGTCCCCATCATTGGGACTGTGTCTTCTTGTCAACTTGATCAATACGCCATATCGCTCCATTTCATTCGCTAGTTTAAATATCTATCGTGACCAAGATTGTACGGTTCTCTAAACGGGCGAGTCGGTGACCATTCCCCCAATTTGCATCAATCTGTTCTTGACCTTCAATTAATAGCACAGGTTGAGTGTAGAGACTCGCATCATGTTCTTTTAATGAAGGACACGATTCATCTCTCAACTCAAGGTACAGCATTCGGCGGCTTTCTTTTGTCTCTGGAGAATGTTCAACCCGGAAACATCAGGCGGATTAACAGATTGAAGTTTGCTGCAACGCCAGACGCTTGGGGTTTTACATGGAGAAATCATCGTCTTCTTCAACATACCGCTCAAGCGTTTCTTCCTCATCTACTCATCACTCCATCGGCAGTCAAAATTCAACCGCTCATTCAAGTGGAGATGGGTCTTCGCTTCGTCGCGTCGCCAGAAAGATAGCCGTTGTCCTCAGCTTTGGCTCAAGTCCAAAAAGGGTCGATTCCTCAGCGGGAAATTTATCATCCGCTTCTGGAAATGGCAGCAGAGGCGGTAGTGGAGTTGACAGGTCCTCTTGTGAGTATCTCTGTTCTGTCTTATATCAAGCTTTTTCCAGCGGTTGAGTCGATCAGAAAATAGAATCCGATTCTAGTCTATTAAGAGTTATAATTTGGCCTTTCAGGCGTTCGAGCAATTGGCTAAAAGGAATTTTTGTATTCTCTAGATTACTGTGTTATCGTGTTTGTCAGTTATAAGCAATCTATTGCTGAGGGTCCATTCATCTTTCGCCTAGGTTCAATGCAACAGTGTTGTTTCACCCTCTTTTCTTCCTTCTGTTAACATATATTATGTCTTCGTCATTCAGTTGGCTCAGTAGGAAGCGAGTCTGGCGGCGGCTCTGTAGAAGCTAAAGAATTCAATTTCTCTCTCCAAGAGGTCCTTAAAGCTACTAATAATTTCTCCCAGCAGAATCTGATTGGAGAAGGCGCGTTTGGTATGGTGTACAAAGGGCTGCTTAAGGATGGATCTGCTGTGGCAGTAAAACGGGCACAAAAGGTATCGTCTCCAGGGATGTCTAGTTGCCTGATCTTTCGCCTGTCTTGGACTGTAGTTTCGTGTGGCATAGAGTTAAAAGGGATGATTTTTTGTAGTTCAATGGATTTCATTCAGTTCAGTTAATGTTTGATATCTAATTGCAAATTGGATTGCATTCTAATTTGGCAGAACATTGTGAACAAGAATACCAACTCACAGTTCAAGAATGAAATCCTCGCATTATCAAAGATCGAGCACCGAAGTTTGGTAAGAATGTATGGGTATGTTGAGGAAAGTGGTGAAAAGATCATAGTTGTTGAGTATATTGGCAATGGGACACTACACGACCATTTGGAGGGTAGGGTTTTATTTGTGCTATACATCAAACAACTTCAATGTAATGCAATCAAAGCAATCTTGTACTCAAGTTTTATCTTGAAGAGGATGAGCACGGACTAGTACAGTTTGGCCTGTTTCTTTACTAGAGTTCCTGTTTGAAGGAAAACTATATTGCAGGTAAAAAAGAAGGCGTGCTCGAGATTGGCCAAAGATTGGACATTGCTATCGATGTGGCCCATGCTATTGCTTGCTTGCACAATTATAATGGTACGTATACTTTTATTTCTTTTTCCGATCAAATGATGAAAGCCCCAAGTTCTTGGCCTGATACTTATTAGTAGGTCTTTCCAATCAAGTTTTATATGGTTGATGGAAAGTGCCACCTTGGGGTTTTCCAATTTCACTTGTAGACATGAGCTGAAAGTAGCGAAACTAAATTTATGGAACATAAGATTTTGCACAACCAGTTGAAGAATTGATGTATCATTTTCAAATATTTGTAGAGATTCTGAAACATTCAAATGAACACCGTGCATTGTGAAGTTACGAGTTAATTTATTTCTTTGTGAATTTACAGATCCTCCAATGATACACAGAGATATAAAATCAACAAATATTCTCATAACAGAGAAGCTCCGGGCTAAAGTTGCAGATTTTGGATTTGCAAGGCTTCTCCCAGAAGATGAATATGCCACTCATGTTTCAACTCGAGTTGTAGGAACAATTGGTTACTTGGATCCTGAGTATCTTAAAACCTACCAGTTGACTATGAAGAGTGATGTCTTCTCTTTTGGTGTGGTCCTTGTGGAACTGGTCACAGGAAGACGCCCCCTTGAGACCAAGGAAAACATTAGCGAGAGGCTGACTACTAAATGGGTAAGTACTGTAATCTTCTGATAATTTTTACGGTTATGTGGACTGATGCGAAACTGAGGAATCTAATTTCTGATGATTTACTCCATTGCATCCCCATTTTTTCCGCTCCTTTGTGTTTTCTTTTCCGCTATTGATGGCTTTGTCCAACCTCATATTGATTGATGTTGGTCGGCCCCAATTATTTTGGGAATAAAGCTTTGATGTTTTTATTGTGTTTTACTCAATTGCATCTCTAGCTCAAGCTCTATCATGTAGGCTAAGGGACACCCTTAGTAATGTTGATGGACGTGGAATATGTTCTCCAGCCGCTCTCCAATCTCTCCCGTCCCTCTCCCCTCCATCTCGCCCGCTAGCTTTCCACCATGTCGCCACCGGTAAAACACCACCCCCAAAACACGTCTCCAGCAACACCACCTCCTCCACATCCCCTTTACAACACCAAAACAACTTCCTCGCACGCATCCTCTCAAACCAAACATACAACCTCTTCTTTCGTCATGGCAGCTCCAAAATCCTCTCCAGGGGCGACGGTGTTTATCGATAATATTAATCAGACATCTAGGATCGGAACCATCTGGAGAATCTTCGACAAGTTCGGTCAGATAATAGGGCTTCGTCTCCCTAAGACTCCTAGAATTCGTACCAACACCCGCTATGGCTTTGTTGAATACAAGTCCAAGAATGAGGCTGACCAAGCCATCCTGGAGACGAACGGCATGCTAGTAGACGGGAACAGAATTCAAACAGAGACGGCGATCAACAGAAGCTTCAACACAGCCCCTTTCCCTCGCAACGCTAGATGGATTCCAAGACCCACAGACCAGGGGGAGCAAAGCCAGACGCAGGAGCCCGCTCAAAGCCCTCCTCCTCCTCCGTTGCGCACAGCAGTTCCCTTCAGGACAAACGCCCAAACAGAAGGCCATCTGAGTCTCGACTCTTGTCTCCCCATGAAAGAAAGTCTGGCAAGGGCTGTAGTAATCTCCACACCCTCACAAACTGATCGTAAGAGCATAAATGCAAACTGTTGGAGTGGCAGGAAGAAGTACTAGAAATCACTAGTCTGTCGAGATTTAAGTTTTGCGTCATCTTCAAAACTCTTGAGTCAGCAGAAAGATTTAGAACCTCATTCTGTGGTGAGGATCTAGGCTGGGTAATGAAGAACTGGGAACCGACGGATCAGATATCAGGAAGGACCACCAGCGTAGCTCTTCGAGGAATTCCTCTCCACGCATGGTCGGAAAACACAGTCTTATCCATCACCAGACATCTAGGTCGGGTGCTTTCAATAGTTACGAACATGCAAATACTACCCAAGCACCTAGAGGCTCATGTCCAACTAGAGACACATAGGATGGCTATCATCAATGTAGAGATTAAGGTCGAAATAGAAGGCATAATCTAATCTATCGGAATAATCGAATACTGGTCGGAAGAGATTGGTCAACACCTACACGAGGAATATCCAGAATCACCACCTTCACCAGTAACCCAGGCGACAGCAGCGGCAAAAATTTGAATGAAGAAAGGCCATCCATGCGCGAAACGTCGGGCATACTCGAAACGTTAGACGAGCTGCCTCAACAAGCAACGTCATCCGAAGCGCGCGCTACGTCAAAAATGCAGCCCCAGTTGCAAACGACGTCTTCCTCGTGCTTCGTGTCGTTTCCTAAGAAGCGGAAGAAGCAGTTTACGCTCAAAAAACAACCTCGGTATTACTCCCAGACTTTATTGTCTACGCGCATGGAAATGGGAAGGCAGACGTGATTATCATGAAAAAAGGAAAGGCTGTTAATCTCCCTGGCACAACTCTTAGCATCCCACGACACGTTAGCTCTCCCATGCTCATTAAAATAATGGGCAATCACGCCACTGTCACCTACTCCAAAAAGAGAAGCCCAAAAATTCTCTGGGATTAAGAGGCTCCTGCCGCTACGAATATTTGTTTATTAGGGGAAACTGACTCATCAACAGATTATCATTCACACTCAGAGAAACACAATTATGAAGCCGCTGTTAGCCCCTCAATTACTCCCCCTAATCTGACTTTGCCAAACCCTTTTTTTAATCCACCTCTCTCCCATTACGTCTTCTCAGCCTCCTACCCAGCCAATTGATGGCCCACCTCTCCACTCTCCAATCGTCCCCTCCTCTCTTACCCCCTCGGTGGTTCCCAATTCAGGCCCGACAATTTCTGCATGTCGTTCCCCCTTGTCCCCCACGTCCTCCCCCTCACTTGGCGTGACCGGATCCCTTTCTCTTTCAGAGGTAGGATGTGGGCTGGATGAGCCCGAAGCCCATACTTTCTCCGTGGGTCTAGTTCCCAGCCCAAATAACGGGCGGTCCACTCCAGTGGATGGTAATACTCTTCCAGAGATTAATCTGCAAGTAGTAGTCTCACCAGATAATACGACTAAACAAGACAAGTCCAGAAAGGCTCGAGTCAGAAAGCCGAATAAAAAATTTGCAAACATTTCTACGAAGGCCCGTGAATGCTTTAAATATGGCCAGCGGCTGCGTATTCATTGTCCTTACCCACGGAGATCCTTGGCGAATATTGACCGCATCCTGAAGAGAAGCGGAGTGCAGAAATAAACCCCATCGTTGCAATAGTAGTCTCGGGACCTCTTTAACGCTTGTCGGATGTCCAACCTCTCGGCATACTCATTATTTGGAGTGTTTCAGCAATTAAGGGTGGGATGATGATCAGAGGTAGTATGGTCATGAAGATATATGTTTTGGAAGGGACATGAAGAGTTGAGCGCTGGTGGGCTGATGAGACTGTCCGCAAGCCTAGGAATTCTATAGGCTTTCCCAATACTTGTAGTTGGTGTCTCGGAATTTTTTCTTTCGATTTTTCGTATTAGTTTCTGGCTAAGGATTTTCCTAAGCTGTGTAGACCGGTTCTCGGTCGTTGTACTGCTACATATGTAGCCCCCTTATCAAAAAAAAAAAAAACCCTTAGTAATGTTGATTCAACTCAACTTTACTGACACTTTGAATAAAAGAAAAAGATGAGCTGGAGGGTAAAGATGAAAGAAACACTCTAACTGAGAAGTGCAAAGAGAGTGTGAGGGGACATATTAATGAATACTATATTCAGGGCGGGGGGTTTCTAGTTTCTACTGCTGATGTGCTAAGGAGCTTGATGCCCTGTTGAACTTGTAATGCCTTTAGTTACTATCATTTTGGGTGTTGGGTCTGAAATTATGAGCTGATACAATGAAAATAACCAATCAAGAAATTGAAGACAGGTGTCTAAGTCCTAATTCATTAGAATTTGACACAAGCGGCTCTACCTGTGGTATATTTTTCAGATGTGTGCTTGATATTACTGATCAAAATGTTCAACCACTTGACTTCAGTAGTTGTAGGCTCCTTTTAATTGATCTCTGCTCATATAAGACCCTATATATCAGAATTCTTTATTATCAGTGTTTAATTCGTGTACCATGCTTCTCTTTTGCTCAGTATTAAAGCCTACGATCAACTTGCTGACGAATGATAATTCATGGGATTGTCATCACGCATTTACTAAAGACAACTGACAACTACGCAGTAGCTTTTTTTTTTTTTTGATAATTACAACTACGCAGTAGCTGAAGTGCCTATTCAAATCAGTATCTTGCTCTTCAAAAAAAGAAAATATCTATAGCTTAGATACTGTTTGTAAGATGAAAGAGAACAATATCAACATATATGGTTATAATGTTCAATGTTTATTTTAAGATAAAAATTATATTGGTACAGGCTATGCAGAAGCTTAAAGAACATGCACCTGTGTTGGCTATGGACCCCAGGCTAAGAAGAACTCCAGCATCCATCCGGGTTGTAGAGAGGATGCTAAAGCTTGCGCGGAAGTGCTTAAACCCGTCACATCTAGCAAGGCCTGCTATGAAGGACTGTGCTAAGGAATTGTGGTCTATTAGGAAGGTCTTTACAGAACAGAAGCAATTGGGCCATGTTGCTTCTTCCACCAATTCTACAGATATGGCCAGGTGAACGAATGCGAAGATGTATTGTTCAAAGAGTTTTGGGGGAGTGACCGGTATGAAAATATCAGGGTAGCTCATGCATATGGAAATGAGGATTTGTAGAAAGTTTTTTTCCAAGTTTTGTACATTTAGGTGGGTGAATATGCTTGTTAATTGTTTGCCATAAACTGTACAGATTAATTAGTATGGGTAAGGATACAAACGGATTAAAGGTATATAAAAGCCATTGCGGTAAGGGAAATTGGTCTTTATCTACATTAGCAGACTGCTTCAGTGCTTTGTTTATTGTTTTGAATGAGCTGGACAAAGACAAGCAATCGAAATTAGACAGTTGTGCGGTAGAAGACGGGAGGAGGAAGAGGCAATTTCCATCACACTAGCTGCCCACACACGGGTGATTATATGGGAACATGTCTTTGGCTACAGCTAACTTAGCTACATCCATCGCACGTATTTTTTTTTATCACAAATTTTTTAAATTGTTGTAACTTTTAATGTATAAGTCCAAAATAAAAAAAATTATATCATTGTTCATCTAAATTTAACTCTTCAAACAATACCAGTTATGGATATATTTTGACTACTTTAAAAAATTATTTTTACATGTATAGTGCACAGAACGTAAAAGAAAACCTGTACAGATGGTTATACAAAATTGTGTAAATGTTCACTAAAATATGTACATCCTCATGTAAAAACATGTACATCCTCGCATTAAAAACATATAGATAGTCATATAAACCTGTATGAATCATTAAATATGTACATCCTTAGATTAAAACTTGTACATATAAGAACACTTGTATAGATGGTCATACAAACATGTACAGATGTTCATTAAAACATATACACTCTCATAATTGAATATGTACATTCTCACATTAAAATACGTACATTCTCACATTAAAGTATATAACGACTTCCAAATAGATTAACCCTAACCTCACACACCCTAAAACTCACCATAGGAAAGCTAAAAAACGTCGAAGGCATTTTTAGGGTTTGTAGTGGCGGGTTAAAAACCTGTCGATGCTACAATGTATATGGAACGGTTCCAAATAGTTACCCTACCCCCCAAAACACCCCAAAACCCACCTAGGATAACTAAAAAATGTCGAAGGCATTTTTAGGATTTGCTAAGGTGGGTTTTAGGGTTTTGGGGTGTTTTGTGGAGTAGGGTAATCTATTTGGAATTTGTTCTATATTTTAATTGCAGCAACTAATATTAAAACCGATACAAGAAAGATTGAAGAACGATGAATAATACTTGATTGAAGAATGAGAGAACAGAGATCCAGAAAGGAAGCTCTCTGTGGGTAGTGTATGTGCGTACAGAAAGTCGAAGTGAGAAAGAAAGTAAAAACCCTAGACTACTATCTATACGCACTGACAGTGCCTTTCTATGGCAGAAAACAATTGAACCGGTTAAACCGGTTTACTAAACAAAGAACAGCAGATTACATGTAAAAGAGTCCTAGCTTATAGACTAGAAAAGTACAGAGAATAATATTTGACTAACATTATTCCTAATACCCCCCTCAAAAAATGCAATCTGCATGCTTGAGGATTGCTGTTTTTGCTGTTCTTCCTTTATTATCCAGCATCAGTTTGTTCCTGCAAACCCATAGGTAGAAACAATCTATGATAGTTTTTACCTGTCAAAGTCTTGGTCATGATGTCCGCCAGCTGAAGCTTGCTAGGGATATGCTGTACCTGAATTAATCCTTCTTGTATTTTCTCACGCACAAAGTGGCAATCGAGTTCGATATGCTTTGTGCGTTCGTGAGAAACAGGATTCTTTGCTATGTGCAATGCAACAAGATTATCACAATGTAAAGGTATAGGAGTTATATTTTCTAAACCTATTTCATTCAATAAACGACTGATCCAACTTAATTCACTAGTAACCTGTCTCATTGCTCTGTATTCTGCCTCTGCAGAAGACAGTGAGACAGTTACTTGTTTCTTGGATTTCCAGCTTAATGGGCATCCACCAAGCATAATATAGTAACCTGATATTGATCTCCTCGTGATTGGACATGAAGCCCAATCTGAATCACAGAATGCTACCAGGTTAAAATCGTTTTTCTGATTAAAAAACAATCCAAAACCAGCAGTGCCATTTATGTATGACAGTGTGTGATGTGCTGCCTTAAGGTGTTCTGTTGTTGGAGATTGTAAAAACTGACTTAGGTACTGGACAACATATGATATATCTGGCCTGGTATTAGTAAGAAAATTCAATTTTCCCACTAAACATCTATAATCAGTGGGGTTTTCAAGTTTTGTTCCTGAATCCTTGTACAGTTTAAGGTTCATTGGTAATGGAGAAACAGAGGTTCTGTTTCTTCCCATTCCAAATTCCTTTACTATTTGGTTTGAATATTTCTGTTGAGACATAATCATCCCTTCCTTTGTTCTGAAAAATTCCATTCCAAGGAAATAGTTGAGTTTTCCCAAATCTTTGATTCTAAACTCTTTATCTAGCTGGTTTTTCAGAAGGGTTATTTCCTTGCTGTTGTTTCCAACAACAAGGATATCATCCACATATATACCCAGAAGAGTGATGCAGTTTTTGTTTGTTTTTATAAACAGAGAGTAATCATTCTTCGAGTGATTGAATCCTAAAGTCTTTAAAAATCTGGTAAGCCTCTCATACCATTGTCGAGAGGCTTGTTTCAAACCATAAATAGATTTGTGAAGTTTGCATGCTTTGTTTTCACCATGAACCTTAAGACCTTCGGGTATTTTCATGTAGACATCCTCATGGAGGTCTCCATGAAGAAAAGCATTGTTAACATCTAATTGGTCTAAAATCCACCCCTTTTTGATAGCTACTATAATTAAAGCACGGATGGTTGTATGTTTAACAACTGGAGAAAAAGTTTCTTCATAATCTAAACCTTGTTTTTGTGTGAAACCTCTTGCCACTAATCTTGCCTTAAATCTCTCAAGGCTTCCATCTGCTTTCAGCTTTGTTTTGTAGACCCACTTACAGCTGATAGCTCGTTTTCGTTTAGGAAGATCCACTACTGACCATGTATTATTTGTTTTTAAAGCCTCAAACTCTTCTCTCATGGCCTTTTCCCATCTAGGATCTTTACTAGCCATCTCAAAATTTTGAGGTTCATCTAGACTGTTCAACTGATCAAGGAAAATGCTGGCATTTTTGTTTAAGGTGCAAGAAAGGACAGTTTGTTGTGGTATGTGGTCTGTTAGAGTGTTGACGGTGGACATAAAAGAATTGTTTGGATTTCCTTTGTTGAGTCTAGCTGCTAAAATAGTAGAGAATAAGTCTTCTTTATTCTGGACAGATGAGCATATGTAGTCACTGTATTTCTGAGGGAAAACATGAGTTCTAGTGGATCTTCTAAGGTTTGTGGTTTCGGTCTGTGGGTTTTCAGATTCAAGTTCAAGTTCTATCTCATCTGTTTCAGATTTTTCTGTATCTGTGTCAGATTTTCAGCATCTGTTTCATCATTGATATCAGTGTTTGGTTCTCTAATGTAACACCCCAACTCAATCCAATTGTGGTCTCGCAACTTAATAGCATATATATATACATGTCACAGCGGAATTCTTTACAATCCAGGACCTTGCCACGGTCTGACTACAGAATATACCGAACATTAGTACAACAATCTTAACCATGTACATATCCTTCTTACAACCCCCCTCACATCCTATACATCTTACTAACTCAAATTGCCATACGAGTGTACATGCACAACTCGTAGGCCACACTTAACCCTTAACAACTGTATCCTCTTCTTACTCTCGCGTTGGCCGCTTCCTGATGTACCTGTGTAGTAAAAACAGCCCCCAAAGGGGGTCAGCACGAATGCTGGTACGATCCCCTCATGGCCCCCAAGCTAACGTGGCTACGACGACTAATTGTCGATAGCATGGAGGTTGATTATATGCACAACATAATAGTGAATGCTGTAAACAACGATCCAAATATGAACAATCAAAGTTCACACACGATGAACGACTTAAATGCGTTCCCTTAATTAGAGAGTTAGTTATTTAACTCCTTAAGTAATGTTCCCTCTTAATCTTAGTCCTTCCTTATCTCACCTCAATCTTAGTCTTATCTTAATCTTAGAAACAACCATCCTTTAATAAGGAGTGGATGTAACCTACCTTAATCTTAATAATACAAACCATCCTTTAAAAAGGAATGGTTGCAAATTATCTTAACCTCACCTTAATCTTAATCTTAACTTAATCTTAATCTTAACGATACAAATCATCCTTTAAAAAGGAATGATTGTAACTTAACTTAACCTCACCTTAATCTTAATCTTAATCTTAACGATACAAATCATCCTTTAAAAAGGAATGATTGTAACTTAACTTAACCTCACCTTAATCTTAATCTTAATCTTAACGATACAAATCATCCTTTAAAAAGGAATGATTGTAATTTAACTTAATCTTAACTTATTCTCAGAATACAAACCGTTCCTGAAGGGGAATGGTTGTAGCCTAAGTCCAAACCTGGGATTTAGGTGATCCCACCGCACCATCTTAATGCCACCTACCCTGGACGGGAATCCAGCGTAGCTGAGCCGGCAACCGGCCCTAGGCTACAAGTCCGAAGACAAGTCCTTAAGCGGAGGGCGGATCTGATTCAGATACCGTCCCCCTTTTTCCTTAGCATGCATGACCGGAGATCGGTCCCGGGTTTCCTCACTCAAGTTCCAGTTAGTAATAGTCTCAAGACCATGTTTGTTGGTTAACCTCTTTCGGTTCATATCATCCCTCATTAGGGGCGTTCCTTAGTCTCACTCAATTTCTTACTAAACATTGGTTAGTAAGTTCTCACGGTATGTTGTGTTAGTTTTCAAACATCACACAACCATACAATAAATATAATATATTCCGGTTGCATGCTTTATCTTGTTTAGTGAGCACACAAAAACAAATAGCACACAAGCCGAGGGACACCTCGTTAGCAAGCAGGTCACAAGAGAACTGTACCGTTCACCGTTGGTGTTCGGTCGCTTACTCTCCTCCGGAGTCCAAATTCTCAAACCCTAAAACATTCACCAAATTGGGTGGTTAATTACTTTAATTAACCTAGCTTACTTAATCACTAATGATTTCCAACTAAGTACCTCTAAGTCATTGTAGTTTAAGCTTAACCTCTTATGTTACTTATTTCTCATTTTACCTCACACTTGTTCACACCTCCAATATCCTTAAAACTCCACCAAAAACTCTTAACAACCTTATAATAACATTCCCCAACAAGCCCCCTTCATTTACCTCTTGAAAAGCACACTTTCTTTGTATTTTTGCCTGGTCCGGGACATGGTCCGGACCTAAGGTCCCGGACCAATGGCTGTCCTTAGTCTCGGCCTTATTTTAGCTATGGTCCGGGACTTGGTACTTACCCAAGGTCCCGGACCAACCCCTGGGTACATTCTCGGCCTGATTTTAGTGCTGGTCCGGGACTTTATCCAAGGACTAAGTCCCGGGCCACATCTTAAACTGTCAAATTTTACAGTTTTGAACCTCTTTCCACACTTGTTCTTTTGTCCAAACTTTTCTAATTTTCCCATGTATTAACACATGTTCCAACACCATTTTAGCACTTAAAATCCTCCTAACTCATGGATCAACTCACCTCTAAATTCCTTGATCATTATTCAAGTTCTTACTAAACTCTTAACACTTATAACTTAATTCCTTACATTTCCAACATGTAAACTTTGTCTAAAACTTCAACTATCCAAAAGTGTTTCTTCACAACTATCTCAAGTACTCCTCAAGCATCATCATGCACGACCCATTTGCTTTACTCACACTTCTCAAAGCTATATGTACTCTAGCACATGCCTACAAGTCATTATACCTTATTTTCCTTCAAAGTTTGTACAAGTTTCCTAGATTCCTTCACTATGGTTTTGGTGCTTTAAATTAACCAGTTGGATCCCCTAGTCCCTCTTAGACATCTACACCTCTTTTACTCAACTTACACACCATTCTCATAATCATACACTCTTATCATTCCTAGTCTTTTCCTTGACAATTTACAACATCCTCCTACTTTCACTTCCATCACCCAAGTCCACACTTTACCATTCAACTAACCTACTAGTCCACCACTACATCATCACACTTACACAAGGTTCTCACTCAAAACTCTCATTGTCTTACTCTCTAGTTCATACCTAAATCTCCTTAAGGCATTATACACCTGTTCCTTAACATTTATGCACAAGTCTTACATTCCTCATATCAATGATTTTGGTGTGTTTAGTACACTCGCCAATCCTCTACTTATTCCTCCTAGACATCTCTAGGTCCTCTAACCTCAAGAACTCCTTAGTTAAACTCATTTCACCCAATTTTTCTTTCAGCTCCCGGGTAAACCTAGGGCATATTAACTCACCACTACCACTTAAACACTTTGTTTTCTACTCAAATTTTGGCCATAGCTTCTCTAGCATCTTATCATGCCCACTGCATTGTTTTCCTCATCAACCATCTCACACACATCAAGTTTCTTTTCTCATCATATCTCATCACCCAAACCAACTCATTCTCAACAAACTCAATATATTGCCAATAATCTAAATTGCATAGCACTAAGGCTCTTAAATGACATGGCTCTTAGGCCCTTAAATGACATAAAACTAAACACTGAATTTCCACATATATTGCCTTCAACCTGCGAATACACCCAACAAAGCTCCCATTGAAATAAATGCTTCTTATAATTCACCTTGATGTTCTTAAACTAATCTCTTTTTCCTCATTTCTCCTTAGTCACAAGTTCACAAGCTTATTTAAGTTCTTTTTCTTAGGTTATATAACCATACACAATGTAAGCTCTAAGCCACATTGGTCTTATCTAAAACTCATTCCTTATCTTAAACCACCATTAGGTAAGCATTTTACCTTGTTTTCTCAAGCTTTCTTAATCTCCTCCTTTAGACCTTCTTCTTGCATAGATCTCGGCCACCACTTATTCCCCTTGCCAATGTTCTAATCAATATTCAATGACTCATAGAGTACTAAACAATACACTAACCTCAAGAATAAAACCTAGGTTAGAAATGTGGTTTTCCGGCATAAAAGTGGATGATTACCTTTGAAGTCTCAAAATAGACTTGGGCATTGAATGAATAGGACTCCACTAGTCCTTGGTGAATAAATCAAGCTAGAACAAGGCCTAAAAACATAGCCCCATGAGAAGGAATTTTCGGCCATGTACAAGAAATTATGGAAACATGGTTTTTCTTACATTTTCTTTACCTTAAGAGAATGGAGAAGCTAATGAGCTCTTCAAACTTGATTTCCTCCATCAATGAAGTTTTCTCATGGCACCAAAATGGAGCTTTTGAAGGATTTGAAAAGATAGAAAGATAGGTCTTGACCTAACTAAGAATAATATGTGTTTAGTTTTTTGATTTGGAGCTAAAATGAGTAAGTTATGGACAAGGCAAGGTGTGTTGCCATGGTGCTGCTCCTACGTGAATGAAGGAGGAAGAAGATGTGGAACCGTGTGGAAGGGAAATGATGAGAGAGAAGAAGAAAGGTGGCTAATATAAGATATTTGCTTTAATAAGCAAATAGTACTCTTTTACTTATCTCTTCTTTCTTCCTTATTTGACTACTTATGGTGACTCATCCACCCTTAGAAAAACCGGCCCCCTCATTATAACAAGATATTTATGGTCTTGTTTGACCAACTAATTGAACTTAAGTTGATTAAAACTTAACTAGTCACTATTTGGCACTATTCACTAATCAGTGCACATATTTCTGAAATTTTTGATTTCCCATTGATTTAGACCTCCTAATGTGATACTAATTAGTACACATGTTGATTAAAGAGTAATGATGGACATTAGCCACTCAAAACTCAATTCTAAGACAATTTCTCAAAAATGTGCTTTAAGACTCTTAAAGCACATTTTGTGTTTTAACTTGTTTTCAACTTGGTTTTCTTGCTAATTGATTTAAAATGACCATTAGATCTTACTAAGGTCTTATCATGATATTTGGGTACTCACCCAAGTCTCTCCAAGCTTAGAGCACGTTTTTGCCCTGATTGCCCTTAAGGCACTTTCTTGTGTTTTCCTTGGTTTAATTGTCTACCAATCTTCTAAGGCATTTTAGCCTTAATACATCATGATTTGATGTTTACTTAGCATACTTAGGTTTGGGGTATTTCATCTAATCTGGGTGTCAAGAATTTCATCTTCTATATATTGTTCATGTATTACTGGAAAAATTTCTTCATTCTCATTTTTGTTAAGGATATCTCTCCATTCCTTCTCCTTAAGAGGGTAAATATTCTCAAAATATGTAATATCCCTGCTGATCCTTATTTGGTTTTCTTCTAAGGACAAAACCTTAGCTCCTTTTGTGTTTTTGCAAGGACCGAGATAAACACAGGGAAAAGCTCTAGAATCAAGTTTGTTCCTATTGGGATTAATGTTTGTAATGTAGCATAAGCAACCAAAACTTCTCAAATCATTGTAATCTGGTCTCGTGTTATATAGTCTTTCAAAAGGTATTTCGTCACTAATAGCTTTACTAGGATTCTGTTGATTATGTAAGCAGAATATTCAACGCAATGGCCCCAATATTTCCTCCAGACCAGATTGGAAGAGCAGGGCTAGCCACTTCCATGACATGTCCCTGCTTTCTCTCTACAACCCCATTTTGTTGGGGTGTATGAGGACAGCTAGTTTCTTGATTCTTGGAAAGCTTCTGATTTATACTTAAGGAGTCTAATCCAGGTTCCTCTAGTATAATCATCCACAAGTGTAAGAAAATATTTGTAGCCCTCTGTTGTTTGAGTTCTCATCGGGCCACAAATGTCAAGGTGTATCATTTCAAAAGGTTGAACAGTTTTGATAGAAGAAGTAGGGAATTTTCTCCTTTTACTTCTGGCTTTAAAACATATGCTACAGGGGACAATCTGTGATTTAGACTCAGCTTGTTTGTTTATTCTGAGTTCAGGTATCTTACACAGTTTTTGTAATGGCATGTGTCCTAACCTACGATGCCATAGAGATAAACTTCTATCTTTATCAATGTCAACAAAGTTACTGTAAGTACCAGTATAAGCAGAAGAACGATTTTTGTATCTCAAAATGAAATCACTTAAGGCATGAGTATCCAAAAAATATAGGCCTGATGCTTGTCTGCCTATCTTTACACAGATCCCATTCTCAAAATCCTGCAGTTCACAGTGATTTGGAAAGAAAACAACAGGAACAGTCACAGTTTCAATTAATTTACTTAAAGATACTAAATTAAATTTGAAAGATGGTACTATCATAACATTTTTCAAACACTCAACATTCTCAACAATTAAATTTCCAGCACTGTAAACCACATTTCTATGCCCATCAGGTAGGGTAACATCTCGACTGTATTCAAGCAATTTGCAATCAGATAGCAAAGATGTATTTCCAGTTATATGTTCAGTGGCCCCAGAGTCAATAATCCACGATTGTTCAAGCATTTTCAGAATAGAATCACAATTCGTAGCAAAACAAGGTAAGAAATTTATTTTGAGTTGGGTGTTACCTGAAAAATCACCAAAAGAATTGTGATTGTTCCCTTTGTTCGAACCTTTCTGTTGTTGAAGGCAATTCACCAATTGATTTAACTGTTCAGTGCTCAGACCTTGAACAGGTGAACTGTTTGTTTCTTCTTCCTTTAATCGACCTCCTTTCTGTTCATCTTCAACAACAGAGCTCACGCGGACTTCTCTTGACCTTCTTGACTCATAGCCTGGGAATCCATGTAGCCACCAACAATCTTCTCGAACATGCCCAACCTTTCCGCAGTTTGAGCATTTTGGAGGCTCCTTCTTGTTGGAGTTGGTGAATTTCTGAACCGGCTTCTTGTTCCCAAACTTAGGGTTTATTGACCCGAAATTGCCCTTTTGTTTCTGATTCAAGGAACTGCTATTCCCGGTCTTTGTAATTAGGGCTACTGATTGGGTTTCTTCATCCTTTCCTTCGGTAGTAGATCTTTGTTGTTCTTCTTGAAGAACTAGGGAGAAAACCTCTTCCAATGTTGGAATTTCCTTCATTGCGAGTATTTGGCCCCGTAACTGAAGGTAAGTTTTATTTAAACCCATCAGAAAGTGTATCACCTCTTCTTCTTCTCTCATTTTTCTCTGGATTTCTTTCGATCTGCATCCCGAACAACATGTACAGACTTCATTTGGCAAAGCTAGTTCATACTCACCCCAAACCTCCTTCAATCGCATGAAGTAGTCTGTTACATTTTCATCTCCTTGCTTCAACCCAGCGATTTGCATCTTTGCATTGTGAAGAGTGGTGAAATTTTTGGATTCGTACCTTCGAATCAACCACGCCCAGACTTCTTTCGAGTCATCGACAAAACCCACGCTTCTGGCGATATTGGGCGCCAAAGCAGTGATTAGCCAAGAACAAACCAAAGAATTGACTCGACCCCATGCTGCGACTCTAATTGCATCATCTTCATCTGGTTCCTTGATAGTTCCATCAATAAAACCGATTTTATTTTTTGCCCTAAGCGCCCTACGCATTCCCCACTTCCAAGAAAGGAAACCTTCACCATTGAATCTGGTTGTGAGGAGTTGTCCCGGTTGTTCTGTAGTGTGGACGTAAAGAGGGTCATTGACGTCGATTGATGTAGTTGAGTTCGCATCTTTCTTCATCTCATTCTTCTTCTCGCCTTTGTCGATTTCTCCGATTTCTTCCCCGCTCATCTTGTTGAAATTTTATTAGTGTTGCTCTGATACCATATTAAAACCGATACAAGAAAGATTGAAGAACGATGAATAATACTTGATTGAAGAATGAGAGAACAGAGATCCAGAAAGGAAGCTCTCTGTGGGTAGTGTCTGTGCGTACAGAAAGTCGAAGTGAGAAAGAAAGTAAAAACCCTAGACTACTATCTATACACACTGACAGTGCCTTTCTATGACAGAAAACAATTGAACCGGTTAAACTGGTTTACTAAACAAAGAACCGCAGATTACATGTAAAAGAGTCCTAGCTTACAGACTAGAAAAGTACAGAGAATAATATTTGACTAACATTATTCCTAATAACTAACTCGACAGATTTTTAGGGTTTGTAGTGACGGGTTAAAAACCTGTCGATGCTACAATGTAAAGTATGGAATGGTTCCAAATAGATTACCCTACCCCCCAAAATACCCCAAAACTCCCTAGGACCTTAAACCCGCTACCAAAAACCCTAAAAACCTGTCGAGTTAATTGCTACAATATAAAGTATAGAACAAATTCCAGATAGATTACCCTACCCTCAAAACACCCCAATACCCACCCTAGGAAAGCTAAAAACATCGAAGGCATTTTTAGCAAACCCTAAAAGCCTGTCGAGTTAGTTGCTACAATATAAAATACAGAACAAATTCCAAATAAATTACCCTACTCCTCAAAACACCCCAAAACCTATCTTAGGAAAGCTAAAAACATTGAAGACATTTTAGGGTTTGTAGTGGCGGGTTTAGGGCCCGCTACCATAAACCCTAAAAACCTGTCGAGTCAGTTGCTACAATATAAAGTATAAAACAAATTCCAAATAGATTACCCTACCCCCAAAACACCCCAAAACCCACCCTAGGAAAGTTAAAAACGTTGAATTCACCACTTATAACTTAATGAATCATAATATCAATTTTAATAACTTATAATACAAAATTAATGAATCAGATTATCATTTTAGTGTATCATCATATACATGTAAGAATATATTTTTTAAAAGCTGTCAAAACATATCCATGACTGGTCTTATCTTGAAGAGCTTGAATTTATATGAACAATGATATAATTTTTTTCATTTTGGACCTCTATATTTAAATTTACAATAATCTAAAGGTTTTGTGATAAAAAGGAAAAAAAAGAAAAAACTTAAAAAAAAACACGCAAAAGGGCGTACACACGCCTTAAAAAAAACAACGTGCAACGCTCCCTGGATGTAGCCATCTTTGGCTACATCCACCTGTAGCCATCTTTGGCTGCATCCACCTGTAGCCACGAATTTGGCTTATATGGTAGTCGAGTCACCATGTTGACTGAATTTCTTGTGTAACACATGAATTAAGAAGCGAAATTATGTTAACTTTAAATGATTTTAACTGTTAATATATAAGTCAAAAATGAAAAAATTTATATCATTGTTCACATAAATTTAAACTCTTCAAAAGAAAACCAGTAATGGATATGTTTTGACAACTTAAAAAAAATTAATTTTAGATGTATACGATGATACACTTAAATCATAATATGATGCATTAGTTTTTATATTATGATTCATTAAAATTGATATTATGATTCATTAATTAATAACAGGTGAATTAGATAACAAACTCCGGAACCCATAAAAATCATTATTGTTTTGTAATGTATTATTATTGTTATATGGTGTATTTTAAACCTTATATGATGAATCGTGTATTTTTCATACATACCAAATATTGTTTTGTGTTGTATTGTAAACAAATTTATTTTTATATGTTTGTGATAATACACTAAAAATAAAGATATGATTCATTATTTTGATATTATGATTCATTACAATTGATATTATGATTTATTAACTAATAAGTGGTGAATTAGATAACAAACTTCGGAACCGATAAAAATAATTATTATTTTGTAATGTATTATTGTTGTTTTGTGGTATTATTATTAATATTTATTTATTTATATGATGTATTTTAAGTCATGTGGTTAATCATATCTTCTTGACATACCGATTTCAAAACAAATAATGAATCATTATTGTTTTGTAGTGTATTATTATGCTGTATGGTGTATTTTAAACTTTATATGGTGAATCAAATATGGTTGATATCTACATATATACATGTAAATAATATAAAACTTTAAAGTTGTGAAAACATGTTATGTCTGGTCTTGTTTTGAAGAGCTTGAATTTAGATGAATAATGGTATAATTCTTTTTCATTTTGGACTTAAATTTTAAAAGTTACAACCAATTGAAGTTAATATAGTAAAAAGGCAGCCCAGTCAGTAAAATAGTCCAGTCAACAACCGACTGAACTACCAAGTGGATAAGGCTGCACCAAATACCACGTAGCTTGCCCGCAGCACCGATGCACTGGGAGGAAGATAAGCGAAGGGGGAGGATTATCCATGTCGATTTGAGAATCCTTTCCTCTCCCTAAAAGGAAAAGTTCCCTTATGATGTTGATTTTTCTTGAAATTAAGTTTTACTCAAAAGCAAAATTGAGTTATTCTTACTCTCTCTATTGTGTGGTTTGGCCAAGCCTTTCCATACAACGATAATTATATTTTTGTTAGTTTCGTTAGTAGGCAGTTAGTATGCTTCTATGTTGTTGTTATTTTTTGTCGATCTAGGTTAAGTGGTGAAGTCTTGGTACTTAAGGGGCTATGGAGTGTCGTGGAGGGCAGCCAGACAGGCAATTAAGTGAGGTGACTATTGGCCTTGGTAAATAAGGATTGAGGGACTGGTCTCTGGGTACTGTATCACAGGTATCAGAGCAATCTTCTTGGGCAGTGGGATTTGAATGGCGTCTACTAGGGGTTCGACTGAAAATATGAAGAAGGAACAAGCCGTGATTAATTCATAACCGTCGGATCTTGTTGGAAAGTTGAATGAACTTATCGTCACAGTGGGGAATTTGGCACAAATAGTATCAACAATGCAGAAGCAAGTGAATGTTCAAGAAGAGGAAGACGATGATTCACGGAGGAATAACCATCAACTATCTGAAAAGAGTTTAAAGAAGGGAGAAAAGAGGGATATCAAGATCAAAAAAATAGAGTTACCCATCTTCATAGGAGACAATCCACAAGGTTGGAATCATAAGGTTGGGCGCTATTTCATACTAAGGGAGATCGCTGATGAAGATAGAGTTTGGTCGGCGAGCGTTTGTATGGAAGAGGCGGCATTATACTGGTTTGATTGGCTGGAAAGTCAAGATGGCCTTCCTTCTTGGTCAAAGTTTACGAATCTGCTTCTGGAAAGATTCAGACCCTCACTTTCAGGTAATTGTTTGGACCTTCACTGTTCATTGCGCCAAGAAACTATCGTGGAAGCTTATCATAGTCAGTTCGAGTTCTATGCTGCAGTTCATTAGAACGTTCCTGATGAGGTCTATCAGAGTATTTTTTGTACTGGGCTGAAGGAGTCATGCAAGCGGAGTTGGCTTTGTTTGAGCCCAAAGACTTACACGAATTGATGAAGAAAGTGTTAAAGGTGGAGATGTGAAACGAACTTTTAGTTGGGGGATCGCGAAACCTTAATTTACCCTCATACAAGAATTTATCAAATTGGGAAAATTCCAAATCGATTGCTATTTTCCCACCTAGAACCATCGCTTACAAACTCTACAGCAAGGCGATCACCAGTGTTACTCATGGCTTGACGTTAGAGCTCAGCACTCCATCAATGACACCAAAGTTGAGTGCTAGTTCCGTTCTCGTTAGCCGACTATCTACCTTCTGTCGGGTCCCTGAATTAGAGATGCAGCTCAGACACTCATTAGGGTTATGTTTCCATTGTGAAGAAAGGTGGAGCCAGACCCATCGATGCAAGACCTTCAGACTACAGGTTGTTATTGACTGACGATGAAGAAGGAAGAAAGGAGGAGTTCACCTTCACACCAATTGAAGAGCAAGAATCAAATTCTTTACAAGTTGAGCTATCGCACCTTTCCCTTTTGGGTATCGCTCGTAGAAAAACAATGAAGTTGGTGGGTACTTTAGAAGGTGAAATAGTACTAATTTTAATCGACAGTGGGGCTACCCACTCTTTCATTCAGGAATAGTTAGTCCAAAAGTTGAACTTACTAGTGGATAACACTGTAACCTTTGGTGTCACTATTGGGAATGAGGAAACATTACAGAAACAAGGAATCTGTAGAGGACTTCGACTGCAATTACAGGGCACTGAATTTGTGGTGGACTACTTGCATTTTGGAATTACGGGAGTGGATCTAATCCTCGACCTAGATTGGCTCAAGATACTGGGAGATATCTACACCAAATGGGGTGAGACATCCATTAAATTCTGGAAAGATGGTCCACTCATTCATCGAAATGGGAATCCTTCTCAGTCATTAACAGAAATCAACAAAAAAAAGATTAGTCTTAACCACCCCTAGCTGATAAGTGGTGAAATAATATTGTTTTAAGGTCTTTCTTTACCTTCATTTTACGTGGTGCATAACTTATTTCACCACTTAATAGAGTATTTTTGTGATTAATAGTGAACTTATATAGAGTTTGATCTCTTGATAGGTAATAACTCATTTTGAGCATACTTTTGGGTTCTTTTGAGCTATTGGAGTGCATCAAGCGATTTCCTATCCCTAAAGCTTTCCAACTCCGCAAGCAAGGAGCAATTCTGAGCTACAATGAAGATTTTATGCCCCATGCAAGATCGAGCGAATCACTGGAGCCAATCGACCCAAGGGACTGACCCTAGGTGGGTCGGTCCAGCTCACCCCAACTCATCTCCACCTCTTTGCACTCGAAGAAGAAGAAGAACAACAACAACAAGAAGAAGAAGCTTACGTTCCCCAAGCTCCTCCACCACCTAGAATGGCTTCTTCTATCTCTCTCTCTCTCTCCATTTTATTTCTATCCATGTTTGAGTAGTCTCATTTTACACTTTGGGATGGGGATTTGACCCTAAATCCCAACTAGCTTGTGAAACCTACACTCCATTTATGAAAGTTGTTTTCTCTTTCTTATGTACTTAAAGTTATAACTTGATCATTTATGGCATTTATGGAGGTCCCAACAACACATGAGTTTGAGTTGGGGATTGTGACCAAAGGGAGAGAGAAACCCTAGATTGTGCTATCTTGATTAGTTAGTGAAATTTATGGCTTTTATTATGGACATGCAATTAATGCTACTTAGTGATTCAAACTCTACTTGATTAGAGAATTTGAAGTAGTTAAGTAAGATTTGAATCTTCTATGATTTGGAAAGTCATTACATTAGTCATATTAGACAACTTGAGTGGAGTGGGTTTGAAAGTGAAGTTGGGGAGAAATTAGGTGATAATAACCATACTAGGGTGCATTCCATCCAATCCATTAAAAACAAATTCAGCTTCTGTGTTTGTTTTGCAGTTTGTCTTGAACCAAATTATTAAGCTTGCCACCGGCTAAACCCCCATTAATTATTGCTCTTTACTGAAAATACTGAAATTAGGGAGATAGACAATCAATTTCCTAGTGGAACGACACTTTCATTACTACACCGACTGGGTACACTTGCCCATAGTAACACATTGGAACACTTTAATACACAGTTCTCACAACAAGTTTTGGCGTCGTTGCCGGGGAAATGATAGTCTCTATCTTTTTCCCTAGTTACGGTATATTCAGTTTTGATTATTTTAATTTTCTTTAGTTCTTATTTGTTTGTTAGCACAGTTTGTTGGTGAGTTTATTCAGGTACCCTCTACTTTTCTCGTGCATGCCAAGCACCCGAACTAGTGACTCTCCTTTTGCTATTCCGAGGTCCGAGCTTGAATGATATCTAAGAAGAGTTAGAAGGAATTTGAAAACTTTTACCATGGCAGACATTGACCCAGATGTCGAGGACAATGGTCATGAGGAACATTAGCAACAACAAGGCTAACACCGACCCATCAAATATTATCACCGACCAAACACCGAGGGGAGAGCCACAGTGATAGTACTTCCAATCTTGACATCGGCTGAAGTGGATCAATGGGCTTTCAAAATCCACTTCATCACCGTAATATAGGATCAAGGACAATTCAGTGGGGCGAATCCGGATGATGCTCTAAATCACTTGAGCCTCTTCTTGGATTTTCGCAACTCATTCGGCAAAACAGGTAATATAAATGAGAGGATCTGGCTACAGCTCTTCCCTCATTCATTGTCCAAACAGCTCTAAGGTGGTACCGAAGCCTCCCATCAAGGTCCATCCACACATGGGAGCAAATGGCCAGCAAATTTCTTGCCAAGTACTATCCCACAAGTAGGACAAGGCAATTAATCGGAGAGAAACACCTTATACCAAGAACCGGGGGAAACTTTATATGATGCTTGGGACAGGTTCAAGGAATTGGTCATGAATTGCTCCCATCATGGTTTAGACGACCAATCCTTGTGTTTATCATACTTCAATGGGTTGGACGACTCCAACTGACTTCTTGTGAAATTCCTCCGCGGGAGGTAGCTTCATGACAAAGTCTCCAGAAGAAGGAATAGAACTTCTTGATACAATGACTAATGACACAAGACAGTGGTTTAGAAACAAAGGAAGAACACCTAGAGCAGCTGGCCTTCTCCACATGCAGCCCACCGATCATCTTTCAGCTCAAATCTCATCCTTCACGATGATGGTGGAGAAGCTAGCAACCGCTCAAACCGAAATTGTAAAAACCATAGCTTCCTCATCTTCCGATCCATCCACGGAGGGATGTGTTATTTGTGCGGGTCCTCATGACACTCAATGTTGTGAAGGAGAGATACAAGAGGATGTGAACTTCATAGGCAACCGATCCTACAACAACAACAATGCGCGATGGAGGAACCATCTGATCTTTTCATGGAGGAATGACCAAGTTCAAGGAGGACCAAACAAAAACTTCAACAACTCCCAAGGGTATAGACCTCAAGCCCAATGCCAACCATCAGATTTTCAATCCGATTATAGACCACAAGGGACTCCTCCGGACTTTCAACAACAACAAAAACAACAACATGAGTCCCCCTCCTCTTCTTCTAGTGGGACATCAAGGTTAGAAAACCTAATGGCGGATTTCATTGTCACCGCCTGTGGAGGGTGATTTTTCGGTATGAGGGGGGGTATATCTAAATATGGTCTGACTAAAAAGCCTAGATCCTAGAAATGCCATTCTATGCAGGGTGAAAAACCCGTTATTCTGGCATCCCTCAAATACCTACTAAATCGTCCGTCTTTCCCAAAAAGCATAAAGGGGGAATGCAAGTGTGCACTACACCCGCTCTCAATGGGCTCCACGCGGACTTATGCCCTAAGGCGGAAGTTGACTAGAGTCGCCACCTAGTTTGACCTAAGAAACTAGGAAGGGAGGACTAGGGTTCTAGGAACCGTTAATTGACTCTGAGATTGTTGTATGTGGATAGGAATTATCTGGTCATTTCAAAGATTCTGTTGTGGGTTCGCACTGGGTTACACCCCTTAGAAGTGGCAACAACCACGACTTCAGATTGGTGCCCGAGGAAACCTCGGTCTCCAATTGTCGGGATTGCCTTCTTTCAAAACCTTATTAAAGAGATTCATTTAAAAGCCAAGGATAGGATTAGGACAGGAGGGGAGAAAACGAGTGGATGAGGCGAGCTTTTCTGCCAAGCTAACGCCAAGAAGAAGAATTGATGAATTCGAATGAGTATAAAATGAAAGATTAGGAGTCTGATTTTGAGAGTTGAAGAAGTCGAGGGTTTGTGGGAGTTAGAGGGAATTTTAATGTTTTGAGAGGTATGAGGAACACCTTAGAGTGCGAAAAGGGTTTTTTTTATTGGAATGGGGTCATACCCTAATGGGCTGCCTACATACTCAACTTCTCTGTTGAGATCAGACTTACGTAGTTTAGGAGTTTTGGGTTTTGGAAGTTTTGATAGTTGTGGAGCTTGAAGATATTTGAGGTGTTTGAGATTTTAGAAGGGTTCGGAGTTTCAGAAAGTTTCGGGTTTTGGGTGGTTAGAGTCTGTGAGACGTTGAAATCTCAGAATGTTTGAGTCTGCTAGACGCTCGGTTCTATGAGACATTCGAGTTCGTGAGATGTTCGAGTCTGTGAGACGCTCTGGCCTATGAGACTTTAGAAGTTGGAATGAAATTGGAATTTGGGGGATGATTCGAGTTCATGACGATTTTGAGTGTGAATGATGATTTGGGTGTGTGAGGCAATTGAAGTTTGGGAGAGATCCCGGGTTTTTTCAGGTCCGAGGTTTGAAAATGGTGAGGAAAATAATTTTGTTGTGAAAGGGTGGGTGATCCCGAGGGATCACCTTATGTACCCCCTCGAGCACGACACTTAATAAATGGTAAGTGCTGAGGCTCGAAAGATGGTGTAATATATTTATGTCGAAAACTAGGGTTTAGAGAGACACCATGAATGAGGTGACCTCGGTCAAGCCCTAATAACATCTCTAACACCCGGGTTTTAAAACGTTGAAAACCGAAAACATTGAAATGGAGTGGAAGGGAGTTAGACGATTCTAAAATCCCGGCTATAGCTAGGAAGGTCGTTACTTCCCTAGCACCCTGCCTTGTAAAAATCTAGGCTGCAATTAGGGGAGGTTTGTCACCCTAATGCGCCACCTAAAAAGATCCATACCGCGACAAGGGAGATTACGACCCGAGTGCCCCGCCATGGATTTTATTTTGGGAAGGGAGACAAGTGATGTTCTAACCAGGGAGGAAATGTTTTGAAGGGGTCAGACATTTCTTGTTCCCTGAAAACAGTTTATTTGAGTTGAAAACTAAGCAGGAAAACTTTTGAAGTTGTTCGGAATTCTTTGTAAAGAAACACTAATTTTGGGAAATGTTTTTAGGAGAAAACATTCTGTATATGTGAGAAGAACTTTCTGCGTTTTTAGAAGAGTTTTCTGTGATGTGAGAAGAGTTTTTCCTTTAAAATTTCCACAAAGTGGTTTCTTTGAAAACTTGATGAAATTTGAATAAATTGATGATTTGAAGTTCTTTTTGGGTTTTGTGGGTTTGAATGAAATTTACAAACTGAGTGTGGATTGGATGAAATGAATTTGGGTTTGAATTGAACTGGGCTGAATGAATTGGGTTTGAATTGAATTGAAGTGAATGAATTAGGTTTGAATTGAATTTGGTTTGAATGAATTGGGTTTGAATTGGATTGAAGTTCGGATTGGGTCAAAGTTGGCTGGGTCAAAGTCAGGTTGGGTCAAAGTCAGGTCAAGGTCAAAGTTTGGTCAAGGTCAACATCCAGATCGGTCAAAGCTAGACCAGGTCAAAGCTAGGTCAAGATCAAAGTTCGGATTGGTCAAAGTTTGGATTGGGTCAAGGTTTGGGTCAAAGTTGGATTGGTCAATGTTTGGGTCAAAGTTGGATTAGTCAATGTTCGGGTCAAAGGTCAAATCGATTTGACTTTTGTGGGCTTGGTTGGGTGAAAGTTAAAAGTTTGGTCAACTCAGGTTTGGTCAAGGTTCGGGTCAAGGTCAAATTGGTTTGACTTTTGTGGGCTTAGACCGGTTTGGGCTTTGGGTCGGTTTGGGCTTTGGGCCAATTGTGGGCTTGGGCCGATTGTGGGCTTGTAGGAAAAATGGGCTGATTTTCTTTTTGAAGTGGACTGATTTCCTCTTTGGAAGTGGGCTGATTGTGTTTTGGACCAGACATGGACTTGGGCCAAAGTTGGTTATGGGCCAAGTTGTGACTTAGGCCTAATTTGTTATTTGGGCATGTTGGAGAGAAATTTGAATGAGAATATTGGTCTATATACATATGTATATACATATTTTAGGTGTATGTTTTAGGGTTTAGGGGTGTCACCACCACGAGATTGGTCAATGACCTATCAGTCAAGGGGGACCCCTCTATCCTAATGGCTGGGCCCTAAGGACTAATAACTAGGGCTTAATATATCAAATAACAGTTGAGGCAAAAAACAATGAAAGCATTATTGATACAAAGTATGTGAAATATGAGATTTAGAAATAGATATGTCAAAGCACCGACAACAGTAACATAATGAAACAAAACTTGTCATATTTTACAAGCCAACTTATGGACAAATATGTTAATCTCAGATCGGTTTTCAAACTGGAATCATTGTACAAGTGACAGGCTACCGTGCGAGAAACACCAAGAATTTCAAACAAGATATGTATGTACAAGAGACAATTAATCATCAATGGTAATTAAGTTGATGCTAGGAAAGGTTGTTAAAAGAATTTCCAAGCCCATGAATAGTCGTGAAGCTCAATGTCCACCAGCAAAATCAACTTGCAAGGTCCAAGAACAATTCCAAATCAAGCAAGTCCACATAAGTAAGCTTCAATTTATTCCGACCAGGACATGTGCACCTCAGTCAAATTGCAAACCAATGGGATAAGCATCAAGCTGAATTGAATGAACAGCCAGAAAAATTAAAGGGGCAATATACATATCTGTGTCGGACTGAAATCCGAACCAACGCCTAAACAAAGGGAAATAAAATATTAGTCTAACCAGAATCGAATGAATGAGCGAAACTACAATCAAGCTCTGAAGTAAGACCAAACAGAGGTTCCACGTTTTTTGCCAACATAGTACATATAAACCATGTGCAGGCATGAATCCAGAAAGCACGAATGCGTATAAGGCATGGTTCAAGCACAAGATTTCAACAAAATGAATTCAGGCGTTTTGAACATTAGGCAGAGTTAGGATATGGTACCGGAAGGGGGATGAAAATTCTTTGCAAAACAGCGTGGCAGGTCAGAAAACAAAAAAAATGAATGAGGTTAGTTCTGTGGTTTAGCAGACAGATAGGAACAAAATGCAATTTAGAGTCATATTCCACTCATGGAGAGCATTGTGTCGGCTGTCATTCTTCTCGTGATCGACACGGCGAACCTCAAACTTAACTTCTATTAATAGATCAACAGTGGCCAACAGACAGAGAAATATGTTAGTGAAGACAATAAATCAATCAAAAAGGAAACTAAGCGGTTTCCAAAGCAGAAATAGACTGAGAACAAGATGAGGTCAAGTGTAACACCCCTCTCCATAATCACGTAATAATCTCTCACGTAGCAATAAATAAAACGTCTTACAGCGGAAGAATAAATAATAACAACAATACTCACTCGGGTGTCACCGGCCATTACTCGCCCATGCAAGTAACGAAGCCAAACTCTATCCAACTACCAACATAAACAAACTGCTAACCGCCGTGATAACGAGAATAACTCCTATACATCATACTAAGTCCATACTCATAAACATCGACAAGTGAGCGTCTACCCAAATCCCAAATATACATAACCTTACCATAATACATTTCACCATCTTCATTGTTATACAAACAAACTCCCTGTGCGGTAATTAAAGTAAACCCTAGTTACCCTGTTCCCGCACTTCGGCTTCGACAATAATCAACAACCTGCATAATGGTGTAGTATCAGCGATAGACACTGAGTATGCCGGGCCTGGACCCTAATGGTCACTTAGTCATTTTAACCATCTTATTATTAGATTGGTTTCATGCTTTTCCATTTACAGTTATAATCAATACTGTAATAATCTTGCATAATATGCATAATCATCCATCCAAATATTCATAAACACTTAACCATCCATCCAATTCAAACATTCATTTAATATCTCAAATAACAGTTGTATAATCGAACGTATCGAAATAATTGTAGTATAATGTACAATGTACAATCGCCGTAGCGTGCAGTTTCCACAATTAATTTAGTTTGGCCTTTAAGGCCCCATCCATCCAAACCATGTTTAATTTATACCAGTTGGGCGTCATGTTAAGACAACCCGATAACCTCACCATGGACAGTAGTCCTCCCGTACACACAATGGTGCTCATTTCGCCAGAGGTCCGAAGGCCCCTGACTATTCTCTTTTGTCTCGTAAGACATCCATATAAAAGGCCGTAGCCACCTGACCCACGATCCAAATAGGGCTCGTTGGGTATAAACCTGGAGCGGAACCCAATCGGGTACCCCTCAGTGATCACAAATGCGCAACCAGATAGTTCGTAAACTACACTGGATTCCTCACCTCATCTCACACTATCTCTCTCATAATGTTTAAGATATGCTCTTAGTCTTATGGAAAATAATTATTAGTTAGCTGCCCAATGGGTCTCACGCATACCTAGAAGTAATCTAGGTTATATTCATGTTCGAGATCCATGCTCTAGAGACCGACAATGTCGTGACTCGTTCCTAATTGTTTTACTTAGGTTCCCATATACTTAATATTAATACTATGGTATTATATCAAGTAACCGTCTTGTCATCACAATAACGTATATGTATGTTTATATAAGTCGATCTATAGTTGACGTAGTGTTAGCCCCGTAGGACGCTCGTGCATAAATAATTAATGCAGTAGCACACAATCACATACATGTATCCAAAACACTTAACACACAAGTGATATCAACCAAATCCGAGCCCAAGGAGTTTCCTTAGGACAACTCGGATCAAACCCCATTACATACCGTTCACCAAGACCTAGGATGCGCAGTGTAGACCACTAGCTCGCCAAGCGTCATCGTCTGAAGTATGATCTAAACGGTAATAAACTATAAGTCAGTCTCCATGAATAACTACATCCGGTATTTCCGAATAACAAGTAACCCCGACAGTTCATCCCCGGATTTCTACAGTTAATTGTTACGGGTTTCTCTAAACTGGTCGGCTTTGTTACTTAAAACTCGTATGTCAAAACATTTCGACTGTGAAGTTTAATTCATTATATCTCTTTAATCTTACCCACAATTAAACTTAGGTATATAACCTATAGTTGCATGTATGCATGCATGATTATATTATATTGTATTATTATCCCACCATCCATTATAATACATGGTATTATATATTCCATTATCTTTAGCAAACTATATTTGCATTTAAAACTTTATAACTTATAGTTTGTAACTATTTTTTTTTAAAATAACCACCACCATTATATTATATGGTTTCTAACCATAATATATATCCATCCTTATATACATTTTTCTTGTATATGTATATATGTACCATATAGGTAAATTCCATGAGTTATAAAACTCTTATATTATATGTTACATTTTATCATCTTATATTAGATGATTATTCCCATTAGTTGTATTATATTATACAACTTATATTAAGATTATTATCCTAATATTATGTAACAATTTATGTTGTATAATTTCAACTCCTAAGGTTTATTCAATATATATCTTAGTTTATAAATCTTATTTATTTATAGTTTGTCACATTATTTAATGTGAATATCCTTACTTATTTTAATTCCATCTAAACCATATAATTGTTATAACATTTATAACATTATAGACCATAGTCTAAAACTCAAATTCCAATCTTTAATAATTCGGTACAGCCCTTAAATTTATTTAAATTCCATTTCGACCATAACATTTTGTAATGTTATACCATATACTAATATCATATAATATGATATTTTTATTCCCTTTAAATTATAACCTATAGTTTTTATACAAAACTATTTATTATTGCCGCATGGGCACCATATCAAAACCATAGTTTCCTTTATTTACAAATTCACCCCATTATTTATACCATGTTATATATTATATAGTATAACATTTTTAACTTATAAAATGGTATAACCTATGGTTATATTTTTGTAAAATTCCGAACAGACCCAATATATTCTATAATTGCCATTTGGCCCACTTTATAACATATAGTTTTATAATATCATTAAAACTATATATTATACATATATCTTATTGAATACTCTTATATAATTCTAAAAATCACCAAATTTCACCAAAGGGTTATAATTATTATTACTAACCCATATACTTTCGGTATTTACATATCCACCACATCTTTTATTCCAAAGTGTCATAATGACATAATAACTATATATTATACATATATAGTTTATTTTAATTCCAAAATCAACCCAATAAATTCCTAAAAATTCCTAATAGCCCATGGGTGTTTATAATACCATTATACACCCTTTATTTTTGGTAATAACATATATACCACATATGTTATAAAATTGTTACAATTAAATACTTATCTTATAATAAAACCTTAAATAAGTTATTTAACTTATCTAACTTGGTCAAAACCTACCATATGGTCAAGGTTGACCACCTTAATATTTCCTTGACCATCAATATCCATATATTACGGTTTGTACCCTTATTTTTTTAGAAATTACCATTTAACCCCAAAACTTTATATAATCTTATAATTTTTATATAAACTCATTTAAACCTCCAATTTTCGGCCATATCATTATATAGCCCCCAAATTTAATTTATTTACACTTTAACCCCTTATAATATGCGGTAATGCATATATACCACCTAAACTTAAATAAAACCTTATAAATGCATAAATAAAATGGCCTAAAGTACATGACCTTATTACAAACATTAGCTTATAAAATAAATTACACATAAATGCCCAAAAGTACTTTAAACTCTCGGCCCCTTACCACATCTTTTCAATATTTACCAATTTTCCACATAATGTCTTAAATTTGACAATTATGCTAATTAATTAGTTATAAAATTTACTAAACCATTCCTTAATCACCTAAGGTCAAAATAAGACCATAATTAACCCATTCACTCATGGCACAAATTATACACATATGTATAATTACATATTAATATACCAACTGAAGGTTTAAGTGATTTATACCTTATTTTTGCCAAGTATAGGCCTTGTTTGGCCACGGCTGCTTAGGAATAATTTTTCCACAGCTTAGTTTACATGTTTTCAAACAACAATTAAGGCATGACTAGTCTCCAAGCAAGATCTAACCATAAGAAGTGTTTAATGTCAATTTTCAAGGTAAAATTTACCTTAGAATACCAAGACAAGCACAAGTGCTCCACGGCCTGATTTTACAGTAGGAAAAGAGCATCAAAAGAGCTACTAAAACCAAGCTTTAAACTGGTATAACTCAGATTAGAAGATGGCTAATTTTTACCTTGATTAAAATGCCTAAAATGGTGTTTTTGGCTTGGATCTAGCTATACCTTGAAGCTCTTGATATACCAACTGAATACGTATGTTAAGATGAAGATTATAAGCTTAGAAAACAAGGCTTTACAACCGGAATTGATGAAAATCAAAGGATAAGTGCTTAAAGCACATTTTTATACCTTAAGAACAAGATTAGATTTCTCCACCTTCTTCCCTTGTTACAGTTGAGATTTGCCCATATTTTAACCTCCAAAAAAACCTAGAAACATTGATGGAAATGGTTGATGCTTTGCTCCATGGAAAGAGGAAAGAATTGCGAAGAGAATGAACATAAAATAGCTTAATAAGCTTACCTATGTCAATTGTTGTTCTCCTCTGTATTTGGTGTGTTATCCACGGTTTGGAGAAGCCAAAGAGAGGCTGGAGCAAGCTTGTGTCGGCAGGGATGAAGGCAAATGAATTAAATGAGCTACTTTTGCTTTTAAGTCCATTATTGTTACTTTATGGAGTAGTAACTTAATGACTCATTAGATTGGCTGGCTAATTGATTAGAGGATGCTGATTGAGTGGGTTTGACAGCTCATATGGGGCGGCAATGAAGGCCTTGGTCAATGGATGACATTTGACCATGGTTAAAGGTAAGTAATTAAATGTTATTTTTGGGTACTATTCATACTAAATTGCCCATTTTGATTTTATTTTTAAACTTTGATTTAGACTTTATAATATAGTCTATCATGTCACATTTATGTTATAAAGAACTTAATGTAGTCTTTACTGTTGGTTTTATTCCTAAGTTACCCCTCTTATACTCTTATATTCTCTAGTCTATGTACCTAGTATAAATACCCCACTCTAGTACTATGTAAACATACATTCTCATTATCAATATACAATGAGACCATTATGGCATCAGAGCAGGATAAAACCTCTCTTTCGTTAACTTTCAGGATTGTTTGAATCAACTCATTGATCATTCAATTCAATTTCCAAACATTCACACAGATTTACATTGTGTTCTTTTTCTTGCGAGAATCTCTCTCGCTACTGCTTACATTCAGAAAACAAAATCAAATATACTCCTCGATCTGTTCTATTCTCTACGATTCTTACATTCAGAAAACAAAATCAGATCTGTTTCTCGATCTGTTCTATTCTCTACGTTTTTTCTTCCTCACATCGATCAAGTCTCTGCGATCAAATCACGCGATTCACCAGAGCAGTGCGATCCATCGTCCTTCTCTTCGCTGCGGCAAATCAAGCAGTGCGATCCATCGTATTTCCCTTCGCTGCGGCAAATCAGTAAGTTCTTCTCCACATCGTTTCTTTTCGCTCATCGATGGATCCTCAAAGAACCGAGAAACAAACAGAAGAAAAACGATAGTGAATCAGAATATGAAACCGACAAAGATGAGGAGACTAGTCCTAGTAAACGTAGGAAAACCAAATCGGTCACAATTAGAAAAGTTGTGAAGAGAGGGAAGATTACTCGCAAAGAGAAGACACCGAAAAAGAAAACTCAAAAGAATGCTGAGATTAGAAGAAAGGCGTACCTTCTCACGCACCCCTCTGATAATCCTGGAATTGTTTTGGCTCCGAAATTCAACGGGACTGGTTTTAATACTTGGAAACAAATCTTCCTCAATGGCCTTGCATCCAAGAGCAAGGTAGGTTTTGTCGATGGTTCTCTGGTTGCAGATGATTTTGATGGAGATGAACGCGTGGAATGGGAGAGATCAAACGGAATGGTTAAGGGATGGCTTTACACAGCTCTGGATGATTCACTTCGTGAATCGATCATGTATTATCCGACTGCGAGGGATATTTGGCTCGATCTATGTGATCGATTCGGAGAGGCTCAAGGGATGCGACTATACACATTGAGGCAAGAATCCAGAAAGATAGAACAGCAACAAAATCAGAATATCAACCAGTATTACACCCGATGGGTGAAAATCTGGAACGAACAGAAGCTGTTGGTCACTCTTCCAACTTGCACTTGTGGATCAGCAAGAGAGATCCAGAAATTCATGGAAAACGAAAGAGTTTTCGATTTCCTTATGGGACTAGATGATTCGTATGAGAGCATTCGGTCAAACATCCTTATGATAACTCCTCTTCCAACCGTAGATAAGCTCTACGCTATGCTCAGACAAGAGGAACAACACCGAATGAACAAAAAGAGCAAGAAAGAAGATACCGAGGCCCTTACCTTTGCCGCTGTTGCAGGATCATCCAACATGAAAAAGAATTCGGGACCGAATTCAAAAGTGCAGAAAGACGATGGAAAACCGAAGCTTAGATGCACCAAATGCAAGAAACCGGGGCATGAATACGATCAGTGTTTCTGGGTAACCAAGAAATTCCCAGCGCATTGGAAAACCAAAGGCAAGAAAGCTTACACAGTCACACTCGAAGAAGGTGAAGCAGATAACAATGGAGGTGGAGTAAACCCTAGCGACACTGTGAACATTTCCGAATCACAATTGAAAGCTCTCACCGCATACTTCAGGGGGCAGGCTTCACATGTCCCTGGGCTGAATCAGAGGCAAGTCCAGGCCCTTGCTAGCCAGATTATGGGCCACGACGATTTGGGAGCAGAGCAAGACCAGGCCCTTGCCTTGGTGAATCAATTTTCAGGTTCTAATACTACAACCCAAACTAATATATGCTGCTGTGATGAAATTGCTTATGATCATTTCGATATAGTGCACACACATAAAAACATGTCACAGATTGCAAACACTATATCCATTTTAAATCAGCATGCGCATATGTTAGATTTTCCCAATAACGATAATAACAATATCATGACCGATAATATGCATAGCTATATTTGCTGCAATATTAACAGTAAAGGCACCAATTTTTTTAACGGGAAATGGATTATAGATTCTGGTGCCACTGATAGTGTATGTGGAAATATAGCTTTATATGATAACAAGACTTATATTCCCAGCACATATAAAGTTGCTATGCCCGATGGACATATAGGTAACATTGATGGAATAGGAAATGTTATGATTTCCCCAAGTTTTACACTCCATAAAGTACTACATGTTAAGAGCTTCCAATTTAATTTGTTATCCGTCAGGAAGCTTCTTATTCAATTAAATGCTCGACTATTGACTTATCATGATCATTGTGAATTGCAGGACCTTGAGTCAAAAGCCCACGTCACTCTTGGAGTAGAGACTCAAGGCCTTTATATCTTGCATGATCATGCCTTAGAAAACTTTATACATGAGAGAAATAAATACCGGGCTTCTAAGTCCGTTGTTTTTAGTAGTTTGTTTTCCAATAAAGTTGTTTCTATGGATTTTGTCCCATGTTTTGCTACATATAGGAACACCATTTTATGGCATTACCGGCTAGGTCATGTACCTTTGCCAAAACTTACTAAGCTTGATATAGTTGATAATAAAAACATACCTATGGATTTTCATTGTGATTCATGTGATAAGGCTAGAAATCATCGACTACCATTCCCTATCTCTAATAGTCGGTCTAATGCTACATTTGATCTTATCCACCTGGATGTTTGTGGCCCATTTAGACAACCCACACATGACGGTAGCCGTTTCTTTTTATCAATTGTTGATGATTATAGTAGAGCTCTTTGGGTCAAATTACTCAAAAATAAATCAGATGCTTTTCCCTTCATTAAATTCTTCATAGCTTATGTTAGGACCCAATTTGGGAAAACCATCAAAATGATTCGATCTGATAATGCGATGGAGTTGGGATCTTTGAACGAAGGGAAATTATTTTTTAATAACTTAGGCATTATACACCAGACTTCATGCGCTCATACACCACAACAAAACGGAGTTGTCGAACGTAAACACAGATATCTTATGGAAACAGCTCGTGCTTTACATTTTCACTCCAACATGTCTCTTTTATATTGGGGAGAATGCATCTTACAAGCTACATACATAATAAATCGTCTCCCCAGCAAAGCTAATCAAGGAATATCTCCTTATGAACGCATACACGACCATAAACCCGACTATAAAAATATTCGTGTTTTTGGTTGTCTTGCATATGCTGTGGTCCTTGGAACCAATAAAGGTAAATTTGATCCTCGATCGATACCTTGCATACACTTAGGTGTTGCAGAAAGACAAAAAGGCTACAAATTGTTACGCCTTTCTGATTACAAACTGATTATATCTCGTGACGTCATATTTCACGAGTCTACATTCCCTTTCAAAAGGGATAATATATCTTTTGATACCAATTCTCCCATTCTACCAAATGGTGATACTACACCATACCACATGGATCAGGATCACCTACGTTATGTTCTACCTGATTCTTTAGACACCACCACTCCTAACACCACCACCCCACTTCATAGCTCACATCCTACAAGCGATCATGCACATTATACGCATGATACGCAAGACAGACATAATATTTTCTCTGACAATGATCAGCCTCAAACACAACATGCACCTTATACGCATGACATACACACTGATCATACACATACCTCTGGGAACAATCAAAATGTCATCTCTCAGAATGATAATAACGACAACAATGATGCTCTCGATACTCAAACTCTTCGACGATCTTCACGATCTAGAAATGCTCCCTCATACCTTCAAGATTATGTCGTTGGCTCACATACTACGTCACCACATTTTGACCTTTTCAGTGATATCCTCTACGATAGACTTAACAAAAATCATGTTACTAATGTGACTACTACAAATAATGATTATATCCATACTTTAACAGATCTTACCCCGAATAGATCGATATGCACAAATGCTATTGCTAACACTGTACACTACGATACGATTCTAAACCTACATGAACCTTCTTCATACGAAGAAGCTTCCAAAAGTCGACATTGGACAGATGCTATGAACAAAGAATTGCATGCCCTTATTTCCAATAACACTTGGGAACTTACTAAACTCCCAAAACATAAAAAGGCAATCGGATGTAAATGGGTCTATAAGACCAAACTTAACGCTGATGGATCGATCGAACGCTACAAAGCTCGCCTTGTAGCAAAAGGATTCAGTCAACGTTTTGGATCTGACTACACAGAGACTTTCTCTCCCGTTGTTCGCATGACTACTCTCACTACTCTCCTTGCCATTGCGGTTAAAAAGGGATGGCATCTACACCAGCTAGATGTTAACAACGCTTTTATACATGGAGATCTCCATGAAGAGATTTATATGCACCTTCCCCCCGGGTTGAAGACAAATGGCACTGCCAATGCATGTCGCCTTCGAAAATCCTTATATGGTTTAAAACAAGCATCCCGACAATGGTTTGCTAGATTGAGTGATCTTCTTGAAACTTTAGGATATACGAAGTCTGACAATGATTACTCTCTCTTCAGTAAAAATCAACATAATCATGCCACTCATCTCGCGATATATGTAGATGATATACTCCTAGCTGGAGACGATATTACAGAAATTAACCATCTCAAAAGACACCTGGATGAGGAGTTCAAGATCAAGGACTTGGGAAAACTAAGTTACTTTCTTGGGATGGAATTCCTTCACACAGACTCGGGACTTGTCATATCACAACGAAAATATTGTAACGATCTCATTAAAGAGTTCGATACTATGCATGGAAAACATTCCCCCTCTCCATTGCCCTTAGGGTGTAAATTACATCGAGACGAAGGGGAACTCCTTCATCACCCATATTTATATCGTAGTCTCGTCGGGAAATTGAACTTTCTCACTCACACGAGACCTGATATTGGGTTCACAACTCAACTTCTTAGTCAGTTCCTGAAAGCGCCGAGAGTCACTCATTATAATGCTGCTCTCCACACTTTACAATATCTAAGAGGTACCACGAACTATGGCATCCTATTAAATAACACTCCATCTCTATCGCTAACCGCATATTGTGATAGTGATTGGGCTAGTTGTCCAACCACACGAAAATCTGTATCTGGTTACATCATTCTCCTAGGAGGAAGTCCTATTGCGTGGAAATCGAAGAAGCAGAAGAGTGTCTCATTATCAAGTGCCGAAGCTGAATATCGGGCCATGCGAAACGTTACATGCGAGCTCGCCTGGCTGACAAGGATCATCCACGAACTGGGCATTGATGGTTCCAATCCAGTTCCGGTCAACTGTGACAACAAGTCTGCTGTTTACATTGCTCGTAATCCAGTTCAACACCAACGAACCAAACACATAGAGATCGACATACACTTTGTTCGACAGAAAATTCGTGAAGGGCTCATTCAAGTTCAACATATCTCCAACACACAGCAGCTGGCAGATTTCCTGACGAAGAGCCTTGGCGGCCCAGATTACACAAAAATATTACATAGAGTGGGTCTATATCTCATAGATGATTAAGTTTGTACGGGGTAGACTTAAGGGGGGCTGTTGGTTTTATTCCTAAGTTACCCCTCTTATACTCTTATATTCTCTAGTCTATGTACCTAGTATAAATACCCCACTCTAGTACTATGTAAACATACATTCTCATTATCAATATACAATGAGACCATTATTTACAGTGACAAAAAGTCATTATCTTAGAGCTCATACACAAAAACGTGCTTTAAGGTATTTTAGTGCACATTCTGTGTCGCAAGGTGTTTCTGAGCTCAGGTTTCTTTTAGAACAGTTTTGTTGTGTTCCTTACATGATATTGGATCATGGAATCCAATTTTATATCATTTATAGGTCATTCGACCTTTAAGGTTTTCTTAGAGCACATTTTTGCCCTACCTGACCCTGAAGCATGAAAATGCTTGTTCTTTGTGTTGGAGTGTTGTCCAACAATTTTAATATGTTTAGTAATGTGTTAATATGCTTAGGACAAATTTTTAGGTCCTAAGTAGTTCATTTGGGTATTTATTTACCCTAAACAGTCAAAGGGTGCAATATCTTGCTTTGTGTTGACCACTGTTGTTCTCAGTTGACTTTTAAGGCATGTTTAGGCCTTAATTAATGTGATTAGCTGTTTAATCCATGTTTTGTTAGTTTGGGGTATTTCATCAAGGGTCTTTATACTTTACAGGTCGAATTCAAGTATCAAACAGATGAACTGTATTCTACTGTGTGACAAAATCAAGCTGTGTAAACGAAATCTATCTTTCCTCAAGGACAAAACGAGTCCCATGTTTTGATTAAGAAGCGTATTTCAACGACTTCAAATAAGAGCAGTGCACCAGCAAGTTCA
Organism: Limonium bicolor; assembly: GCA_023374045.1. NCBI lineage: Eukaryota > Viridiplantae > Streptophyta > Magnoliopsida > Caryophyllales > Plumbaginaceae > Limonium > Limonium bicolor. Next base: position 131,503,875 of record CM041778.1, read on the forward strand.
TGTAGATTGTAGAAGGAGTATACATTAACCCGAGAAGGGTCATTTAATGAATATGCGAATCGATTCCCCAACCCAACAACACAATAACCAACTGGGATTAGATCAGCACAATAATCAACATTAAAATGCCAAACCCCTTACGATTCATTCTTCAACTGTATGAAAGAACGAGATAGTGAGTCTAAATCAGAAGAACATTCCCGACCTGCCGTGGTTGAGTTCGAATAAGATGCCAGAAACATCCAAATCAAATCATCAAGTTAAAACTAAATCTCAGAATAAATGTTTAACTTAAGCAACAGAGCAGATTGACCAAGAATTGGAAGGAAGTCAAACAGAACAGGAAAATGGGTAGATGAGCATACCAGTGAAAGCAAGAACGAAACATATGTAATGTTAAAATCTAGCTTGTGCTTACAAACTCACGAACCTGGGTGGGTTCGAGCTTAACGAGATTAATGTGCGGGGAGGCAAAAATGACAGCAGGCATGAAAAACTAAAATGGGGGAGGGAAAATCAGAAAGAAAGATAGTTGACATAAGTTTCAGAGAATCCAAATCCTATGGGGTTGCCACCAAGCATTAGAGGATTTCCACTGAAATTGTTCATAATACCATCCCCTGTTGCCAAGTTCGTCTGGTGTGAAGAGATTTGAAGAACATGGAGAAAGAGCAAAGAAAAGAATATCGTTCTCCCGAGAAAAGAGAGGAGAAAAAAAAAAAAAAAAAACATCGGCTTTTTCCCGAGAAAGGAAGAAGGAAGGGGGAGAAGACGATGGCTTGGAGAGAAGAGCAGAGAGAGAGTTAGGGTCTTTGGAGTTTCAAAGATGATAAATAGAGAGGGTCTGGGTGAAGAAATTCGGTAATGGTGGGAGAATACTGAATGAGAGGAGATGGGTTGAAGGAGAATGCCTCGATGTCCTTGTTTGCCGTGAATGAGGAGAATGACGGTAGAGCATGTATGTTTCTGGGTTCGTTGGTTTGAAGATGGAAAAAGGGAGCGAGTTGGAAGATGTCGAAAAACATCAGGGAGGCGAATACCGTGATCACCGTAGGGTTTATTTTGTTGTTCCCTTTATAAGAAAATGGGGATTTAGGGTTTAGGAGATGGGTTGGGTTTTAATATGGGCTTCGGTTTTGGGCTGTAAGGTTTGATAGGATGAGTTTGGGTTTAGGCTGTTAGGTTTGATTGAAGATTGGGTTAAGACCAAGTTTGGTCCACCAAAAAATGAGAAAGGAAAAGAATAACTACAATGGAACTTCATACAAAACTCAGGGAAAGGAAACGAAAAGCTATAACTTGACATGAGTAAAATCATCAGAAACGCTAATGCTTAAAAAAATGTATATGTAGAATAAAACTAAAAATGTTTAGTCACTAAAAATGAAATGTTTTCTTTTCATAATAGCAACATGAAAAATGACAAAATAATATAAGTAAAATAAAGTAAACGAAATGCCCACGACTAAGGAAATTAAATTGAAAATAACTAACTAAAAGGGTAATTCTAAAACATATTATGGTTTGAAAATTCATCTTCGGAAAATTGGTTTTTTCTAAAATGCTTGAAAAATGGTTTAAATTTTTATCATAAAACGATGGTTTCATTTTGGCAAGCACGTTAATACGTTTTGAAAAGAAAGGTGATAACCCCTCTTATTTTATTTATTATTTCAGAATTTGCTTTATGGGGTGAGAATTTTTGGTGTCTACACCGCCAAAACCAAGTTCTTGAAGCAAGAGGCTCAGTGCTAATCAAACAGCATTCAACAAAAACATTGAAGCCCAACTTGGTCAAATATCTCAACAACTCTCTCAAAGACCATCGGGCACTTTTCCGAGTCAACCAAGGCCCAACCCAAGAGAAGAAGCCAAAGCGGTAACCTTGAGAAGTGGTCAGCCCCTACAAATCTCATCTCCACAAGTTGATCTTGAGAACCAAGAGAATCAAAATGAAGAAATTCAAGATTGCCAAGAGGAATAACAAGAGATTGTTGAGGAAGTTCCTTCTTAACCGAAAAATATTTCCAAGGAGAAGGAGTCTCATTAATCATCTCCCCCTTCTACTCTTGCAAAACCTCTACTTCCTCTTTCATTCCCAAATAGACTCAAAAATAAAAATTTGGATGAACAATTTGGGAAGTTTCTAAGCATTTTAAACAAATTAACAGTCAATATTCCTTTTGTAGATGCTTTAAAACAAATGCCTATTTATGCCAAGTTCATGAAAGACATACTTGCTAACAAGAGAGCAATACTTGGGAGGAAACGATGCAGCTCCCCAAGGAGATATCGGCGGTCCTACTATGGAACCCTCCTCCAAAACTTGGAGACCTCGGTTTGCCTATAATCCCTTGCTCTATTGGTGATATAAATTGTGGTAGTGATTATTTGATTTAGGTGCAAGCATAAATCTTATGCCGCTTTCAATTTTTAATAAGCTTGAGATTGGCGAGTCTGCACCCATTACTATGCTATTACAACTTGTTGATAGGTCATTGGTCTTCCCAAAAGGGAAAGTTGAGGATTTAGTAGTGACTGTAGGGACTTTCATTTTCCTGCCTGATTTCATTGTAATAGATTTGGAGGAGGATTCTAGAGTGCCACTGATATTAGGTCGCCCGTTGATAAGTGTCCAAATGAGCATGTTTTATGGGTGTATTTCATATGTTATATTAGCACTTTTCTTGCTCATTTCTCTACTTTGGTTAGTTTTCCTCTAGTTTATGTTTTATTGGTTATCTTACTGATTTATTGGTTAAACATGAGGAAAACCAAGCTAGGAGCAAAGTAGACGAAGAGACGAACGCATAGGCGCAAACAGATCTAAAAACGGAGCTCAAACGAAGAATCTGGAGCCTGTCGAAGTTTACAGAACAAGATGAGACGAAATACATGTGTCCGCGTAGCCCCCACACGGACACAAACGCGGACAACTCATGTCCTTACGCGGACAGGAAACAAGCGATTGTGTCCTTACGCGGACAGGAACAGATCTCGCTAGGACATTTGTGTCCTTACGCGGACAGAAACGCGGACGTCTCACGTCCTGATAAGCCCCCACGCGACAGCAACGCGGACACAAACAGATCTCGCTAGGACAAATGTGTCCGTACGCGGACAGAAACTCGGACGTCACACGTCCGCATATGTCTCCATACGCGGACAGAAACACGGACAAGTGTAAACGCAGCCCAGATCCAGAATTCACGCGACTGATTTATTTCGGCGCCGTCTTCTCCATTTTCTTCTTCTATTAGTGCGCCGATTTCTCCATTTCTTCTTCAATTACTGTGCCCACAATGTTATCCATCTACTACATCAAACATATCAGGCGCATCCCTTATTTTCTTCACCCACGCATGCTACAGCTGTGTCCTCTTCTTCCTTTCCTCTGCTATAAATAACCCACTGCTTCTTCATCAATTCACACAATCGATCACACAACAGCACCACACTCCACCATTCTCTTTTCTTCATTTCTCCCGTAACACCACCACACACAATTCTCCACTTTTTATTTCTTTTTCATTCCACCACCATAATTTCATTATATTCACATATCACCCCACATATTTTCCATATCATCCAAATCACTCTATTTTCCACATATTCAGCAGAAGCAGTATATTAAAAGGAGAGGAAAGAGGCAGCAGGAGAAAGAGAAAGTGCAGACCCGTTCTTCTCAAGAAGTCTCTGAAATAATGGCTATTTCTATCTTTACTCTATTTTTATTTCTGTCAATGTCTGAGTAAATTTATATTTGTGCTTAGGATGGGTGTTTGACCCCAGATAATTCAGACTTACTTATAATATCGAGTTTGCTTATAAATATTTGTTTTGTCTCTCTAAATTATTAAATGCTTAAGAACTGATCATTTTTACGCATTTACGGTTTCTCTTATTTCAATGATTTTGTAAATTTGAGAATAGACCACAAAGAGAGACAAACTTTAGATATTATCTCCTTAATTAGCTGATAAAATCCATCGCTGTTATAAAAGGAATTTTTGCTTAAAGCTAATTAATGATTTAGACTTTTTCTGCTAGTAAAGAGTTTATTGAATTAATTAAGAGTTGACCTTACCTATGCTTTAGGGAGGCCACAAGGTAAATTCCTAAACAGACAAATAGAGCAGATCAGGATTATAATTAAAGTTTGAAGTATATTTGGGCGATTCCACCTTCCTTAGCACATTTTCCATCCAATTGATGTACAACAGTTTTATTTAAGCTTTTAATTGTTTTTATCTGTCCAACCCAAAAACACCAAGATTGCCACTGGCTAAACCCCCTTTTATTTACTATTTATTAAATACCGAAACTAGGAAAATTGAACAATTTCCCTGAGGATACGACAGTTGTTGTACTACAACTCTGATGGGATCGGGGTGCTGACCGAGTAGGTCTGAGGTGTTAGTCTCAGACCAACCCTACTTGGAGACAAGTATTTGCCAAGGAGATAATGCGGAAGCGTTTGTATATAATTTAACAAGATAGGATTCTGCTTGTATTGAAACTCAATGTGAATTACAACCTAGCTTCCTATCTTGGGATTCGACAGAGGTACTCTGTCTCATCCAACACTCGCTCTACTCTCGGCTTTGATCAATGCGTAACAAGGAGTAAAGGGGAGTGTTTAGTGTGCTCTATAGGTAATAAATACCTAAGCTGATTGACTAAGTCTCACTAGAATCTCTCGAAAATGATATCTCTCTCAATATGACTCTCTCTCTCTAGAAATATGGAAGTGAAGAGCTCCAAGTATTACAAATGACTTCTATCGGCTTAAATAGTGATAATACCCGAAGTAACTGCTCCTATTTAGTAGCCATAACGTTCAGGATGGTGCTCCATGTCCTCTTGGTCAACCATACTCCGAAATTGTCGCAACTACTCTGTAGAGGGACTCGTTCTGGCGCTCTATACCCTTGACCGCCTTGATTTTTGGGTCTGATCATATGTGAACGTGTGTGACAGTTTTTTCCATGTTTTTCTCCACATTCTAACAGTAGAAGGTTGCCTTTAAGCTTCTAGAACTTTCCATGAGAATCTTGTGTAGCAGAACGACTCCTTCCGCAGTCAGACTCGTTCATCGCCCAGACTTGCTCTGATGCTATTATCAGTGATATTTCTTCTGTCACCAGACTTACTATGTTGCCATAATCAGCAAAACCTTGGGTTCCAACAAATTCCCCCTTTTTGCTGATGATGGCAAAGGGAACCGAATCTTTCAAGATGACTAAAGTTCCCCCTTAAGTTATGCATCAATGATAAGATGAGATGAATGTGAACCGCTTGTTATATCGAGTCTGGTTAACAACCAAACTTCGTCTGTCGTGACTCTTTGTCTGTGGGCAGGCTCTGGATGACTTGTTCTCTTCAGTGGGTCTCTCACTTGTTCTTTTTTCTTTGCATTAATTCTCAGGCCTACTTTTGCTGGTAACTAGGCTTTGGCAATCTTTAGCAAAACTCTAATATCTTCATACATTTCCCCCTTTTTTGCTGATGATGCCAAAAATCACTCGAGTGAATCCCGTAGCAAAAGTTAACCTGCAAAAAGACACACAAGAAAAACAAGCTTGGGAGAACCAGCCTTATTGACTGATTCCCACTTAGTCCAATATTCCCCCTAAGTTTGAGCACATCATTTAAGACAAGACCAGTGAGAAAAGAGCAGAATAGAATTAAACTAAGCTTAAACAGAAACAGTCTGCTTGACCATCAAGCAGGGTAAAATCCATAAGTGCAATTTAAGTCTTCCTACCATCAAAAACATTAACTCGTCTTCCTAAGAATGGGATTCACCGCTTTCCCCCTTTTTGACATCATCTGGAAAAACAGGGAGAGTTTGCCTGACATCCAGAAGCAATCACATGGCTAAATAGCCAACCGACAAAGTCTACCAAAGTTTGATAAAAACACCGTCAAGATAAACAAAGTTTGAGATAGGTTAAAAGTATGGTCAGGGGTGTAGGCTTGGAAATGGGGTGAGGGACTTGGTCTGCATCTTGGTATTGACCCATTCATTTTGAATCTCAAAAGAGTGCTAGATGTGGCTAACCGTGGTAGTGAAGCGTATTAGCCAAAACATTCATACCCATATGTGCAAGCTAGCGTTGCTGTGAAGCGTAAACCATAGTCACGCAAGTTCCACTCTTGGAAGTGGTGGCTGGAGCAAGAGTACGTCTTCTTCAAATTGAATATAAGTTGAAGAGACAATCGTAATTTGCTTTGTTTTAGCCTTTTCATGGGATTTCTTTCTCTCTTTCTTTTTCTTTTCTTTCATTTTTTTTGGAAATTCACTTCAACTACGTGGGTATTTTTGTCAGACCGATTTTGTCTGTAGATTGACTCTAGCAGTATTTCTTGCTCGAATGAAGGGAACGGGTTGTGATGGACTTAGGTTGTAAGAGGTAGTGGGTTTTGCTTTAGTGGTAGTGGTAGTGGGTTTGGTAGGAGTGGCAAGGGCTTCAACAGAGATAGTAATGGAGCTTGGGCGAGGTAGGTTGGGTAATCGACTAGGGCTGTAGGGTGAGTTGGGCATTAGTAATGATGGACCCAAAGTAGATGGGATTTTTTGTATGGTGAGACGGCCATAGGAGACTTAGTGATGGTTTCGGGTGTTGGGATAACAATAGTGCCTTGTTTGAAGGGTTTTTGGCTTTGAGTGGGAGAGTGAGTAGGAGTGGTTTGAGGGTTAGGAGAATATGTGCTTTGGGGTCGTGGGATGGTTAATGTGGGTGCTTTGGTTGAATTGGTAAAGAAAAACTTGGCGGGTTTTCAATAAACATTTATAGACAAAGTTTAGTTTAACTACTTAACCAAGGAGAGTCTAGTGCCAGAGAGACTATACCTGAGTACCTAGATTCTATCTCCAAAAGGGAGAGGAGATACAACCACCCTCATTCAGAACGATTCATGCCATGGTATGTGCGAAAGAGCTCAAATGCGACCATGGGTGATGCCTTGGTGATCATATCAGCAAGCTTGAGTCTGTGGAAACATAGTTTAATTAGATTAAGTTCATCTCCACATGATCTTGTAAGAAATGAGAACTCATTCTATAAATTTTGTGCGAGCATGGAATTTAGAGAACTTGATGACCTTAGCTGGTATTATCATACATAATGGTAACATTTTGATCAAAAATACTGTAGTCTTCAAAGTACTTGAAGTTGGAGCGAGTCAGCTTGCTTTCTGCACAAGATTCGCAGAGATAGTCGGCTTGCTTCGGTACATGAATCACAGACCGAGTCTGCTTGCTTTCTGCACGTGATTCTGATATTCATATCAACACGTGCCATATTGCCTTAAGAACACCATTGTTAGAGTCATAAACCATATTGTCCGTAGATAATAACATAAGATTGGAGAAATAACAAATTTGAGAGACACTAGAGAAACTATGTCCTAAAATACCAATTAAGTAAACATTGTGAACTTTAAATTAAGAGGGGTTACCAATGGAGCCAATTCTTATGATTTTTTGTGCATGCTGGCTCTAAAAGTAACATTTCCCCCTTGATGGTCAGAGTGAGTCGTAAACTTATCATGGTTTCCTGTCATATATCTTGAACAACCACTATCCAGAAACCAAGAGTCATTGTTCCGAGCCACTCTGTCTGCAAAAAGCTACTGGTTAGTTTTGGGAACCCCGATGTACTTGGGTCCCCTCTTAGATGATAATGAAGAACTATTATAGTAAAGTTCACGAGCTTTGATAATTGCAGACACACGAGATATATTAAATGATAAATCACGAAGTTTATTACAAGAATAGTCCGTATGACCATCATAACCAAAATTTCCGCAAATTTTCATTGCAGAGGGAGTCTCACTTACCTGATCATGAGCGGCTTTCTTACCATTGTGAGCCATCAAGCATGTCATACTGGTGGTGCATGACTCGGGCTCCTCTAAGTCAATAAGATCTTCCATCTTGAGAGATTTGTCAGCCAACACAGGCTCTGATACCACTTGATGGGATCGGGGTGCTGACCGAGTAGGTCTGAGGTGTTAGTCTCAGACCAACCCTACTTGGAGACAAGTATTTGCCAAGGAGATAATGCGGAAGCGTTTGTATATAATTTAACACGATAGGATTCTACTTGTATTGAAACTCATTGTGAATTACAACCTAGCTTCCTATCTTGGGATTCGACAGAGGCACTCTGTCTCATCCAACACTCGCTCTACTCTCGGCTTTGATCAATGCGTAACAAGGAGTAAAGGGGAGTGTTTAGTGTGCTCTATAGGTAATAAATACCTAAGCTGATTGACTAAGTCTCACTAGAATCTCTCGAAAATGATATCTCTCTCAATATGACTCTCTCTCTCTAGAAATATGGAAGTGAAGAGCTCCAAGTATTACAAATGACTTCTATCGGCTTAAATAGTGATAATACCCGAAGTAACTGCTCCTATTTAGTAGCCATAACGTTCAGGATGGTGCTCCACGTCCTCTTGGTCAACCATACTCCGAAATTGTCGTAACTACTCTGTAGAGGGACTCGTTCTGGCGCTCTATACCCTTGACCGCCTTGATTTTTGGGCCTGATCATATGTGAACGTGTGTGACAGTTTTTTCCATGTTTTTCTCCACGTTCTAACAGTAGAAGGTTGCCTTTAAGCTTCTAGAACTTTCCATGAGAATCTTGTGTAGCAGAACGACTCCTTCCGCAGTCAGACTCGTTCATCGCCCAGACTTGCTCTGATGCTATTATCAGTGATATTTCTTCTGTCACCAGACTTACTCTGTTGCCATAATCAGCAAAACCTTGGGTTCCAACAAACTCTGACTAGGTGCACTTGCCTATTAGTTTGCTATAAATCTATATATAATAATGTGTAGATTTTGCTCAACAAGTTTTTGACGCCGTTGCCGGGGAAATTGACTGCATCAATTTCCCCCTAGTTTTCGGTTTCAGCCTAATTAAATATTTCTACTTTTATTTATCTATTTACTGTTAATTTCATAATTTCTCACACATCAAATGATCTTCTGTGCATGCCAAACACTCGAACCGTAGGTTCACCACCAATCAGTTCGAGACTTGAACCCGAGCGCACTCTACTACAAGCATGAAGAAACCAGAGAAATCAAGACATGGCCGAAAACCAAGTCATAGATGAAATGGACCATGAAAATCAACCACAACACCGTGCCCTCTCTGATTACCACCAACCGGATACTGAAGGAAGGGCATCAGCCATAGTTCTCCCCGAACTAACACCGCAAGAAACCGGACGATGGGCTTTCAAAACCCACTACATCACCGCCGTCCGGGATTTAGGTAAGTTTAGTGGAGCAAATCCAGATGAAGCCCCATGATGGGATCGGGGTGCTGACCGAGTAGGTCTGAGGTGTTAGTCTCAGACCAACTCTGCTTGAAGAGTAAAGGTGTGCAAAATAACGCGGAAGCTTTTGTTTAAACTTAACAAGATAGGATTCTGCTTGTATTGAAACTCAATGTGAATTACAACCTGGCTTCCTATCTTGGATTCGACAGTATTCTGTCTCATCCAACACTCGCTCTACTCTCGGCTTTGATCAATGCGTCACAAGGAGTAAAGGGGAGTGTTCTATGTGTGCTCTCTAGGTAATAAATACCTAAGCTAATTGACACTATCTCACTAAGATCTCTCAAGAATATTTTCTCTCTCAAGGGCGAAGTTTCTCTCTGAATATCTCGAATGCACAAATTAACTAATTACATTCGCATGCTTATATACTTGGTAACGATCTCCTAAATCTTCGGTGAAGTCTTCAAGTAAAACGACTCCTTGGGTTGGTTCCGCAAGTATCGGAGTTGTGGACCTCCTTGTGCGTCACGTTCTCACGTTTTGCTATTGCTCCAACTATGCGAGATTTCCGCAACTACTTCAGTAACGTCGCATTTCTTGGCATATAGGAACTCGTGGACAGATGCTTCTGCAGAGGTACTCGAACTGCGATAGTGGAACGTCTTTCTGTATCGCGCCTAGTTTCTCTGCATCGCTACTTTGACTGAGGAGGCAATCATCTGCAAAACTTAAGTCTTCAACAAATTCCCCTTTTTGCTGATGATGGCAAACTCAGTGTATCCAGCGTAGATTTGAGGTTTTGTATAGGATGTACCTGCAAAAACCAGACAACACGGCGGAGCAACTATCTCGGGAGAACAACTTTCTGTTTGTTCCCCCTTAAACACATATTCCCCCTTAAGGTAATGCAGTTGATAAGAATAGAAAAAAACCATAGTACGTAAACTACTTCAAATACCACGTTGTAGAAATAAACGACCAAACAAAACAAATGAGGCCTTCAGAGGCACTCATCATCCACACATAGTTACCCGCAGACACCAGCCGCGGGATACACCGCTTCCCCCGTTTTCCAACATCAGGGGAAACACACAAAAATATCCAAAAAAAACCATAATCTGAAAGAGTCAGTTAAACAAACCACCAGCGTAATCAAAAGTATTCATGAGTCAGTACTTCCTAAGGGTTAGAAAAGGGGTAGGGGTAAAATAGTTAGTCATCTCCTCCATCCATTCCTGTGTCCTCATCCCTTGCTCCATCTTCCCCCGAAGTTCCAGCGCCATCCAATCGCTTAGCCGCTTCCAGAGTTTAAGCAAATGTTTCCCGGAACTCCTCTGCCAGCTTCTCGACTCCCCCTGCAATGATGTTCATCGTCTGTTTGTGGTTTTTGTTGAGGACGTCGATGAGCATGTCTATCTTCTTGGATAGAGTGGCGAGGTTGTTCTCTACCGCTGCTACCCTTTCAGATAAAGAGGCTGTGTCAGGGGGTGATGCGGGTTTTGGCGGAGCTAGCTTTTGGAGGGAGGGTTTGTCTTGGAGACCGATTTGATCTGGAAAGATGGGGTTTTGTTGTATAGGATCTGACCAAGAATGTCAGTGTCCATTATGCGACTGGCTTTGGAGGGATCAAGGACAACATCACAGTGGGCAAGAATTTTCGGAGCCAGAATATGTACCCCAGGCTGTGTCGGGGTGAGGAGATGGTTGAGGCTATGTGGTTGAGGATTAACTTTGGGAGGTTTATCTTTTGGTGGTGGATCAGACAGTACATAATAGCAAGGTCAAGCGGGCGGACAAACTGTTTCCTTCCTTTCTAGGGACTAAATTTTTTATCACCAAGGTGTGAAGCATTTGATGGGTATTTGACAGAGCTGGTCGGTCCAAAGAGTGACCGACTCTGCTGTTTGGTAGGAAGAAGTCATAGACCTCTTTTGCACTTATAAACCCTAGATCAGGAAAACCAGTCCTATCATAAAATTCTAGTCCGCTAGTTGGAATTGCTAGATGGGTTGCTATTGAGTTTGAATCGAGAAGGATAGGTTTGCCGTGTACCTCTGTCATTATTTTCCCTTTGTGAATGACGCAGTTTTGGTAGAATTGTTACGCCTCTGCCTCGTGGTAGGTCTGAATGCCGTGGAAGAGATGGATCCAGTTTTGAACGCGGAGCATCTCTTCGAACATATCGAACGCCATCGAGTGGAGCCAGTCCAGGTCGAGTAGCTTTCCCTTTACCAAGTGTCGGGACTCAGCAGAATCGTCGGCTGGTAAGGAGTAGACGGCAGAGTGGGTGTCGATCAGACCTAGTCGTTGAGCAGGTGAAGGTGGGACAGACTCGGAGCGAGGACGGAGTCGCTTTCTGGTGGAAGTCGTTGCCGTGTCGGAGTCTGCCTGGGTTGAAGAGTTGGTGGTACTGCGCGGCTTTTCTTCAGTAGTTGGTGCCGTGACGATAGGGGATGGTGCAGGAACAGGAGCATCAGAACTGGGTTTTGAAGATGACTGAGGATGTTTGGCTCGAGAACGAAGGGTTCGAGTAGCTGGAGGGCGGGTGTAACACCCCTACAACGCTTCTAACAACTACCGAAATCGCAGCGGAATTAACCACCCAACAATAACTAACGCTTTGGTGTTACCACGCCGTTAACCACCCCACTGGTTAACTAGCAGAATAAATACAATGTATCGGTCTGATGATCAACTCCCGAGCATAGAATCTAACTTCCCATATATAAATAACCAACCATACGAGTATTTAATTTACAGCACACCTACAAACCATAATCATCCATCACTGTATAACAACGGTATCAAAATGTAACGCCTCGGGAGCACAGGCGCATCCCGGGCTCAACAACCAACATAGCCAAAAGTACGTCAACGACCTAGGACCTAGAGCCACTCTGCTTCTTCGATCCTCATCCTGCAATAAAATATGGAGCCCCCGAGGGGGTCAGCAACCTTTGCTGGTATGGCTAACGCGCAGCCCATCGGCTACCGGGATACGCGCAACCAATTGTCATAATAACATGGCATTCATTTTAGAACATCCAACATATATATATATATACCATAGCATAGCAAGGGAAATTGCATAGCATCATAAAATACATATCACCATAAATCGGTTCTCACAAGGAACCTTCCACCATAGTTAGTATACCATGTGAGCCTAGAGATTTTTACCAACCCATGGTAAGCTCGTTACCATCCTCGTTACCGTCCGGTTATGTAGAACGGTTAACTTATACCAAAGGTGTGTCGGATATAGTAATCCCAAGCACACCGAAATAACATACGTATGCCCCTATGGCCCGACGTGAGTCAGTAACTAGCTTTGGATAAGCTAAGGGAAGGTAGAAACCAAATTGGAATACCACCTATACATACACCAAGAGAGCCGAACCGGATATGATATCGACCCCCATCCATCACACGCGTGGCCGGAACAACCGGACTCCTCACTCCCCCGGTTAGCACTTGTTAGTGATCACACAATATTTTGTTAAGTCACAACAAGCAACATTTAGGTCTTGTTAGACAACCAAGGGAAGGAGTCACAACTTTACAACCTCTTAATGAATACAACTGTAAACTCTTTTCATGCCTTAATCTTATAAGGTCGTAACACACAGAAAAGCAAACAACACCAAGCCGGTGTAAACCGGTAGGCAACAGACTGCAAGAAAACCATACCTTGGTCCTTGCCTCGTTTCGTTTCCACCTTGAGAGAATCCTATACACATTAGTAACGTCGGTTAATTATTTATTTAACTTCACACTTACTAAGTATTCAACATGATTGTATGACATGTTTTAATGTCTATCTTACCCTAGGTTACCTTCATTATACACCCTAGGGTTAACTACATAAGTCACATTCTTTTCTGTTTTTTTTTTTACAAGTTTAGGTCCGACCGGACTTGCCGACCGGACTTGTCCATGTCCGGTCGATTCCAGAGAGTTTCTCCCCTTCGGAAATTTAGCCCGACCGGACTTGCCAAGTCCGGTCCTATGTCCGGTCGATTCCAGTAACTCAATCCGTACACAAATTACAAGCCCGACCGACCTTGCAAGTCCGGTCCCAAGGTCGGTCCATTCCAGAAGCCAATTCTCGCAGGGTAAACTGGGCCCGACCGAACTTGCAAGTCCGGTCGCAAGTCCGGTCTGCCCCAAATCTTGTTTTCCTTTTTACATTCAACTCCAAACTTCACCCCATATAACCTAGTACCCCTAACCTCATTTGGGCACTTCAAACACAACTTAAGACATCCTTAAACACTCATAAAACTCATTTCTAATTCCTTAAGCCTTTACTTATATCTTCACAAAATTCCTAACACTTACAATGTTTTCTCCTAGTTTTTCAAGTGGTGTTTCATACCTAAGATAACTACTATCCCAAAAGCTTTCTCCTTATTTTAACATCATCTCCCAAGCATCATCTCTCACAACTAATTCCTTATATCCTTCTTGAAACTCTTTTCCTAGTGTACACTTCTCCTTATTTTACCAAAGTTTGCCTAGGTATTTACCTAAGTCCAAATGACTTTGGTACTACTAAAACCGATCATGCCTAAGTCCTTATTACACTCTAGAGTACTTCCTAGTTCATCAAAATTCCTTTAAAACATCATGAACTCCTTATTCATTTCCTACATTTTCTAACTCACCAAACCTTATGTAAACACTTAGAACTTCTTACTTCTTACCTAAATTTTGACATGGATTCCCCTAGAACATTACTAAGCCTAAACACTTTGCTTTCTCCATTAAACACACAAGAACATCTAGAATCACCAAGAACACTCTCATACACAACTTCACCAAATTTACACTACATTACAATATAGTGCATAATTTAAATTGCATGGCACTTAGGCCCTTAAAATGCATGGCTCTTAGGCCCTTAAGGTGCTTAAATCATAAACACTGAATTTCCACAATATATGCCTTTAACCTGCAAATACACTCAACACACATATGCCCTTTACTAGTCTCTTGAGAACACTTTACTAAGTCATTCACCATTTGCTCTTTAGGTAGTTTTAATAAGCATTTATAAGCTCATTTCTCCTAAGGCATTAAACAACATTAAGTTAGTAGATTTACCTCTTTTTCCAAAACACTTCCTTCTTGATTCCTTACAAAACCGTATGGTATTTTGATTCCTTGTCAAGTTCTAGACAATATACAAACACCATAATGAGTATTCAAGCTTTGAGCTTCATCTCATTGTAAACCCTAATTTTACATTGTTTCAAAAACATTAATGTAGTTGTTTTACCTTGATCTTTGAAGGGAGTTTGAATATATAACAAGAGAGGACTCCACCTAGTCCATGAAGAGTTGAAATGAAGCTAGAACAAAGTCACACAAAGAGCTATATCAATGTGTATTTTCGGTCAAGGTAAGAACATGGAGGAAACATGATTTTTCTTTGAGATTCCTTACCTAGAAGCAAAGGAGATCAACAATATGTCAAAGACAAGCTCAAGCTCCTTCAATGGTGGAACACCTTGGCACCGAAATGGGGCTCTTGGAGTTTTGAGAAGATAGGAATGAAGAGCTTGATGAGAGGAAGAGATTGGTGGTGTTTGTTTTTGATTTGAACAAGTGAGCAAGATTTTACAAGAGGTCAAAGTGGGAGTTCTAATGGGGTAGTGTATTACCGAGAGAGAGCAAAGAAGAGAGGTAGAAGATGGTGTTTGGAAACCGTGGGAATGAAGGAAAGAAATGAGAATGAGATAGGATTTGCTTTTAAGAAGATATTTATGCTTATAAAGTAAAAAGTAAGTTTACTTAGTTTGCTTTACTTACTTATTTTAACTAGAGAGTGGTGAGTCACCACACTTATAAAACCGGCCCCCTTTATTAGTATGAGGGTATTTTAGTCTTTGTTTGTCAATTTAATTACTTAATACATATGTTATAAACTAGCTTATAAAAATCACTATTCACCTAAACAAGGCACTTAGAAGTGAAATTTTTGATTTCCCATTAATATAGCCACCCAAATGTGATACTATATAGTACACATATATATTTAAGAGTAATGATGGACATTTAGCCATTCAAAACTCATTTACAAGACAATTTTTCAAAAATGTGCTTTAAGACTTCTTAAAGCACATTTTGTGTTTTAACTTGTTTTCAAGCTTGGTTTTCTTTGGTAATTGATTTAATATGTTCATTAATACATATAAAGTCTTGGTAAGTTCATTAGGTCTTACCCAAGCCTATTCCAAGCTTAGAGCACATTTTAGCTCTTATTGACTTTAAAGCACATTTTGTGTTTGCTTTTGTTTAAATTTGTTTACTAGTGTTTTTAAGACTCTTTTTAGTCTTAATAAATCATGTTTTAATGTTTAACCAACATACCAAGGTTTGGGGTATTTCAATCTACCCCCCTTAAAAGAACTTTGTCCCCAAAGTTCATACTTCCCACATATCTTAATATTAGAACACGGGAAACATCTTATAACACCACACTTCCAAAACATCATTACCAACACAACCATCATACTTACACCACAACGGACTCGAGGTCCAAACCACATAATACCATTCAGACACAACGGTCTGTAACATAACATAGACAATGTATACATATACATGTCGTACACAACCATAACCGAAACGGCTCTACCCCCCTTAAAAGGGGTACGCCCCGTACCCTATACATATAAACACTAAGAAGCAAACAATGACGGGTGCTTCGCCTTCATCTTTTCTTCCAGCTCCCAAGTGGCCTCCTCAACGTCCTGGTTAGACCAGAGGACCTTCACCAGTCTCACGGACTTATGGCGAGTGTCTCGAGTCTTAGTATCCAGAATCCGTACCGGAGTCTCCACTGATCGCATGGTCGGCTCTAAAGTTAGCCTTTCCGGCTGAAGCACATGAGACGGATGAGACATATACTTCTTCAACTGGGACACATGAAATACATCATGTACCTTGCCCAGCTCGGCGGGTAAATCAAGTCTATAAGCTACCGGGCCGATCCGCTCCGTCACAACATAAGGACCCACATATTTCGGGCTCAACTTGCCCTTCTGGCCAAAACGAAATACTCCCTTCATGGGGGATACTCTCAAAAATACCTGATCGCCCACGGCGAACTCCAGGTCACGTCGGCGCACATCTGCGTACGACTTCTGTCTATCCTGAGCTGCTTTCATATTAGCCCTGATCTGGCGAACTTCTGCCTGAACTTGCTCAAGATACTCTGGTCCTATAATGACCGTCTCACTCGACTCATCCCAGCATAATGGCGTGCGGCATGGTCTACCGTACAATGCCTGGAAGGGAGACATCTTGATCGATGCATGATAACTGTTGTTGTAACTAAACTCGATCAGATGTAACTTATCAATCCAGCTGGTCTGAAAGTCAAGTGCACATGCACGTAGCATATCCTCAAGTGTCTGGATGGTGCGCTCACTCTGACCATCTGTCTGTGGGTGAAACGCTGTGCTCAATTTCAGTTCAGTACCAAGTGCCTCTCGTGTAGACTTCCAATATCTGGATAAGAATCTGGTATCTCTGTCAGATACAATCGTTTTCGGAACCCCATGATGTCTTACAATCTCTTTGTCGAAGAGCTCTGCAAGCTTAGCCACTTTCCAGGTGTCCTTCATCGGTATGAATCGAGCCACCTTGGTCAGTCGGTCTACCACAACCCAAATCATATTTAGACCTCCCCTTGTAGGCGGAAGCCCTACCACGAAGTCCATAGATATGTCATGGAACTTCCACTCCGGCACTGGCATTGGCTGCACCATACCACCAGGCCGTCGGTGCTCAAACTTGACCTTCTGACAAGTGAGACACCTCAACACATAGTCATTCACATCCTTTTTCATTCCAGTCCACCAAAATATCTTTTCATACCTTTATACATCTTTGAAGCTCCGGGGTGAATCGATGTCGTAGAACAATGGGATTCACTCAGTATGCGCTCCTTCAGCTCAGCGCTACTCCTCGGTATACACAACCGGCCATTAAGCCTAATCAGGTCATCATCGTGGAGTCTGAAGTCATACTTCTGACCCTCGAATGTGCCATCAATAAGCTTCTGTCTAATTTCCACCATATACTGATCCGTCATCTGAGCACTCCGCACCTCTTCAACCAAGCCAGTATGAGAGACTAGCGAATGGAGAGAGTGTGCTCGGCGACTCAATGCGTCAGCTACCACGTTTGCCTTACCCTCCTTGTACTGTAAATTGATGTCATAATCATTCAAGAATTCAACCCACTTCTCTGCCTCATGTTCAACTCTTTCTGAGTGAACAAGTATTTCAAACTCTTGTGGTCAGAATAGATTGTCACGCTTACCCCATACAAATGATGTCGCCATATCTTCAGTGCGAAGACAATGGCCCCCAATTCTAAATCGTGGGTAGGGTAGTTCTCCTCATGCTTCTTCAGCTGTCGGGAGGCGTAAGCCACGACCTTCCCGTGTTGCATCAACACACAACCCATACCCCTGCCTGATGCGTCGCAATAGACCTCAAAACCATCTGGACCGTCTGGTAATGTCAGAACCGGTGCAGATGTCAGAGCATCCTTGAGACTCGTGAAAGCTCTCTCACAGTCGACTGTCCACTCGAATGGTGCATCCTTTTTCATCAAGGAAGTCATCGGCTTCGAGACACTGGAGAAGTCCTTCACAAACCTCCTATAATAACCTGCCAGACCGAGGAAGCTCCTGATGTCGGTAACTGTCTTCGGCCTAGGCCAGGTGCGCACTGCATCTATCTTTGCCGGATCAACAGCGATCCCGGCCTCAGAAATCACATGTCCAAGGAATGATACTTGGTTCAACCAAAATTCACACTTAGAAAATTTAGCATACAGCTGATTCTTTCTCAATGTCTGCAATACATCTCTCAGGTGGCTTTCATGCTCACCTCTCGATTTCGAATACACAGTATGTCATCGATGAAGACTACCACTGATTTGTCCAACTGATCTTGGAACAAACGGTTCATTAAGTCCATGAACTTTGCTGGTGCATTTGACAAGCCAAACGGCATAACTGTGAACTCATAATGCCCATACCTAGTTCTGAAAGCTGTCTTTTCGATATCACTGTCACGGATGGCAATCTGGTGGTATCCGGAACGTAGGTCTATCTTGGAGAACACTGATGCTCCCCTCAGCTGATCAAATAGATCGTCGATGCGTGGTAAGGGGTAACGGTTCTTCACCGTAACAGCATTCAGCTCCCGATAATCAATACATAGGCGGAGGCTACCGTCCTTCTTCTTCACGAAGAGAACCGGCGCTCCCCATGGTGAACACTAGGGCGGATAAAGCCCTTGTCGAGTAGGTCTCTCAGCTGCTCCTTGAGCTCTGTCATCTCTGCTGGAGCCATACGGTAAGGTGCTTTCGCAATGGGTCCGGTGCCCGGAACTAGATCAATCTCAAACTCAACCTCTCGTGCTGGCGGCATGCCCGGCAGTTCCTTAGGAAATACGTCAGGAAACTCCGACACTACCGGCACATCTGGGCTAAACTCAGGGTCTCTCTCTATGTCCTGGACATAGCAGAGGTATACATCATTTCCTCGCAACTCACGATACATGGCCATGGCGGTGATGATCTGTGTCGAAGGCTCCCTGGGCCTCTGGCGGTATGATATAGTAACCCCAGATGGACTCCTAAGAAGCAGTCGATGCTCGGCACATAGGATTCTACCCTTGTACCGCTCCAACCAGTTCATCCCGACAATCACATCAAAACCTAGTCCGTCGAACTCTATCAAGTCGATCGGAAACTCCTCATCCCTGATTCGAACAACAGCATCTCGGTAGTAGCGGGTACATCTGATCCGCTCTTTCGACGGGAGAGTGACCACGAAGTCTGGCATCTCTTCACCGTCTAACCCCAGCCTCTTCGCAAATGATAGCGAAATGAATGTGTGTGAGGCTCCAGAGTCGAACAAGATCGATGCATCCACGCCATTCACTGGAAAGGTACCGGTGAGGATTGTGCCGCTCTTGCCGGCTTCTGCCTTATTGCAGACACTCAGTATACCTCCCGTTCCGAGTGCACAGCCTAATTCATTGGCAAACTAATAAGTATTGGGTAACAACACGGTTTATATGCTTCAAACAACTCCACTTTATTCATTAACACACTCTTTTTACAACATTCATTGGCTTACACTGTCGCCATGATTCACACTTACAACATCCTTAATACACACGGGTTTATCACATCACACAATTATACAAAGCTTAAAACTGTCTGAAGGTCAAATTTAAACGTCCGGGTTTCATGTGTGTGGCATTGATCACTGCCGACGGTGCGGTATTCAGTTTGATCTTCCTGATGCCATGGTATAGCATCCTTGATTGCCCACCCATGATTAATACATCTCCCGATTTCAACAATAGCTTCTTGCGAGGTCAGCACGCTTCTGCTCGCCATACACAAACACTGCGGTATCACCAATGGACCAAGACACCACGGGTACTCCCTTACTTAGAGACTCGGGTGACTCGTCCTTGTCTTGGTGCATACCTAACCGTCCACCTTTCTGGTAGAAGTTCACAATGCATAGATCTGCTTTTACACTTGGAATTGATTCCGTTTCAACTTGCTGAGCAATTCCCACGGCGTGGTTAACGACCGCATGGAACTCCTCTGGTATACTTGATACTGTTGCTCCATCTTCAGCTCGCACTTCTTGATATGACTTGGTGTAAGGGTTCCAGTCCTTACCCATGCACATCATCTTCAATTGCATCCTTGCTCCGTTCGGGTATTCGGGTGTGTAGAACCCTCCTGGTTTTGCTCCAAGTTCGTCGCATCGTCTGATGATATGGATTTGTGCTTCCGGTGTCAGGTATCCATTTAAGAGTATCATACCTGGCTGGATAACCTGACATTGCTCCAATGGAAAGTCGGTGATGTTGATGGCGGTTTCTTCAGGGTTTGGTGTGGGCGGGATTGGATAGCAGATATTGAAGGTTCCTAAGTTTCAAATTGCCTAACTTTAGGTGTTTTCCACATTATATTCTAACTCTTTACTTATATGTTTATACCCTTAGACTTGCTAACACTCATGCATGAAATGCGGTAAGCAATCACTTTTTCATTTAACAGTTTAGGCGGTACCTGGTCTCGAAGAGGATCCTGGTGCCTCAGACCGGTCCACCACATTCAGGGCGGCCTTGCCGGACCCCGTAGCCTTCCCCTTCTGGGATTCAGTGTACTTCTTGTCAGAAGTCTGCTGAGTAATCGCCTTCGGGCCTTCAGTGGTCGTTGTGTAGTATTACCCTTCC
Organism: Limonium bicolor; assembly: GCA_023374045.1. NCBI lineage: Eukaryota > Viridiplantae > Streptophyta > Magnoliopsida > Caryophyllales > Plumbaginaceae > Limonium > Limonium bicolor. The sequence goes on from CM041778.1 coordinate 131,524,472, forward strand.
ACTGGCCCTTTGGCTTATAGTTCCTGCTGTTGGGGTTCGTCCAACACTCAAACTCACGGTGCCCCATCTTCTGGCAGTGACGGCACCTCACATCATTCCCCTTGCAGTCTTTGCCGGGGTGGTCTCCATTGCACCACTTACAGTAAAAGTGGCGCTCCGGTCCAGAACCCGCGCTAGCTGCTACAACATCACACCAATACTCACTTCCCATCTTAACAACACACATCTCAACTAGATACACATGGTTAAGTAATTACCTTAGGGGGTAGGGCGTAGAGGCTTCGCCGCGTACGCATACGTGAGCTTCAGTGGCTCATCAGCTGTGGTGGTCTGGGCTTGGCCCTTGTCACCCTGGTACTGGCCCTTCTGGGGCTGAGGGTAGGGTTTCTTTTCTTCCCTCCCCATACCCTTGCTGACTCTGGCCCTCGTTGGTGGCCTTGCGCTTGTGCGCATTCTCCTCGTCCCTCAGACGGACGGTAATTTCAACCTTAGCAGCGGCATGATAGCACTCCTGAATTTTAGGATGTAGTCATGCCCCGCAAAACAACTTACCAACTCACATTAACATTCACTCATGGTATAGATGATTCACAATAAGGTACTCTAATTACCTGCAAGGTAGTATACTCAGCTGGCCCCATCCCATAGCGGAGACGGTGGCTAAGACCATTGTAGAACCGGTTCACCAACACCCGGTTCGAATACCCAAGGTCTGGTAACAGGTGGATAAGGGGTGAATGTGTAGTAGTCATCAACCGACATCTTATCCCCCTGCCTCAGACTATCCAGCTCGAGGCGCTTGGCCTCCTGCACGTGCACCGGGTAGTACTTGGCTCGCAGTAGAGCCGTGTACTCCCTCCAACCAAATTCAGGATCAGCCATCCTGTCCTCCTTCACCAATTTCCACCAACTCTGTGCCGTACCCTTCAAGTAGTAGGCAGCGAGACGGACCTTAGCTTCAGCAGGTACTGCCAAGGTCTCGTAGGCGGTCTCCAGTTCGGAGATGTACGCCTCCAGTTTCGAGGATCAGTCTCCCCATTGAACGATGGCGGTCTAAGATCAGCCAACGCCTTGACCCAATTGGTCTCTCGTGGCGGTGGTGGTGGTGGCTGAACTCCGGGCTGTTGCCCTTGCTGTATAGCAGCAACCAGATCGGGTACCAACTGGGCTACGGCGGCTGCAACTGCCTCAGCCATAGTCTGTGCCGTAGTATCATCGCCCTGCTTACCCAAATCTCCAGTACCGCGCCCGCGGCCTCTCCCTCGTGGTCTACCTGCCATCTGAATTCATATGAACATCTCATTAGCATTATGCTTGCACACTTATCGGTCCAATGGTTATAACATCTTCCCGACAACCAGGTAATTCCACACTTAGTTAGTGGTTAACCCTTCCAAATCTGTTCACTTAGGTATCTGTAGTTAGATTTCCTAACTCGGTATATCCCTAAGCTCGGTATTCTAGTCATCAGAGCGATACTTCGCTCTGATACCACTTTTTGTAACACCCCTACAACGCTGCTAACAACTACCGAAATCGCAGCGGAATTAACCAACCAAACAATAACTAACGCTTTGGTGTTACAACGCCGTTAACCACCCACGTGGTTAACTAGGCAGAATAAATACAATGTATCGGTCTGATGATCAGACTCCCGAGCATAGAATCTAACTTCCACATATATATAACATAACCAACCATACCGAGTATTTAATTTACAGCACACCTACAAACCATAATCATCCATCACTGTATAACAACGGTATCAAAATGTAACGCCTCGGGAGCACAGGCGCATCCCGGGCTCAACAACCAACATAGCCAAAAGTACGTCAACGACCTAGGACCTAGAGCCACTCTGCTTCTTCGATCCTCATCCTGCAATAAAATATGGAGCCCCCGAGGGGGTCAGCAACCTTTGCTGGTATGGCTAACGCGCAGCCCATCGGCTACCGGGATACGCGCAACCAATTGTCATAATAACATGGCATTCATTTTAGAACATCCAACATATATATATATATTTACCATAGCATAGCAAGGGAAATTGCATAGCATCATAACAATACATATCACCATAAAATCGGTTCTCACAAGGAACCTTCCACCATAGTTAGTATACCATGTGAGCCTAGAGATTTTTACCAATCCCATGTTAAGCTCGTTACCATCCTCGTTACCGTCCGGTTATGTAGAACGGTTAACTTATGCCAAAGGTGTGTCGGATATAATAATCCCAAGCACACCGAAATAACATCCGTATGCCCCTATGGCCCGACGTGAGTCAGTAACTAGCTTTGGATAAGCTAAGGGAAGGTAGAAACCAAATTGGAATACCACCTATACATACACCAAGAGAGCCGAACCGGATATGATATCGACCCCCATCCATCACACGCGTGGCCGGAACAACCGGACTCCTCACTCCCTCGATTAGCACTTGTTAGTGATCACACCATATTTTGTTAAGTCACAGACAAGCAAACATTTAGGTCTTGTTAGACAACCAAGGGAAGGAGTCACAACTTTACAACATCTTAATGAAATACAACGGTAAACTCTTTTCATGCCTTAATCTTATAAGGTCGTAACACACAGAAAAGCAAACAACACCCAAGCCGGTGTAAACCGGTAGGCAACAGACTGCAAGAAAACCATACCTTGGTCCTTGCCTCGTTTCATTTCCACCTTGAGAGAATCCTATACACATTAGTAACGTCGGTTAATTATTTATTTAACTTCACACTTACTAAGTATTCAACAAGATTGTATGACATGTTTTAATGTCTATCTTACCCTAGGTTACCTTCATTATACACCCTAGGGTTAACTACATAAGTCACATTCTTTTCTGTTTTTTTTTACAAGTTTAGGTCCGACCGGACTTGCCGACCGGACTTGTCCATGTCGGTCGATTCCAGAGAGTTTCTCCCCTTCGGAAATTTAGCCCGACCGGACTTGCCAAGTCCGGTCCTATGTCCGGTCGATTCCAGTAACTCAATCCGTACACAAATTACAAGCCCGACCGACCTTGCAAGTCCGGTCCCAAGGTCGGTCCATTCCAGAAGCCAATTTTCGCAGGGTAAACTGGGCCCGACCGAACTTGCAAGTCCGGTCGCAAGTCCGGTCTGCCCCAAATCTTTGTTTTCCTTTTTACATTCCCCTCCAACTTCACCCCATATAACCTAGTATCCCCTAACCTCATTTGGGTACTTCAAACACACCTTAAGACATCCTTAAACACTCATAAAATTCATTTCCTAACTCCTTAAGCCTTTACTTATATCTTCACAAAATTCCTAACACTTACAATGTTTTCTCCTAGTTTTTCAAGTGTGTGTTTCATACCTAAGATAACTACTATCCCAAAAGCTTTCTCCTTATTTTAACATCATCTCCCAAGCCTCATCTCTCACAACTAATTCCTTATATCCTTCTTGAAACTCTTTTCCTAGTGTACACTTCTCCTTATTTTACCAAAGTTTGCCTAGGTATTTACCTAAGTCCAAAATGACTTTGGTACATACTAAAACCTCAAGCTCATGCCTAAGTCCTTATCACACTCTAGAGTACTTCCTAGTTCATCAAAATTCCTTTAAAACATCATGAACTCCTTATCCATTTCCTACATTTTCTAACTCACCAAACCTCATGTAAACACTTAGAACTTCTTACTTCTTACCTAAATTTTGACATGGATTCCCCTAGGACATTACTAAGCCTAAACACTTTGCTTTCTCCATTAAACACACAAAAACATCTAGAATCACCAAGAACACTCTCATACACAACTCCACCAAATTTACACTACATTACAATATAGTGCATAATTTAAATTGCATGGCACTTAGGCCCTTAAAATGCATGGCTCTTAGGCCCTTAAGGTGCTTAAATCATAAACACTGAATTTCCACAATATATATGCCTTTAACCTGCAAATACACTCAACACACATATGCCTTTTACTAGTCTCTTGGGAACACTTTACTAGGTCATTCACCATTTGCTCTTTAGGTAGTTTTAATAAGCATTTATAAGCTCATTTCTCCTAAGGCATTAAACAACATTAAGTTAGTAGATTTACCTCTTTTTCCAAAACACTTCCTTCTTGATTCCTTACAAAACCGTATGGTATTTTGATTCCTTGTCAAGTTCTAGACAATATACAAACACCATAATGAGTATTCAAGCTTTGAGCTTCATCTCATTGTAAACCCTAATTTTACATTGTTTCAAAAACATTAATGTAGTTGTTTTACCTTGATCTTTGAAGGGAGTTTGAATATATAACAAGAGAGGACTCCACCTAGTCCATGAAGAGTTGAAATGAAGCTAGAACAAGGTCACACAAAGAGCTATATCAATGTGTATTTTCGGTCAAGGTAAGAACATGGAGGAAACATGATTTTTCTTTGAGATTCCTTACCTAGAAGCAAAGGAGATCAACAATATGTCAAAAGAAAAGCTCAAGCTCCTTCAATGGTGGAACAACTTGGCACCGAATGGGGCTCTTGGAGTTTTGAGAAGATAGGAATGAGAGCTTGATGAGAGGAAGAGATTGGTGGTGTTTGTTTTTGATTTGAACAAGTGAGCAAGATTTTACAAGGTCAAAGTGGGAGTTCTAATGGAGGTAGTAGTATTACCGAGAGAGAGCAAAGAAGAGAGGTAGAAGATGGTGTTTGGGAAACCGTGGGAATGAAGGAAAGAAATGAATGAATGAGATAGGATTTGCTTTTAAGAAGATATTTATGCTTATAAAGTAAAAAGTAAGTTTAATTAATTTCTTTACTTACTTATTTTATCAACTAAAGAGTGGTGAGTCACACACTTAGAAAACCGGCCCCTTTATTAGTATGAGGGTATTTTAGTCTTTGTTTGTCAATTTAATTACTTAATACAACATATGTTATAAACTAGCTTATAAAAATCACTATTCACCTAAACAAGGCACTTAGAAGTGAAAATTTTGATTTCCCATTAATATAGCCACCTAAATGTGATACCATATAGTACACATATATATTTAAGAGTAATGATGGACATTTAGCCATTCAAAACTCATTTACAAGACAATTTTTCAAAAATGTGCTTTAAGACTTCTTAAAGCACATTTTGTGTTTTTAACTTGTTTTCAAGCTTGGTTTTCTTTGGTAATTGATTTAATATGTTCATTAATACATATATAAAGTCTTGGTAAGTTCATTAGGTCTTACCCAAGCCTATTCCAAGCTTAGAGCACATTTTAGCTCTTATTGACTTTAAAGCACATTTTGTGTTTGCTTTTGTTTAAATTTGTTTACTAATGTTTCTAAGACTCTTTTTAGTCTTAATAATTCATGTTTTAATGTTTAACCAACATACCAAGGTTTGGGGTATTTCAGCGGGGGACGTTGGATTTAGCACGGCGAGTTTTCTTGGGTGGGGGTGAACATTCAGGAGCAGGTGGCTGGGCTTCGAGGTCAAATACCTCAGTGGGTTCTTTAGCAGGAGAGTTGAGTTGGGGTTCTGTGCTTCTTCATCAGCGGGTGGAAGAGATCCGAACTGAAGTTTGGTCGGAGATTTTGTGATAGTATCGGGGGTGGGTATGATCGGGGGGTGGGAGGTGATGTTTGTTGGTTGGGGAGGGGTGGGGTGTCGTCCGATTTTGTGGATGCCGTAGTGTGGAATATGGCGGTGGGTTCAGTTGTGACGGTGGGTAGTGGGGTGTTGATGGGGTGAGTGTCGATTGACATTGCAGGGGCTACGGCGGTTGAGTCAGAGTGGAGGTGGAGGGTTTGTTTGTTTGGCTTGGAGCACTACTAGAAAAAACGGCATTAGCGACGGACAATTTCGTCTCTAATCCATCGCTAAACGATATTAGCGACGGATTAGAGACGGAATTGTCCGTCGCCAATGCCGTCGTCGCTAATGCCAAAGTCGCGTCGGAAGCCGTCATCCGTCGCCAAATAGCGACGGATTAGAGACGGAGGCGTCCGTCGCTAAATCCAAATTGGCGACGGATTAGAGACGGACTGTCAGTCGCTAAGCTGGCGACGGAAATTTATATTTTTCTTATTTATTTGTTAGCGACGGAATGTCCGTCGCTATTCCGTCGCTAATCTGTTTTAATTTTAAAAAAAATATTTAATATTTTGATTCGTAGCCATATTTTCACCTGTAAATGTGGACATATAACACATTTTATTCATATCCACCTTTAATTTGCAATACCATAAACAGTTGTACTCACTAATCTCACTAGCAGACCAAAAATAAATGTTCAGTCAACACAACCATGAAATAGTGCAGTCGAATTTGATACAGACATAGTTTAAGCTAATAAAGTCAAATATTATCTATCTAATACCCGCCCCCCCAACCATGTCCATCCCCTGGACGATATCCCATATGATCACCCGGACCACCCGAACCACCTGAGCCATCATGTGGATCTCTAGGCCACTGACCCCATCCACCCGTACAAGAGCCAGCACCAGGATCACCGTACGGTAGACTCTGCTGAGAGGGAAACATTTGGGAGATCTGCGCTCGTATCATCCTCTGCATCTCCTCGCCGTATATCTCCTGGCGCATCGTTTCCCTCTCCTCAATACGAACCTGCCGCCTGTAATTTTCATCGAACTTCTGAGTCAGATCCTACTCAATCTCCATCTTCATGGACTCGTATGTGCTATGGTCTTTGCCGGAAGCACGTGAGCTAGTGCCGGTGGAGTGAAATGAATCAGGGAAGTACGCCGGTGCTAGCTCGCCCACACCATAGACCCTCTGCTTTCTGGATTTCCCTTCAACAGCCTTATAAAAAATTTCATTAGGGTCTACTGGTGTGGCTTGCAGAGATGGATCATCAGGAGTGGTTGACTCCTAAGTGGCAGCATCTAACAGCTCTTCGTATTTATGCTTCATAATCATAACACAATGATATATATAATTAGTACTCATCGCTAATGAATAAATTTCAATAATGTAATCAACTTAAATAAGTTAAATTAAAACACTTACAGCAGTTTCCTCGACCTTGGGGCATACAGGCACACTGTTTCCATGCTCATCCTTGCTCGAATGAGTGTGTATGAACAATGTGTAAGCATCCGGTTGTGTACCGTATTTCTTAGTTTACAAAAAAACACTTGATTAAATTAAAGCAAGCCTTTAAAAATTTAACAGAACCTCCCCTGTTTTTTTACATTTCCCACACATAAAAACCAGGATTGTTCAGTCAGAATCAGATAATGATTAATCAATCAAGGCTTAAAAAAATCTGACATAACCTCCCCTGTTTTTATGCATTTGCCCACACATATACAATCCAATATTGCACATATCAGAATCTGATACAAACAACTCACATAATGCATTCAAAGTTGCATTATCACATTCATTCACATTCACATTCACATTCACATTCACATTCCATTCACATTCACATTCACATTCACATTCACATTCACATTCACATTCACATTCACATTCACATTCACATTCACATTCACATTCACATTCACATTCACATTCACTCACATTCACATTAACATTCACATTCACATTCACATTCACATTCCCATTCACATTCACATTCACATTCACATTCACATTCAATTCACATTCACATACATTCACATTCACATGTACTTGCATCCATTTTCATATACACTTACATAACAAAAAAACTCACCAGAACCCTCTGATGCTCCTTTATCGAGCGAGAACTGCATGCATGAGTAGATAGACCACCGCCAGGTGTATGCTCAGTCCGCCGGTTGCGAGAGTTAATCTCGCTGATCTTCTTACGCTTCTCATTCGCCCATTCGTGTTCCCAAGCCTGCTGTAGACACCAAAAATTCTCACCCGTTTTATTTTAAAACAAAAATTCAAAAAGGAGCATGCTTTCAGAAACAAGGCGGTCGTCCCCGTTTTCGACCAAAGGAATTTCTTTTTACCGATATTTAAACCTCACATCCCTATGGAAAAGGGAGCACGAGCCTTTTTATCGTAATCCGTTTTAACCTGCTTCATTTTTGTATACGCATTTTATTACTAAGATATTTCACGGTTTCGTTTTTATCTTGTATTATTTCTCGCGTGGGTATACTGAAAACCGACCCAGCATAACTGGTAAAGCACTCAGCATGCATTCCTTCTGGTCCCGAGTTCGATCCCTGGTAAGGAACGAGTGGCGTTTTAGTTTTTCTCTTGTCCTGGCTCGCAACGGGGCTTTTGTTTCACTAGTTACGGTAATATACCGAAAACTATCATAGCTCAACTGGCAGAGTGTGCGGAAGGAGGATGCTGTGGTACCGAGTTCGAAACTCGGTGGAGGATTTTTTTTTGTGCTCAACTCTTGTTTTCTTTGCAAGCGGTGGACTCAAAGCAGCGACGGCCCAGGCCCCGGTTTGGGTCCAATTTCATCCCTTACTGAGGCCCATAACCTTCTAAAGGAAACCCAAAATGGACATCACTCTCCATTATAAAAACATTCTCAAAAAACCCTACTGTACAGATCGATCGAAAGCAGACACATCCCCAAAACATTCTCGTTTTTGAAAGAATAGAAACCTCTGGCGTTTTTTTTCCTCGGTCTCCTTCCTCTCGAACCCGACTGTCTCTTCTTGGCTCTCCCTCGCCAGAAAGCTCATCGTCCTTCCTAAGCACTTCTTCCGACAACGCGTTATTCCACCGGAATTCGGGTGTAGCCAGTCATTCCCCCGTCGACAGCGTAAGTGGGTTTCATCACCTCTGCTCTATAAATCTCTCTAATGTCCACAGTCTTCGTTTTCTTCTTCCCGTCTCAACATTTCAAACTCATTTTGCCCAAGAACTCAGTTCCGTGACGGCAAAGAGTTAGGGTTCTGTCGAGAAAATCTTTTTCCGACGCGAAACCCATCTCCATTTCTCACTACGCTCTTCTCCTCCTTTCGGTGAACCCGGAAACAGGTCTCGAATCGTTTGTTTCGCGAGTCCCTGGCTCCAGAGGATCAAACACTTAAGTCCTATCTTAAATTCATACCTGTTTTTGTTGCTTTCTCTTCGTTTTCTTCTTGAATTTCTGCATGCGTTTGACCGCCGGGGATGGATGTGGGTTCGGTAATCATCCCGACTATAACTCTCGTCCACCCTCGGCTTGCGGTTCTTCATTCCCGAGCGTCATTTGTAATCTGTCTCGGTAAACTTGGTTTTATTGCCGCATTGAGAGTGGTGTTATGACCTGGTATGGATGTCGTGGTCCACGAATAGGTTGAAGAGGCACCATTAACGTTAAACTTTCGTGATACTGTTAAATGGTCCGTATCCAGTCGTAGTTCCGTCCGTTTCTGTCGTATTCTGGTTGGGTTCGTGAACTGGTCCTCCTCCAGTCTCAAGAATTGCATCCCGCATCGCTAATCTCTTTGCGATTATACCGTGGTATTGTTTTGGGCTGTTGTGTTCATTCCTAAACTACAAAGAATCTGGGAACGTCTCTGTCTTTTGTGGGTTCGAAGGGTTCGACCCTGGATATTCAGATTCTACTTATCGGACTGATGTTTCGATTAGTCTCTGGTGTGTTTGAGATATTTGCAGGAAATTGTGTACGCTCCTCTTTCGGTATTGATCTCTGACCCTCGTATTCATGCCTTGCACCCTTGCGAATATCACTGCTTAGTTTGTGTCTTTGCTTTGAAATTCCTTCATGCCCTCTACATCTGTTCTGGCCACTGCGTGAAATAACATGCCACTAAGCTCAACTGTTATCAATTTGTGGGTATGTGTGTCGCCTTTTCCTTTGAGTGTGAATCTGATTCTTACTGTTATAGCCTGTTTGCTTCTAAAATGATCTCCCATGAGTTTGATTCTTGAGGTCTGTTATAGTCATGTGAGGGTATAAAAATTTGACAGAAGTCTTGGAGTTTAGATTCCCACGTTGCTTGTCTGTAAATCAGAAGGATCAATAATGACAATCTTTAATCTGCTGCACAGTTGAAAAATCTGTCCCATGTTAGGAATTTGAATCGTATTCCGAGTTTATTTTGGATTGATTATCTCTTCAATGTGCCCACCTAGGAACTGTTTAATACTAGTTCAAGAACGAGGACTTCCTCTGATTTTCATCAATGAGTTGTGTTAAGAGCGGTGAGCAGAAGTAAAAAATCAGATTGAGTGCTTAAGTTTGGGCTTGATTCTCTTCTAGGCTTTTGGTTGGGTTTCTACCCTATTTTGTTATCTGGAATTAGACCTCATCCTGCTCCCTACGTGTTTGTTGATTGTGATACTTTTAATTTCATTTTGCTGTACAGATTCATGTTTATTGCCCTTCTCCTGAAATTTCATTTCGCTCCTTGTTTTGGTTGCCCTATTTAAGCCCTAGCTATTTCCCTTAGGGCCTTTTAAACTAACAGAAAAGTTTAGGATGATTTTGTTGCCCCACACCTAACGGGTCTCTCATTCGTTTCGTGGGACAACAACCTCCTATAACTTCAGAAAATACTCAAACCAACCTTATATGTATATAAGGACAAAAACTTCAAAAAACAAGCCCTTAAGGCTAATCTAGGAGGGTTTAAGATGTGAAGCCACCCCATGCCTAACGGGTCTCTCATTCGTTTTATGTGGGTGAAATCCTCTTTTACCCTCAACAAACCCCTAATCAAGTTTAATTGGTTAATAAACCTTATTATTCCATTTTGATCCAAAGCCCTCCTCTCTGATCATCACCTCAATAAAAAAAACAAGGCCCAAACCAGGGTTGTCTCTCGGTTTTCCTCATCACTCTTCAAATTTCAAACCTTCCTTCTGTTTTAACTAAAAAAAAACCGTTGCTGGCCCATCTCCAAGGGGCCAAACCGGCCCAAAGTCCTATTCCTAACCGAGCCCAAACCCCTTGATCCGGTCCCAAGAATCAAAACTCACAAGCTGACCCAAAATTCTACCATCTCGTCCCAGAGTCTAAAACTGAAACCCACGGCCCAATATCATATGAGGTGACCCAACGACACATTCAAATCCGGCCCAATCACATAGCTTAGCTCCAAATTCCCTCGAACCCGACCCAAAACTCAGCCAATCTCCAAACTCAGCCCATCCCTGAAATCGGCCCAATTTCAGCCCAAATCCACACTCGGCTCAAATCCAAAAACCCACGGCCCAAGCCCAGATAATTCACAGTCCAAAACCCGAATTCAAAAACCCAGTACCCGGCCCAAATCCACACTCGGCTCAAATCCATCTCGGCCCATTATCTAGCCTAAGCCCATTCGGCCCATCACCAAGCCCAAGGCCCATCGGCCCATTACCTAGCCTAAACCCATTCGGCCCATCACCAAGCCCAAGGCCCATCGGCCCATCACCAAACCCAAGGCCCATCGGCCCATTATCTAGCCTAAGCCCATTCGGCCCATCACCAAACCCAAGGCCCATCGGCCTATTATCTAGCCTAAGCCCATTCGGCCCATCACCAAACCCAAGGCTCGGCCCTTTATCTAGCCTAAGCCCATTCGGTCCATCACCAAACCCAAAGCCTAACAAGGCCCAAAAGCCTAACAAGGCCCAAAAGCCCAGCAAGGCCCAAAGCCCAACAAGGCCCAAAGCCCAACAAGGCCCATTAGCCCACCAACCCAAACCAAGTCTACAAGTGTCAAATCTTGACCTCGACCAAAAAAAAAAAAACCAAATCAAATCAATTCCAACGCATTTGTTAAACCCGATGCCTTTCAATTCACTTTCAACTTGTAAATTCCTTTCAAAATCTAAAAACCAAGAAAGAATTTCAAACCATCACTTTATTCAAAAAGAAACTATTTTTGTGGAATTTAAAAAGGAAAAACTCTTCTCACATCACAGAAAACTCTTCTCTATTGCAGAAAGTTCTTCTCGCATATACAGAAAGTTTTCTCCTAAAAGCATTTCTCAAATCAGTGTTTCTTCATCGAGGATTCCGAACAACTTCAAAGATTTTCTAACTCAGTTTTCAAACTCCAAAATAAAACCGTTTTCGGGGAGCAAGAAATGTCTAACCCCTTCAAAAGCATTTCCCCCATGGTTAGAACATCACTTGTCTTCCTTCCCAAAATAAAAATCCGAGGCGGGGCACTGGGGTCATAACCTCCCTTGTCGCAATCTGGATCTCTTTAGGCGGGGCATTAGGGTGACAAACCTCCCCTAATTGCAGCCTAGATTTTTACAAGACGGGGTGCTAGGGAAGTAACGACCTTCCTAGTTGCAGCCGGGATTTTAGAATCATCTAACTCCCTTCCGCTCGATTTCAATATTTTCGGTTTTTAATGTTTTAAAACCCGGGAGTTAGAGACGTTATTAGGGTTCGACCGAGAACATCTCATTCATGGTGTTTCTCTATGAATTCTATTTTTCGACATAAATTCATTGCCCCATCTTTCGAGCCTCGGCACTTATTATTAGTTAAGTGTCGTGTTCGAGGGGGTACATAGGGTAATCCCTCGGGATTATCCGCCCTTTTACAACAAAAAAATGATTTTTCTTGTTTTAAAAACTTTAAGAGAGACAATTCTGAATAAACCAATCCAACATTTCCATTAGAGCTCTAGGACCCATAAGCACTTCTCAACCCTCCTCCGAACCAACTCTAAGTCACATAGGACTTCCAATTCTTGAAAACTCCCAGAAACCTGAAGCATCTTCAAAACCCGAATACTTGCAAACCAAATATCATCTTCCATACTCAATCACCCTTAAAACCCGAATTCATCTTCAACCCATTCGATTTCCCAAAACACCTCAAGAACCCGACCATTTCAAAATCCAAACACAACAAAACTCCTCAAATCAGCCAAGTGAACCAAATACCTCTTGACTCCACCAAAATGACCAAAACGCCCTTTTACTCCTCAAAACCCCCATCATCCTCTTAATCCCATGAGAGCCCAAAACGACCTCAAATCTCTCAGAGCAATTAAGACCTCTCAAAAGCACTTCAATCAGACCAACTCCAAGGCCAGCCTATTCCTCAACTCTTCGAAATCATCCTCACTCCTCTCCTAATCCTATCTTTGGCTTTTAAATGAATCTCTCTAAAAAGGTTTTGAAAAAGGTAATCCCGACAATTGGAGACCGAGGTTTCCTCGGGCACCAATCCAAGGTTGTGGTCATTGCCGCTTCCAAGGGGTGTAACCCAGTGCGAACCCACACAGAATCTCTAGTATGATCAGATAAGTCCTATCCATAGGCAATAAATCATCAGAGTCAATTAACGGTTCTTAGAACCCTTCTCCTCCCTTCCTAGTTCCTTAGGTCAAACTAGGTGGCGACTCTAGTCAATTCCGCCTTATAGAGGCATAAGTCCGCATGGGGCCCATTGAGAGCGGGTGTAGTGCATACTTGCATTCCCCTTTATGCTTTCTGGGAAAGACGGACGATGTAGTAGGTATTTGAGGGCTGCCAGAATAACGGGTTTTCACCCTCCACAGAATGGCAAATTCTTAGGATCTAGGCTTCTTAGTCAGACCACATTTAGATAGACCCCCCTCATACCGAAAAATCACCCTCCACAGAATGGCGACTCTGCTGGGGAAAACTTGAGTAAGTTTTTCTCAAACTCAAGGAAGACTGAACTCCTTTCAAGATTGTCAGGATTTCCCCACTTCTTTCAAAACCTTCAAGAGATTTCTTTTCAAAGCCTTCAGGATTATTCTACTCCACACTTAGAGTGTGTATCTGATGAGGACAGATAGGATGTATTAGATCCTCACCAAACATTACAACAATTGGGTTAATAATTAGTTCACGATTAGAAAGAGACACTTAGGTGTGAATGAAGCTAACTTCCCTTTAGGTTAATAACAACCAATTTGGAATCACTGATCTCAAGACAAAACTCTTAGTAATTAGGTTGGTGCTAACCTCTCTGCTTTATCTGCTATATGATTGTGGGGTGCATTGGGTGGGTTGCTTAGGGCATGCATTCCTCTGTGTCACCCATTTTATCCACGATGTCATGGGATCCCCAACCGGTCCACGGTTGATTCCCCATGAGCTGGGTCACTCTCTCAGTGAACAAACCCACGAGGCGGTATGGTCTCCGACTAACGCTTTGAAGCTCATGATCCAAAAAAAAATATCCTCCATTACCAGAGTCAAAGCCAGCATATAGTGAGCCATGATCCTTCAGTGTCCAGCTGCCTGATCCGGTGTCTAAGACGGGTTTTATGGGTAGTCACCCCTTGTATGCCGTCTGTCTGACCACCCTTTTGTCTTACCCTGAAGATTGCATGGGCTCAGTTCTCCAAGTGTCCTCTGCACCACGGGTGTCTCTAAAGCCTGATGTCACGCTACACGTCCATAGAGGATCCCGTATTTACCGGATACCCATACATGGCACAACGTAGTCAGTGAATAATTTGGACTTTAGACACACCTGACCGTGCAGACGACGGGAGACCCGACCCCATGCAGTACTTCCCCAAGTTTTCCAAAAGTGGGTATGTTGTGATAATCACCGGCCGTGGCTCGTGTGACTGTATCATTTCGGGTATCCTGACCTTTCGAACTTAAGCACTCCGGACTTTCTTGATGACGTGCCCCACAAGGCATAACAGAGATAAATCCCGAGAGATGAACAGTGAAGGAACGACGGTTCCCCCGGTGGTATGGTAGCATTGATTGACCTGGAAGGTGATTATCCCAACATTAACACTTACAGCTCCACATCAAACATAGCCGCGATTTCTTTTATGTGTGCAAACCACTTTTTCAAACCAATCTGTTTCAAAACGTTCGGAATTCTCTTTTGCACATCTCTTAAAGCTGTTTTACGAGCTCGTTTAATTTCAAATCCCACCTAAATTTTACTCATAAACATTTGCGGTTTTAATCTTGCCACTTCATCTTTAGAATGTTATTCCAAACAATTTTCATAAATAGATTTCGAAAACCTACTTTCTACAAACCTACTTTCTACAAACGAATTTCAAACAATATTTTTCACCAACATTATTTCAAAATAGTTTTCGAAAACAGTTTTCAAAGTTGATTTTCACAAACGTATTTCAAAATAAATGATTTAGTCCCCATGTTGTGACCCGCTATTTTTGAAGTTCAACCCACCTTCAAGAGCAGTGGTCATTTCCGTGGAGCGTACTAGTCATTTTGTGTTTTCACGAAAGTGGTGGATTTTCACATAAGATTTTGTGCTCAATCATCCATCTTTCCTTTCTAAAAAACATCCCCGTTCCTCCCGTCGAAGCAAGTGAAGCAGCATGAAGATCGACTACACGGATCGAGCTGAAGGCCAGAGGTGCATCAACCCGTGGAGCTAGCCGAGCGACATGAAGACCAACACCAACTGTTCAAATACAAAATCAGAGGTGTACCAACCCGAGTCAAGCGAGATGAAGATTAGCGACACCGGTTCGAGTTCGTACTGTTGAAAATCAGAGGAACACCAAACCCGTTATGTTTGGTCACGGTACTGTTTCGCCGCAAGAACCTGAAAGATGAGCGAGTAGCCGGTCAAGAGCCCGAAGACGAGTGAGCAGGCGGTCAAGAACCCGAAGACGAGCGAGCAGCCGGCCTAGAACCCGAAGACGAGCAAGCATCCAACCAGAAGTCCGAGTGCGAGCAGTCAATCAAAAGCCCGAAGACGGACCAGAAGAGTTAAGGAGGAGAATGACTTTTAGAATTGATGTATAGGTTTTCCCCTAGCATTCTTTTCTCTCTTGTCAATTTATGAATAGACTCCATGTATAGGTTTATACATTCCCTTTGAATTTATTCAGATCAACGTGTATAGGGTTCCCCACTCCCTATTTTATTTACGAGTGACCGAGCATCAAAATTCATATTGAGAAAATCCACCACTTTGAAAACACACGTTTTCAAAATTGTTTTTCCAAACTTGGTTTCTTTTGGCATGCACGTACAATGAAAAGAACGAATAATGAACGACCCCTCACGGTTATATGTCATTCATCAACTTTGCTTTATGGGGTGAAAATTCGCGGTATCTACAGGAGGCATCCCCTAAATAAACAACACCATCAAATACAACCGAGCACGAGGCAAAACCACATGCATTACATTCATTACAAAGAGTCGCATACATTTCCAATTAATTAGAGTTCACCGATCATGCATAAGGTCCATCCACATAAAAAAAATGCATAATCATGTGTTCCATCCTCACCTCACCACACACCAGTTTCATTCCAATATCTCAATATCAAAAAAAAGAAGCCTGATCATCAGAGGGATAACAGAAAACACAAAGGGGTTTTAGCCTTTCCAATTTCATAACTGCCATGGGCACCAATGACCAGAATGAAATGAACCAGCCCATGTCATATCAGTGGGTCATCATGCGGGAGCTGTCACTCCCTAAAAGTCCCAAAATCCAGCGGCCAATCACCAACCCGACCTCATTTGAGAATTACCACTCCGACAACGACCCCAACAGCTAGACCATATGCAAGGCCAACAGTAGAGGGACGAGCTTCATGAACCATGAGCTGAATTTGACTCAAGCGAGACTAGGTGTAGCCTTACCACTCATGCATTGCATCCAAAAAAACAAAACAAACACAAAAAAAAAACATTCAGTCAACCATCTCAACTCATCATTTTCAGCATTCCATGCATGCTATACATAGTAATTCCATATTACCACAATACATCGCATGGTAGATAATCGCATTTGCATACTCCCATATCGAAACGACATCTTCGAGAAAATCATGATAGATTGATTGAACAGATTGCGTGAACCAATGAACTCTCGACCCATCAATGAACACAAGGGTCCAATCAAAATTGGCACCACAAACCAAGTGAGTAGTGTGCGAAGAGCGGTATTTTCCCTTGAATTTCAAATGAGAGTACTGGACAATCCATTGAGTGATGAGGGCAGATAGAGAGATCCAATGGAGGTAAAACCACGAGCGACATGTGCATTCCTTCAGCACATGGAGAGGCACAATACATAGAGAGATCAGTGTTGATAAACAAGATATGAACTATGATTCATGCAAAGATATGAGAATAGTAAGAAAACAATCATTGACTAATGAGAATGACGAGGCACTTAGGAATAAAAATCTCCACAAAACCAAAAAGCTTTGACTACCCTTTACATCATCCCTTAGTGAGCCCCACCGAGCCTTTCATGAAAAACTCTTTCTTCGAAAAAAAAAAATCCACAATATGCCAACCCACGTACATACACTTACTTACCCCTGCAATAGAGGATCTCGAAGGAGCCGGAGCCATGGCCCCTCCCCACCATCTTTCACAAAAACAACAAATGAAATGTTTGAAGAAATCAATGAGTCAATGCAACTTCAAAGCCAAACACCAAAAAAAATAACTCCGAAAATGTTCAAGAAGATCGATGAGTCAATGCAACTCCAAAGGTGAAAGCCAAAATACAAAGTGGAGAATGCTTGAGAAAGTTGATGAGCCAAATGCAATTTAAAAAAAAAAAACAAAATGAGAAGACAGTTCAAATCGAACACCAGAAGAGGCAAGAATGAGGAGAACAAATCAAAAGGACCGTTGATGTTTCGAAGAAACCGATAAGGGGTTATCAAAACCCGTCTAATCATTCCACCCATGGTAAAGGTGAAACATGTCCTCTATTGTACAAAAGCTCCACAATTCTCAAATAAACCCTCCAGTCCCAAGTGACGTACATCACACCTCTCAGCCCCGTCATAACCCAATAAAAGACCTCTGACTCATAAGTCGATGAGCGTTAACTGAAAGTACCGGATCTGAAACATGAATCATAAGCTTCGTACTTGTTATCAACATGTCCCGTCATACTAAAGGGACCATGAGCGAATGAGTGTGACCTTACCTCACAAGGTCTTTTGAGTGTGAGTGACTCTTTGATCTAAGCACCAAAACCTAAACAGCCTACCCCGTTGCAGGTAAGGAACTTGTGAGGATTGGAAAGTCCAGAACCTCAAAAGGAAATTCTAAGGAAAGTACTGCTCTGAGCACTGAAAGTATCATTACACCATTAGCACACACAGCTATACTCACGAGAGATTGACCCGTATCCCTCCATGAGAGGAAAGTGATTCACGCATTATAGTTCAACAATCACTCAAGATCGAGCGAAGATGTCTTATATTCGTAAACCTCATGTTAATAGAGATAGGGCCATACCTTTTCTCCAAAAATTGCATATGCATTTTGCATCATATCCAGCATTTAATACCTGCATGCATCATAAGCACTCCATCATCAACACCTGACTAGTAAGAACTCTACCTAGTCTCGCTGAAAGTCGACTTCAGTTGCAGTTGTTGAAGCGTAACTTTTGATTAAAAGATGTCAACTGGAGCCATCCCAGACCATCATCAAGCTACCTCGAACCATCTCGGAGCCATCCTGGGCTATCCTCGAGCTACATCGAACCAAACTAAAGCCATCCGAGGCCGTACGAAGACAATTCTGGAGCCATTCAGCGTCATGCTCGAGCCTCATCAACACCATATCCATAACCAAACTGGATCCATGCGGGAGCCATCATCCGACATTGAAACCATCCTTAGAACTACACAGGGGGCATCCTAACAGTCCGAGAACAATACAGGAGCCGCCTCAAATCCATATCAGATCCATTTCGTCACTAGGGTCTTGCCTACAGGGTTTCGAACTACGTATGGTCTGATCTCAATACGAAATTGAGTACGTAGGCAGCCCGCCCAGGGTGCGACCACTTCACAGGTGAAAGTTCCCCTTTCTTCCTCGCCATCACCAATGGAGCCATCTCATAGCCCTTCCCCGAGCCATCCCGAGCTACCCTGGAGCCATTATGAGGAAATCCCGAAGTCATAACCAGACCGAAGCCATCCATCCATGACCAAAAAGTTATCAACCACATCAAAACGCGTCAAACACAACACAATCCACTAATCACATCAACCCACCATTCGACTCAAAATCCAAACCAAAGCAAAACAATCAACCATCCCAGAGTCGTTGCTCACAAGGGAGTCACAGATCAACTGGAGCCATCCGATCATACCGGAGCCCTCAGATCATATCGAACCCGAACCCATCAATCAGCCCAGAGTCGTTGCTCACAAGGGAGTCACGGATCAACTGGAGCCATCCGATCATACCGGAGCCCTCAGATCATATCGAACCCAAACCCATCAATCAGCCCAGAGTCGTTGCTCACAAGGGAGTCACAGATCAACTGGAGCCATCCGATCATACCGGAGCCCTCAGATCATATCGAACCCGAACCCAATCAACCATCCCAGAGTCATTGCTCACAATGGGGTCTTGAGTCATGTCAAAGCCATCCGACCACACTAGAGCCACCCGACCGCTCCGGAGCCATCCGATCATATTGGAGCCCTCTAATCATATCGAAGCCATCCCATTAAATCAAAACCATCGAGTTCCCAAAGTCACTCATTCACAAAAAACCATCCATTCAAAAAAAAAACCAATCACAAAATCACAAAAATCAAAACAAAAACTCAAGAGCCATACCGGAGCCATCTCGAAACTCTGGAGCCAAAAGTCCTACCAAATCCCGAAACTATGGTGCACATCGGGCGAGACTGTCAAAACAAAACCGAAACACAATTCCCACACTGGCAAAGCCAAGGGCAACATCTATCACATCCCTCACAAAGACAACCAGAAAGCATCCAATCCCGGATCAATTCACAATCAAAGCCATCCTCAAATCAATCTACCACCACAAACAACTTCAGATCAGGCTTTCACCACAGCGAGTTTCGTACAACTCCATCAAAGTATTATAGGCTCATCATAAGTCCTATAGCTAGATGTCAAGAGGTCTAGTTGAGGCACTCCTAAGTCCTCGTACTTTCAATCGCATTCTAGGCCCGTCATAAGCCCTAGGACTGGATATCAAGAGGTCCAGTTGAGGCACTCCTAAGCCCTCGTGCACCTTAAATCAAATCGGGTTGTTAGTATTATAGGCTCGTCATAAGTCCTATAGCTAGATATCAAGAGGTCTAGTTGAGGCACTCCTAAGTCCTCGTACTCTCAATCGCATTCTAGGCCCGTCATAAGCCCTAGGACTGGATATCAAGAGGTCCAGTTGAGGCACTCCTAAGCCCTCGTGCACCTTAAATCAAATCGGGTTGTTAGTATTATAGGCTCGTCATAAGTCCTATAGCTAGATATCAAGAGGTCTAGTTGAGGCACTCCTAAGTCCTCGTACTCTCAATCGCATTCTAGGCCCGTCATAAGCCCTAGGACTGGATATCAAGAGGTCCAGTTGAGGCACTCCTAAGCCCTCGTGCACCTTAAACCAAATCGGGTTGTTAGTATTATAGGCTCGTCATAAGTCCTATAGCTAGATATCAAGAGGTCTAGTTGAGGCACTTCTAAGTCCTCGTACTCTCAATCGCATTCTAGGCCCGTCATAAGCCCTAGGACTGGATATCAAGAGGTCCAGTTGAGGCACTCCTAAGCCCTCGTGCACCCTAAACCAAATCGGATTGTTAGTATCCTAGGCTCGGCATAAGTCCTAGGGTTAGATGTCAAGAGGTCTAACTGAGGCTCGTCATAAGTCCTCGTACTTTCAATCGCTTCCATACACTCACAGTCACATCCCAATGCACCACAAAGCCATAGTGAGAATTTTTGGCGCCCTCTCAACCTTGATCCAATTCTGCAAGGGCTTGCAAAATTGAATCAAGGGGAGCCATCTGTAGACACCAAAAATTCTCACCCCATAAAGCAAATTTCGAAATAATAAGAGGGGTCGTCGCCTTTCTTTTTCAAAACGTATAAGCGTGCGTGCCGAAACGGAACCATCGTTTTTTAATCCTTTTCAAAGCATTTCGTGAAAACACGATTTTTCAAACATGAATTTCCAAACGACAATGTTTTTAAGAAATTCAATCAGTTCAAATTAAAGGTCTAGTATTATATCTGGCGTTTGCATATTGAATTCTGACATAGTTTAGCTGGTTAGAGTGTTCACTTGGGAACCTACAGATCCCGAGTTCAAAACCCCCAACAAGCTGGGGGTGGTTTTATTTTTTCGTTTAGCTGGGATAAGAGCTTTAACTGTATCTCTCGCAGTTATATATTGAGTTCTATCCTAGCATAATTGGTAAGTACTGATCTGGAGATAAGTAGAGACCCGAGTTCGATACTTAAGAAGGGCTAAATTTGTTTGTTTTTTTTCTACTAGTCTCTCCAAGCTTCCAAACTTGACCCAAAGCCAAACCCAAAACCTGTTGACCCGTTTGACCCGACCCTATAGCAAACACTATTCTTTTATAAAAGAACAGTTCCCAAAAACCCTACGACAGGAGTCTCTTCGTGGTGACTGTAGCCGTCTCCCTGTTTCATTTCTTCTTCCTCATGACTAACCCCAACCTTCAGCTTCTTCGATCAGCAACAACTTCCCAAAAACAAACCAAAACCTAATCCCAACATCTTCAAGTCCTCAATGTTTTGAGAAATTTGAAACTCCAAAATCCTAATCTCTTTCCCAACCTTCATCTCCTTCCCACTGCTAAAAAACCAGGCAACGAATTCACTCAGAAGAAGCTCTCGATCATTCTTCCTCCATCTCCAGAAATCCCATTTTCTTCCACCTCATACACGCACCTTCGAACTATGACTCAAAACCCGGCACCATCCCTCTCTGACCTTCGCCGTCATCGCCATCCTCCCGTCCTTTTCCTCATCTCTACCCCTCTTTGTACATTTTCGAAAGTCGACACCCACACCTCTCCCTCTCAGTCACTCTTCAAAATTCGAAAAGAAGAGTGGGAGACCAGGGTTGACCACCGCAAACCAACATCCGGTGAAACAAGCTACCATACCCTACCACTACGTTCGACTCATACTACCGGCGACCCCAAGACTACCATGGGGTGTCACCGGTTTGGTGGTGTTTCTCGCTAGTGACTGAATAGGGAAGTTCCGATGTCAGTTTATTTTTTGAGCTTCATATTCATTTATTGACTGAATGTTAACTCAAAAACCATACATGTTCTGAAGCATTCTGAGCATTCTGGTAATACTTGACTGTTTGATTGAGTGAAATTTCTTGTTGTCTTGTTGTCGGTAACAACGGATCTTGACACACGATGAATGCTAAGGTTGGTGGTGTTTTCATTCTAGCGTAAATCGTATCAATTTTTGTTCGGTCTATCTACTCTTGTTAAGGCTTAGTGATATTGTTATTCTGACTCAACTTGAATCGCGTCCGTTTCGGTGACTTCTCTGCTGAGGCTTTAATTATGCTTTTGTGCGGTTTATCTAGAGTTTAATCGTATTTTTACTGCCACGCTTAACATCCTGCTGTATGTGCCATTGCTCATCGCGTTTTCATCTCCTTTCACCGAGGTACACATGAACCAGAGCAAAGGCGTGGACGCGGCGGGTTGGCGCGATTCCGGGATCAGCGAATTGACCAAGCGCTTGGACTTGAGCTTAATGTCTGCTTTCTGGTTGATTCATGTGTTTTCTGTTTGATTCATGTGTTTTTCTGGTTGATTCGTTTGTTTCCTGGCTAATTCGTTAATCTTCCGTTTGATTCGTTCACTCTCTTGTTAACCTGTTCATTTTCCGGTTGATTTGTTCATTTATTCTGGTCGACTTGTTTTTACCACGTTCATTGGAATCTAAGCCGGGTGTTGTTAATTTCCTTCGAATTGATTATTTATGTTTAGTTCTGGTGTTTGCCTCCGTCGGTGCCATTTCCAAAATCCGACCAACGTTTGCGGCATAATGTTTTGGTACCCTAATTTGTGTTTTACTGAGTGGTCGCTTGAGCTCTGGCTTGGGCGAATGATGAATCTGCTCGTCTGCTATATTTAATCTCTGTGCTATGCGTGTACATGTTACACGTAATATTGTTGCACAATTTCCGCTCATCGTAAGCCGTAGTTATCACCCTCTAGGACCCTCTCATTGACAGAAAAGCTTCGGATGCATTGTTGCTCCACACCTAACGGGTCTCTCATTCGTTTCGTGGGGCAGTAATCTCCTATAGCTTCAGAAAACATCCAAACCACCGTTATATGTATATAAGAACAAAAACTTCAAAAAAAAAAGCCCTTAAGGCTAATTTAGAAGGGTTTAGGATGTGAAACCACCCCATGCCTAACGGGTCTCTCATTCGTTTTATGAGGGTGGAATCCCCCTTTACCCTTAACACGCCCCTAATCAAGAGTTAATAAACAAACCAATAAATCAATTCCTTTCACTTGTTAATATCTCACAAATCAGCCCAACAACATTTTTTCAGCCCAACAACATTTTTTCAGCCCAATCACAAATAAAGCTCACATAAAAAAGGGGCCGCTTCAGCCAAATCCAAACAAGGCCCAATTTTGGCCCAACTTCCAGCAAGGCCCTTTTCTTTCGGCCCAACTCTAAATAAGGTCCAAATTTCAACCCAATTTCCAACAAAGCCCAGAACGGGCCCAATTTAATTCCAAGGCCCAATTCAAATCCCACTTCAGCCCAAATCAAAAGGCCACTCTGAGGCCCAATTCAAAACCCACTTCAGCCCACAGTTCATAAATCCCATTTCAAGGCCCCAGCCCATTTCGAGGCCAAAGCCCAAACAAGGCCATCAAGCCCATTCGGCCCACTAAGCCCAAACAAGGCCATCAAGCCCATTCGGCCCACTAAGCCCAAACAAGGCCATCAAGCCCATTCGGCCCACTAAGCCCAAACAAGGCCATCAAGCCCATTCGGCCCACTAAGCCCAAACAAGGCCATCAAGCCCATTCGGCCCACTAAGCCCAAACAAGGCCATCAAGCCCATTCGGCCCACTAAGCCCATTCGGCCCATCAAGCCCATTCGGCCCACTAAGCCCAAACAAGGCCATCAAGCCCATTCGGCCCACTAAGCCCAAACAAGGCCATTAAGCCCATTCGGCCCACTAAGCCCATTCGGCCCATCAAGCCCATTCGGTCCAACTTTGACCAATCCAAACTTTGACTTGGTCTAACTTTGACCAACCTGACCTTTGACTTTGACTCGGTCCAACTTTGATTGACCCCACTTTGACCTTGACCCAACTTTGACTTGGTCCAACTTTGACCAATCTGAACTTTGACTTTGACAAATCTCAACTTTGACCTTGACCCAACTTTGACTTGGTCCAACTTTGACCAATCTGAACTTTGACTTTGACAAATCTCAACTTTGACCTAATCCAACTTTGACCCGGTCTAAATTTGACCCGATTTGTTTTTCAACCCCAACCCGAATTCAAATCAACCCAATTCAAACCCAACTCATTTCAATTCAGTCCAATTTCATTCAACTCGAATTCAATTCATCCAATTCAAACTTAACTTGTAAATCCTGGTCAATTGCAAACTCAAAAATCTCTCTCCTCAGATTTCAACAATCATTTTATTCAAACTTCATCAAGTTTTCAAAAGAAACCATTTTGTGGAATTTTAAAGGAAAAACTCTTCTCACATCACAGAAAACTCTTCTCCAACGCAGAAAGTTCTTCTCACATATACAGAAAGTTTTCTCCTAAAATCATTTCTCAAAATCAGTGTTTCTTCATCGAGAATTCCGAACAACTTCACAAGTTTCCTAACTTAGTTTTCAAACCCAAAATAATTTGTTTTCGGGGAACATAGGATGTCTAACACCTTCAAAGAACGTTTTCTTCCTAGTTAGATATTACTTGTTTCTCCTCCAAATAAAAATCTGAGGCGGGGCACTGGGATCGTAACATCCCTTGTCGCAGTCTGGATCTCTTTAGGCGGGGCATTAGGGTGACAAATCTCCCCTGATTGCAGCCTAGATTTTTACAAGGCGGGGTGCTAGGGATGTAACTGCCTTCCTAGTTGCAGCCGGGATTTTAGAATCGTCTAACTCCCTTCCGCTCGATTTCAAGGTTTTCGGTTTTTAACGTTTTAAAACCCGGGAGTTAGAGACGTTATTAGGGTCTGACCGAGAACATCTCATTCATGGTGTTTCTCTCTAAATCCTATTTTTCGACATAAATTCATTGCCCCATCTTTCGAGCCTCGGCACTTACCATTAATTAAGTGTCGTGTTCGAGGGGGTACATAGGGTAATCCCTCGGGATTATCCGCCCTTTTACAACAAAAATGACTTTTCGGTTTTAAACTTTAAGAGAGACGATTTTGACAATCATTCCTCCAAACAACTCAACCCATCATCATCTCATTTCAAATCCCGAAATATCCCAAAACCTCAACTCTTTTCGAACCTCGAACCCAAAAAACCCAGGATCTCTCCCAAATTCCAATTGCCTCACATACTCAAATCATCTTCAAAACCCCAAAACACTTCATACTCAAATCACCATTCAAACTCCAAATTGCCTCAAACTCGAATTGTCTCCCTAATCACAACTCCTCTCTAACTTCTAACGTATCACAGGCTCGAGCGCCTCACAAACTCGAACATCTCAATTTCTCCACCATTTTAAGATTCAAGCGTCTCACAGACCCGAGCGTCTCACAGGCCTTGACATCCATCCCATCCCAACCGTCTCATAGACCCGAGCGTCTCACAGACTAATCTCTCACACCCAAAACTTCAAACCCTTCAAAACTTCCAAAACCCCAGAATCCGTGAACTACGTAAGGTCTGATCTCAACAGGGAGTTGAGTACGTAGGCAACCCACACAGGGTGCGACCCCATTTCAAACAAAAAAAACCCATTTTCCCCATCTAAGGTGACTCTCGTATCTCTCAAAACACTCAAACCTTCTTCGGCTCCCACAAACTTCAACCCATCAGACTCCAAATTTTGTCTATTCACTCAACCTCGAACTTTTCCCAAATCTTCATTCTATATTCCTTCGAATTCCCTAATTCCCCCTTCTAGGCGCCAGCTTGGCAGAAAAGCTCGCCTCATCCACTCTCTCTCTCTCTCTTCTCATCCCAATCCTATCCTTGGCTTTTAATTGAATCTCTCTAAAAAGGTTTTGAAAGAAGGCAATCCTGACAATTGGAGACCGAGGTTTCCTCGGGCACCAATCCGAAGTCGTGGTTGTTGCCACTTCTAAGGGGTGTAACCCAGTGCGAACCCACACAGAATCTCTAGTATGATCAGATAAGTCCTATCCATAGGCAACAAATCATCAGAGTCAATCAACGGTTCTTAGAACCCTTCTCCTCCCTTCCTAGTTCTTTAGGTCAAACTAGGTGGCGACTCTAGTCAATTCCGCCTTATAGAGGCATAAGTCCGCGTGGGGCCCATCGAGAGCGGGTGTAGTGTTCACTTACACTCCCCTTATGCTTTCTGGGAAAGACGGACGATTAGTAGGTATTTGAGGGTTGCCAGAATAACGGGTTTCCACCCTCCACAGAATGGCAATTTCTAGGATCTAGGCTTTTAGTCAGACCATATTTAGATAGACCCCCCTCATACCGAAAAATCACCCTCCACACCTGCCAGATTTCATCGCTGACTTTTCTCCTCATTCTCTTAGCCTTCATCTTGTAGAGTGTGTCTGAATAACGTTTTCTGCCCAAGGCGCAGAATATCTCATAGACAACACTCTCAAGGGCAGGATCCCAACGGAAGCGCTTCTGCATAAATTAGTAAGTGTAAGCATAACATATACAAAAAAAGAAGTTAAATATCAAGAATGGTTAAATACCTTGAATTCATTGAAATAGAATCTATGCCCGTCCTGGCCCAAACCCTCCCAATTATAGCCCTCTGAAAACCACCTCGTCTCAAAGCAAGGAAGAAAAGAACGAGCAACCTTGTTTGCAGGTAGTAGCTCCCTATAATTATATAATGCGTCACAAATTGACAATTAGCATATATATATTTAAAACAAAGTTTATTGAGAATTGTTTTTTTACTTACATAGTACTTACCTGTCAGAGATAGTAATGACCACGCGGGGATCAACACCACCACCGTGTGTAGCATCTGAGCTATGCGGTGCTTCGTCAGATGGTGGTGAATCATCATGTAGTGAAGGAGTAGACTGATGTGGAGGAGTAGACTGATATGGAGGAGTAGGCTGACGTGGAGGAGTAGGCTGCCGTGGAGGTGGAGGAGTAGACTGTCGACGTAGAGGTAGAGATACAGATCGACGTCTCTCAACAGACGGCTGTGAATCTGGGACAATCGAAGAATGGTGTGGGTGAGAGTCGAAATAAGGGGACCCCATGGGTGCTCGTCCTGACAAGGAGTGAGAAGGGGGCGGATGTGTAGAACCCAACAGGGATTCATGACCGGAACCATCCACATGATCACCTGCAGGCTGCTGCGAATCACCTGGGGGAGTAGAAGTGCTGGCCCTGCTTCTGCTTCAACCAAACGACCACCCAGATTTAAAAAACTTCTACCACCTGCCATCACTGTGAAAACCCATGCATGACAAACATCACATTAAACAATTAGTAGAATAAATATTTTTATACACTAATTAAAAAACAAATGAAATCAATAATATATTGTTGTTGCATAGTAGTTGTATATAAGTTTACTTTTTAAATTTATGTATCTGTTATGTCTACTAAATCAAATGTTTCTTCATCATCGACCAAAGGTGATAAAACCACATGATCTACGGTTTCATCTTGCAGTGGCTGAACCTCCTCATCAACTGCTGATGAGTCGGGCATGTTCAAAGTGCTTCTCGCTTTCACTTTAGAGACAGCCCACCAATCTTTCCTATCCCTCTTCTTTGATGGGTATGAGCAATAATACACTTGAACGGCTTGATCAGCTAACATAAACGGCTCGTACTTGTCAAATTTACTTGTGTGATTAATGTCAACCAGCTTATATCGAGGATGTACTTGTACTCCTCTCTTTTCTGGGTCAAACCAATGGCAATTAAACATTACAATCTTCTTCACAGGTAATGCGGGATACTCTAATTCGATGATCTCTTTTAGCACCCCGTAATAATCATACTCTGAGTCACCATAGTTTGTCCCAGATATGCAAACACCACAGTTGTACGTTGTACGGTCTTCTGAGTAAGACTCTGTGTGGAATTTGTACCCATTCACATAGAAACCAGAGTAGGAGGTTGCCACGTTCAACGGGCCTTGGGCCAAGCTACGAACGAATTCGTTTGGCGTGGTAACATCGTTTGACTGTAATTTAGAAAAAATAATATCTTAATACCATATTTTGTATTGACCTTTATGTATATATATAAAGTCACTCACATATGATCGGAACCATAAGGGAAAATCTGTTTCCATCTTAAGGTTGATTGTCTCATCCATTAATGTTGGTTCTACTTATCGTAGTTGTCGCTCGTACATTCTACAATAAAAGATTTAAACTGAATTGTGAACACACTATTGAATTATACGTAAGAACGATGAATATAACTAATATTTGTATATATCTTACTCAAAATAAGGCTCCATTTCTGCACAATTTCGTAGAATGTACGATTGAGCGGCATCTAACTCACGAGCTGTCAACATTCTTCTTGTTCCTTTGCCAATCGGTTTACCCATTGTTTTAAAAACAGATAATCTTTCTGGGTTGTCATCAACATCCTCTACAATTGTCTCATTTCTACCAAGCTTGTATGGGTACGATGGTCCATCGTCAACGAAGTAAAACTTTGTGAATTTGGTGATCTCTTCCAGAAGGAATCCATTGCGAATGGATCCCTCAACTTTGTTGTTGTTTCTGATGAACCGTTTCAGTTTCCCCAAGAAGATGTCGAAAAGCTATGGGCATCAACCTTTGCAAGAAAACATGACAGTCATGACTTTTCATCCCAAACATTTTTCTGTTGGCCATGTCAACACACCTCCCCATGTTAGAAGCAAATCCATCAGGGAACTTTAAATTTTCACCCATTCACACAAGATTTGAATACTATCTCTGTCCATGACATATTTTGCCTTAGGAATTGTGTTTGAACTCAAATCCGGTGCCAACTCAGGACGGTTGCAATAATCGTTCAACTCTTGCCTCGAGTTAAATGTGTCTTTCGTCTTGTCCTTCACATTTACAACTGTGTTGAATATGTTTTCAAAAACATTTTTTTCAGTGTGCATCACATCTATAATATGTCTGATCAATAAATCTTTCCAATACGGTAGATCCCAGAAGATACTTCTTTTACTCCATCCACAAGTTTTAGCAATTTGAACATTTACTTCAGCCGAACCAATCTCAGTGACCTTCATAAAACCCATCCGACTCAACTCTGCAAGTATTTCGTCACCAGTTTTGAAATGTGGGGCAACCTTGGTCTCTCTGTGCCCTTTACGAAAAGACTTTTTATCATTACGAAACTTGTGGTCTGGAGGAAGAAACTTTCTGGAGTTGTCAAACCACGACTGCTTTTACTACAACGCAATGTGAATGCGTCACTGTCTTCCATGCAATGTGGGCACGCCAGTCTACCAGCAGTGCTCCAACCTGATAGCATTGCATACGCAGGAAAGTCGTTTATGGTCCATATCAATGCAGCTCGCATTTGAAAATTTTTCTTTCTAGACACATCATATGTTGTGACTCCAGCCCACAACTCTTGCAACTCAGCTATAAGAGGTTGTAAAAACACATCAATCTTTCCTTTAGGATTTTTAGGGCCAGGAACAAGTACTGTAAGAAAGAAGAACTCATCTTTCATACACATCCCAGGCGGTAAATTATATGGTGTAATTACAACTGGCCAGCAAGAGTACTGTCTTCCAGAAGCAGTAAATGGTTGGAAACCATCAGTACATAACCCAAGTCTGACATTTCTAGACTCCGAAGCAAAAATAGCATGAATCTGGTCAAAGTGTTTCCACGCTTTTGAGTCGGAGGGGTGACACATGTTGTCATCTTCCATTTTGTGTTCTGCGTGCCATCTCATATCGGTAGCCGTTGCAGGAGAAGCGTAAAGCCTTTTCAGCCTTGGAATGAGAGGGAAGTACTGCATCTTCTTGAAAGGTACCTTACTTTTTCTCCTTTTTGTCCCCTCTTTGATGGGCTTGTATCTGGGACGAGTGCAAAACTTGCATACATCCAGATCTTTATCTTCTCCCAGAAAATCATACATAGTTCGGAACAACAATCGATTTCTTCATAAGGTAACCCAAGACCACGTATGATTTTCTTTGCTTCGTAGAAGTTTTTTGGAATGTCAGTGTTTTCTGGACGGAGCTCGCAGTAGGTTTTGCAAACTCGATCAATCAATGCCTGAGGTGCTTGGTAGTCATTCTTAATGGACATTAATTCAGTGGCGATAGATAGTACACTATGATGCGTGCCACTGAATAACTTTCTTTTAGCATGTTCCATCAACTCATAAAATTTTTTAGCCTCAGGATTTGGAGTATCCTCTAGATCCTCTTCAACCTCCTCCATAAAATTAATTGTATCCCCGAATTCTTCTGGAACCTCACCAACAGCATGTGCAATCATTTGCTCTAACATTTCAACATGTGGAACCTCATTAGGCGTAGTGCTTCTCGAGGTAGATTGTACGGGTGTGTTATCTTCTCCATGGAATATCCAATCAAAGTAACCGTACATAAAACCTTTCTGTGCTAAATGAACCTTAACAACATCAGGCTTGAGATACTGTCTGTTTCTACACCTTGTCATGTCGCAAGGGCACTTAATTTTACCATCTTCCATACATTCAGGGTGTTGTAGTGCAAAAGCGACAAACTCTTCCATCTTCCTCAGCCATTCGGCAGAGATTCTACCTCTCTCAAAGGTTCTCTCATCGTACATCCACAATCTAGGGTCTCATGCCTATCGGGTTGATGACGAGGTCTCATACCTATCGGGTTGATGACGATTCACATTCATCAATCGAAGAACGAATTGGACTGGAGAAAGACAAAAAGAAGAGGAAGAAAAGAAGAAGAAGAAGAGAAGAAGAAGAAGAAGAAGAAGAACGAATTGGACTGGAGAAAGACAAAAAGAAGAATAAGAGAAGAGGAAGAAGAATAAGAAGAAGAAGGAAGATAGATGGTGGTGGTGTCCGGTGTGTGCGGTGGTGGTGGTGGGTGTCGTGCCATGCGACTACGCCTGAGGGAGGAGACCAAACGAAATATAAAAAACGGTGATTATCAACACTACTTTAGTTCAAACTAATAAAATTTTAAAAAAATTTGACATAGTCTCCCCTATTTTTTAATTTCCGCTTATTTCTAAGCATCCCACAAGGACGATTCACAAATACCAACAGTTATCAACAAAACCCAACAGATTGTCCACACAATATCTACAACAGCATACAACAGATCCAACCACTTGATTCATCGACGCAAATTAAGTAACTAACACAAACACACACACAAAGTAACTAACAAGCAATGGATATTTAAGTTCAAACAAATATCATATTATACTTTATCTTTACCTAGTACGTACTATATATATTAAATAAGAAATAATATATCCTAATATAAAATCAAGTTTAAAATATATATTAACTTAATTGATTTAAAAAAACAAAGTGAAGTATTATCATATATATACATTTAATTATAGATAAATTTAGTACAATTTACAAATCAATACTCCCTTGTTAAACTTGCACGATAAGAAATGATACATATATATTATACTATATATAATTAAATCCCACATCAACAAGATACACGATTATCAAAACTTCAAAAAAACAGAGACTTTCAAAAGAACAAAAGGTCTGATTCCATTTGTATTATTGATAAAAATCCTCGGTTGGTCGTTGATTATAGTTAACTATATTATTAATTAATTAAAGAAAACATTATAATCATTCGGGACAACATTATAATCTCTTATGGGCGTATTAAAAACAGTTTATCTCATTAGTTTTACTTTTTAACTCTATACGTCCCATACATTAATTGTTTTAAATTTTTATTATTTTATCTTACTAATTCACCGCCAGTGATATGTACATGGTATGATGAAGAACACTAGTAACCTGTAACTTGTATCTTTCTTCCTAGATTATTAATTCATTTTATAATATGAAGCGCCATTTTTAAAGTGTACTTAAACATTCATATTTGAAAGTAAAAAAAACATTCTTATATCTGAGTTGCTATATAATTGTGGATCAAAACTATGAAATACTTGTATTAATTAGAACGAAGGACAAAAAAAAACAATAATGTTCCCAATATATAATTAATCCAAACCATAAAACTGACAAATAATATAATCCAAACATAGAGAAGTAGCCAAAAATGAGTGAGCCCAAATCATTTCTATTTGACAATATTGTAAGCCTAGGTCTAATAACCACAAAAAAAATCAACAATTAACATTCATAATTGACCGCACAACATCAATTATATGTATACTAGCTGATAATGAGGCAAGCTAGCTGCCAAAATTTCATACCATATTTTAATTCTAATATCATTTCATATTTATATGTTTCATATTTTAAATGTATCCTCTGAAACAAAAAAAATTCTGAAAGCTACAATTTAATTTTGTATTATTATTTGTGAAAACCTGGTAATATCACAAGGGTAATTCTATATTGAGACTTAATCAGAGAAGATTATACATAACGAGTATATTGCACTAATAAAGCAACTACCAGCAGAATAATTAGCACAAATTTGCAATGAAAACCACACAATCTAAGTCAAAACTAACAAATTTTAGATTTGCTAAACTAATTTTCGGAATTAATAAGTTAGGGGTTTGTAAGTTACCTGAGAGCAAAAAACGTGTACAGTTGACACCCAGAAACTTGCCGGGGACGATGGGAGTGGTGGTTGGCCGGAAAAACGAGTCAGAAATCGGCTATTTGCTCACCTGGGTGTGCTGGTTCGCTGGTCTGCGCGGAGGGAACTTCGCAATGGAGAGCAGAAGAAAGAGGAAGAACGAGGAAGAAGACCGCGGCGCGCGGCGCGATTCTTATTTTACCTAATTATTAGCGACGGACAAGTCCGTCGCTATTCCGTCGCTAAAACCAATAAAACGGCGTCATTTTAGTTAGTAAACTTAACCGCGGGAGATAAGATAACGGGACAAAACGACGTCGTTCGAGTAGCGACGGACATATGTCCGTCGCTAATGTTTCTTTTATTTATTTTTTTTAAAAAAACGAATAGCGACGGACACGGCCGTCTCTATTCCGTCGCCAAAAGAGGCGCCAAGACCGGAAATTTTAGCGCCACCGGGCCCGGCCAACTTCCGTCGCCATTCCTTAGCTATTCCGTCGCCAATAATTCTGTCGCTAATCCCTCGCTATTTCATCGCTAATTAGCGACGGAAATGTTGCCGTCGCTAAATCCGTAGCTAAAATGGTGTTTTCTAGTAGTGGAGGTTGGTGAGTTTGTTGATTAGAGCTGGAGAGGAGTAGAGGGTCATTAGGTAATTCGGCGTCGGAAAACATGGTGTTAGGATTAGGGTGGAAGCCATGGTGATCGGAGTTTGATCGTAGTAGGCAAACGAGTGTAGAAGACGAAGAGAAGCACAAAGATCAGGTTTAGGTGCGATTGGACGTGGGGAGTGAGAGTTATGGACGTCCGGAATATAGGTAGAAATCGTGTGTGTCAGGGTAATGTGAGCTGATTGGTTGAGCTGGGGGGTGTTGCGGATAGTATGGCGAGAATTTCGCGGGTGAGTTAGCAGAAAGTAAAAACTCTTGTTTTTACGCTGGTGCTTTGTTTCTTTAACAGACAGACTAGGTCATCAGACATATTCATACATTTCACCCAGATATTTACAAAACACGAGAAGGAGATACGACCTTAGCTAAGTCATACGGGTCATACCTAGTTGTGAACGTAGTGCTTCAAAAGGACCTCGTTGCAATGGTTGGTGAATATGTCTGCAAGTTGATCTGAAGTAGGAACATATTCTAGTTGTATCTGTCCTTTTTCAACGCAATCCCTTAAGAAATGGTGACGAATTTCAATGTGCTTTGTCCTGGAATGATGAACAGGATTTTTAGATAAATCAATAGCACTATTATTGTCACAGAAAATTGTAGTACAAGTCGGAGGAATGAGATAGTCCTGTAGTTGTTGTTGTATCCAGAGAATCTGTGCACAGCAAGCAGCGGCGGAGACATATTCGGCCTCAGCGGATGACAGTGCTACTGTGTTTTGCTTCTTTGAACTCCAGGCGACAAGACATAGTCCTAAAAATTGTGCAGTACCAGACGTGCTTTTCCTGTCTAATAAAGAGCTTGCAAAATCAGAATCACTATAACCCATTAGAGTGAAATCAGGAGTACTTGGGTACCAGAGGTACAGGTCTTGGGTACCTTTCAGATAGCGAAAAATTCGCTTGACGCCTTGTAGGTGTGATCCTTTTGGGTTTGCCTGAAATCTTGCACAGAGACATACAACATATAGAATGTCAGGCCTACTTGCTGTTAATAAAGAAGGGAACCTATCATACCTCTGTATAGCGTAGCCATCAACGACAATTCCTTTTTCATCCAGATGTAGCTTCTCTGTTGTTGTCATTGAAGTGGGTGTGGCTTTTGAATCCTGCATCTTGTATTTGATTAACAGCTCGTGAATGTATTTCTGTTGATGAATTTGAGTCCCGTTTCCTATTGGGTGACTTATAGACCTAAAAAGAATTTCAATTCTCCAAGAGCACTCATTTCAAATTCTTTACTCATGAGATCAGAAAAGAAAGAACATACTTCAGGAATAGTGGATCCATAAATTATGTCATCCACGTATATGCACAATGAGTATGTCTTCACCTTTGGTGAGAGTGAAAAGAGTTTTGTCAAATTTACCTCGAATGAATCCATGAGACAATAAGTAAGATGAGAGACGCTCATACCATGCTCGAGGTGCTGCTTCAGGCCATATAAAGCTTTATCTAACTTGTAGACATACTCCGGGTGATGTGGATCTTCGAAACCCGGTGGTTGAGCAACATATACATCTCTGTCGATGTATCCATGTAGAAAGGCAGTTTTACATCCATTTGGTAGAGTTTTATACCTCGATGGGCTGCGTAGGCCACGAGTATTCGAATTGCCTCAATTCGAGCTAAGGAGCATAAGTTTCATCGTAATCAATTCCTTCAGCTTGAGCGTATCCCTGAACTACCAGTCTGGCTTTGTTGCGAGAGATATTTCCTTGATCATCTAACTTGTTGCGAAACACCCATTTTTGTACAATTGGTTTATGATTGGTTGGACATGGAACAAGTCTCCAGACAGAGTGTCTCTGTAGAGAGTGTAATTCTTCTTGCATGGCGAGTATCCAGTCATGATCCCGTAGAGCTTGGTTGACATTCTTAGGTTCGATTTTGGATAGAAAGGCATTGAAGGCACAGAGATTCTGATGCAGCTCACTACGTGTTTGAACGCCTTTGGATGGATCACTCAGGATTTGAGAGATGGGATGAGCGGAGGCTTGTTGAAATTTTCTTGCGGAGGTTGATGGAAGACTAGTGGAGTGATCTGGTGTTGGTGATCGTTAGGTGTGGGTGTCATTGTGTTTTGTGGAGGAGGAGTAGTGGTTCCTGTGGGGAGTGGGTGAGGCATCTTTGAATGAGTCATCAGGGTCGTCGTCGCTGTCAGAGGATGAGTCTGTTGCAAGAGGTGTGTTTGTGGTGCAGGGATAGTAGCTACTGGTATTTCAATGAAGGTAGTATCTGCGGCATCTTCGTGTGGTTCATTTTGTGTGTGTTCACAGTCGCTAGAATTAGAGAGTTCTTCAAAACGAATATGAGGACTTTCTTCGAGACAGGCTGTACGTTTATTGAGTACTCTGTAAGCTCGACTCTGTGATGAGTAGCCAAGGAAGATTCCTTCATCACTTAGAAGCAAACTTGCCGAGATTTTCTTTTCCATTGTTGTGTATGAAACACTTGCATCCAAAGCGCTGTAGATGTGTGACTGAAGGTGGACGGCCTTTGATAATTTCATATGGGGTTTTGCCGAAGAATGGATGAATTGATGCTCGATTTAGGATGTATGCTGCAGTGCTGATAGCTTCTGCCCAGTATGTGGCTGGAAGGTTACTATCGATGAGCATTGTTCTTGCCATTTCTACTAGCGTGCGATTCTTTCGTTCTAACAACTCCATTTTGTTGTGGAGTACGAGCAGCAGATGTTTGATGCATGATTCCCTTTTTCCTGCAGAATTCTGAAAACTGAATATTGCAAAATTCTGTACCGTTGTCAGATCGAATTGTCTTGACAGAGGTGGACATTTTGTTAGTAATCAGTTTGAATAGGGTTTCGAATTCAGTAAATGTTTCCGACTTGTTCTTAAGAAAGAGTACCCATGTCCAACGTGAATAGTCATCGACAATGACTAGAGCGTACTTCTTACCACTTTTGCTTTGACACGCATTGGTCCACATAGATCCATGTGTAGCATGTCCAGTGGAGATGATGTAGACATATCTGTTTTACCTGGAAAGCTTGCTCTAGAATGTTTCCCTTGTACGCATGCAGGACAAAGGATGTCGGTCTGGAAGAAGTTGTCTGAGGAAGTCCCACTACAAGATTTCTGTTTTGATTTTGTTTAGTAGTTTGCCGTGTGCATGACCTAGGCGAAAGTGCCATAAGGAGATATTCTTGTCCTGTACACTAAGACAGAGAGTACCATCTAGGTTAGGGTTTTCAAGAGATAGTTTGTAAAGATTGTTCACCCTTATACCAGTGGCTTTCAGCAGACCTGTTTGCTCGTCAAAGATTTTACAGTCAGAGGCCGAAAAAAGAAACACATTAGAGAGATCACAATTTGAGAGATACTTAGAAGACTGTGTCCAAGTCCATTTACTAAATTAACATTTTCTATTTAAAGAGAAAGGGATTACCGACGGTTCCAATACCAATGATTTCACCATGAGCATTGTCGCCAAAAGGGACTCTCCCCCCGTTATGTTGAGAGAGAGTCGTGAACTTGTCAGGGTCTCCTGTCATATGTCGTGAGCATCCACTATCCAGAAACCAAGAGTCATTGTCCACGGTCTCTCCCTACAAGATAATCAAAAGTTAGACTTGGGAACCCAGGCGAACTTGGGTTTCCCCTTTGAAAGAGAGCTATAACCATGTCGTGCTTTAGACAGAGTATGTAAAGTTGCATATTGAAAGATAAATCTCTGCCAAGCTTATGACACGAGGAGTGAATATGCCCGTCATAGCCACAGTAACCACAAATTAATAAAGAAGGTAGATGAACGTACTTCTTTTGCCAACGGAATTTGTTTTCAAATTTTTCTTTTTGGAGTTTCCTTCTTTGAAGATCATTGGGTTTTGTGGCTATTTTTTGGTAGGTTTACTTTGCCCTTATTTCTCAGCCAACTAGGGGGATTAGATGATGAGACCGATTCCATCCGTGCCTTTGAAGAGCGATGTTCAGGGAATCGACCTCTTTCTCAAGTCGAACTTGTCTTTCTTTTGACTCACGGAGTTCGTTCTCAAAGAAATTTGGTTTGCATTGCAGCAACCTCACGAACAAAGGTGATTGGTTTTGAAAAATTTTTGTGGATTTTGGAACGATTTCTCTGTAGGGAAGAGACTTGAGTTTGTAAGGAGTTGATGAGGTTGTGAGCATCTTTTAGCTCTTTTTCAAGTTGTTCGGCCTTTTATTCAGATTTTTGCAATTTAGACGATCGTTGTGATATGACCTTTTAGCACATGGATTTCTTCATAAAGAGAGGCTATTCTGTCTTGTTCTTCAGTTAATTCAAATTCAGGATGATTGGGTCGATGTAGTAGTAAGTAGATAAATCTAAAGAAGGAATAGCACATGAATCAGAGAAATATTCAGTTACCTCTGAAGAGGGACTCTTGCATGCCTGACTTTTGTGAGCCATGAGGCAGATTAGGCTTGACGTTCCCATCTCAGGTTCTTCTGAGTCAGAGTCTCCCCATGCTGAATTTGCCATTAGTGATGATTGCTCGCGATCATCTTTCTTCTTGAGAGGACAGTTGTTGGTGTAGTGCCCCGGCTTCAGGCATTTGAAGCATACTCGGTCTCAGTTCCCGTAGTACTTGTTGTTGATTATGGTTGTAGGATTGATATTGACGGTTTTGATTTTGGCTGAACCTGTTTGGACTGTTCCTTCTGAACGATCTCGCATGAATCTCTTAAAGTTCTTGACAGCATGGCCATGTCTTCGAAGGTGTTCGCTGATTCTTCTTCTATTATGCCGTCAATCAGAGTGTCCCAAAGCTGCTGGATTAAATCCTGATTTGGAGAGGTAGCGTCATAGTGGAATGATTCATTCTGGTGAACTGCTATCTGGCTGGGTGTAGTCTTTACCTGTAAGCTTGATTCACGTTGGGAAAACGAAACAACATGGTTTGAGTGAGAACTTACCTCTATTTTTGATATTCATCTTGTATTTGTTGATGGACTGAAGATGGATCCCAAGTCAGTCAAAGTCCATTTTTCTAGACTTTTAGACGCCTTCGGGGAGATAACGCTCTCGGTCATTCCTTACCCAGACTGTCCAGAAATTTGTGTGTGATGTGTTCATTTGCTCTCCAATCTCAGTCTTCCATAGTCGAGTGAGTTCAGTGATATCGAGCGAGCATGTCGCTGAGGGATTCTCCAGGCTTTCCTATGAAGTTTTCGTAGTCCATCTTCAGTTCTTGTATTTTTGATTTTCGAAGCTCAGTATTTCCTTCGTGAACAGCTCGAAGGTGATCCCAGATGTCTTTGGCTACTTTGATGTGATACACTCTTCTTCTTTCAGGTGGAGAAAGACTGGTGTAGATTACTCGTACGGCTTGGGCATTTAGCTCAACGCATCTGCGCTCCTCAGTAGCATAGGAGCTGGGATCTTTCCCTTCAGGTACTGGGAAGTTGCCTTTCGTCACTACCGTCCAGAGTTGTTGATTCAAGGACTGGAGGTGTGACTCCATCTCGTTTTTCCACATGTTGTAGTTTGTGGAAGTTAGCTTTGGATTCTCCACTTGCATTCTGTTTGTTGTTGGTGTTTGAGATTTCCGCCATTTTGAGAGATTTGTCAGCCAACGCAAGCTCTGATACCACTTGATGGGATCGGGGTGCTGACCGAGTAGGTCTGAGGTGTTAGTCTCAGACCAACTCTGCTTGAAGAGTAAAGGTGTGCAAAATAACGCGGAAGCTTTTGTTTAAACTTAACAAGATAGGATTCTGCTTGTATTGAAACTCAATGTGAATTACAACCTGGCTTCCTATCTTGGGATTCGACAGAAGTATTCTGTCTCATCCAACACTCGCTCTACTCTCGACTTTGATCAATGCGTCACAAGGAGTAAAGGGGAGTGTTCTATGTGTGCTCTCTAGGTAATAAATACCTAAGCTAATTGACACTATCTCACTAAGATCTCTCAAGAATATTTTCTCTCTCAAGGGCGAAGTTTCTCTCTGAATAATCTCGAATGCACAAATTAACTAATTACATTCGCATGCTTATATACTTGGTAACAATCTCCTAAATCTTCGGTGAAGTCTTCAAGTAAAACGACTCCTTGGGTTGGTTCCGCAAGTATCGGAGTTGTGGACCTCCTTGTGCGTCACGTTCTCACGTTTTGCTATTGCTCCAACTATGCGAGATTTCCGCAACTACTTCAGTAACGTCGCGTTTCTTGGCATATAGGAACTCGTGGACAGATGCTTCTGCAGAGGTACTCGAACTGTGATAGTGGAACGTCTTTCTGTATCGCGCCTAGTTTCTCTGCATCGCTACTTTGACTGAGGAGGCAATCATCTGCAAAACTTAAGTCTTCAACACCCCAAATCATTCATGGTGGAACGGAAGCCTTTAATAACAGTGGTTTAATCACGGCTTTAACAGAAACCGTAATTAATATGAAGGCTGGAATTAATTAACGACGTTTATTGAATTAACCGTAAGCAATAATCGATCAGGGTAGGCGCGCCTTTTTTAGGACGGACTTTAGATGACGGTTAATAGTGAAACCGTAATCTAAAGTCCCGTGTTGACGCGTGCTTACGGTCAACGGACTTTAGATTACGGTTTTACTAATAACCATCAGCTAAAGTCCGTCCTAAAAAAGGCGTGCCTACCTCCGACTGATGGTCAACGACGTCGTTTTGACCTGACGCCAAATATTTCCCGTGTTATTTGATTTTTGGACGCCGCGCGTAATCTAAATTACAGTTAACGACGTCATTTTACTAGTGTATTTTAGATTAAAAATAACTTTATATTAATGTGTTACATATGTTTGATCGAATAAGACTCATGGCTTAATGGCCGGGGTACATGAGTCAACACCATCGATCTTGAGTTCGAAACCCAGCATTGGCCAAATAATTTTCGCGCTATTTTTTTAATTTCGTTACACTTTAGATTACGGTTCTTAGGAACCGTCATTTAAAGTGTGACTTTAGATTACGGTTTTCATGTAAACCGTAATCTAAAGTCCTTTTAACTACAACATTTGCCCGTTTACTCTGCACACTGTACTTACAGTAACTCTTCTTCTCTTTCACGCTATCTTCCTCACTGAAATCGCCTCCTCTCTCCGTCACCTTGCTAACGGCCATCGCCGCCGTCGCTCCCACCACCTTTGTCACTCCCATCGCCGCCGGTCACCACCCATCTACCACTGGTCTCACCGTGACGTCTCTATCGCGTATTGGGTATGCGATCAATTGATTGTCATTTTTTTCTAACTTTGTTCATATACATGCATTTCGATTGCAAGTTCTAACCTCGTTTGTATCGAATCCTGAGAGTGTAATGGCAAATGTTCTAACCTTGTTCATATACTTGTGCCCAGATTCACAGTTAATTGCAACCTAGTTCGTGGGCTGATTTCTACACTACTTGCCCACTTCGGTGCTTAGTAACGGTAATTTTGCAAACCAAACTGTAAACTGCTGTATTTATTTATTCTTAGCATTTAGTATTACGATTAATACATAATAGTGTAGTTTTAAAAATGCTACTACTTAAAACTCACAGGAAAGAAGAAGTAAGTTCAAGTATATTACCGATTCCTAAAAATAGCTCATTTTCAACTGCTCAATCTGCTATGCCAGATGCTCTCTGTTTGATTCACAATCTGTGACAGGAATCAACAATGCTATTGTTATAACCACCAGAAAGAATAAGATGAGTTTTGGTATTTTAATGGTTCTAGAATGACTAGTTTCAGTCCTTCAATCTGAAGTACTGCAGAGAAGGTCATAAATAAACTTCATTTACAGTAGAATAAGATAAGTTTATGTATGTTACCAGTTCTAGATGATGCGTGCGAATTTGACTTTGATAAAACTGATTTGGAGACATTAGAAATATAGGGGAGATGCTGTCGATTTTTTCAGTGGTTTAGCTAGCATTTAACCTTGATTTTTTGATGAATTCTAATGTTGTCGTTTTTCATTTATGCATCAGGACTACGACTTATTTAGGCTTCCTACCTCAACCGTCTTAGCATCGGCTAATCGTCTACCAGAGGTAAGATTTATATATATACATATAATATTTTACAAACTACCAAACATAGTTATCCGCCCAAGATATACCTAATAGAGGTATATCTTCGGTAGTCCCTGTCGGGACTGTCCACGATTGTTAAATCTCACACCTAGGGTGTGAATGTGCTTTTAATATGTACTTTATTGATTATTTCAGCAGTATCTCTTTATTGTTCTTCGAATGCATATATTATTGATTAATATCATAATATCGTGCATTTGAAGAACTGTAGGGATGCTGCCGAAATTTTCAATAAATTACATATTAAAAACACGTTCGGGTGGGATTTAATACTCATGGATGGATTTAGGTTGATAAGATACAAAAGTGTAAAGACTCTGCCACGGGTGACGGTATGAATGAAATGGCTGCCTTCATATAAATAGCTAGAAGGAGATAGAACGTTCGTGGATTTACAGCGGAAATTTGGACGACAAGTTTTTAGAAGGAGTTGATAAGTTATGCACGGTGTTGGCAAACAATCTGAAACCTACAGACAAGGGATACATATTTTGTCCGTGTATCGACTGCCAAAACAATCTGAGATACCGCGCGTTGAAACAATTAAGGAACATCTGATCCGCCGCGGTTTTACAAAAGATTTCCAAGACATAATCCGATGGCATGGTCAGAGTGCGTTCGATGTTATTAAGCCTGACGAAGGGGATAATGGTCAGGAAAAAACAGAAACAGAACTTGGAGATGATACAGTTACTGGTGATCCAGAAGACGTTACAGCGAACGTTGAGCAAGATTTCTGGGATGATGACATTGAGACTATGCTCGAAGATGTGGAACGACATTACTCTAACACGCCAGACAAGTATGAAAATTTGTTGGATTCATCCAAAACACCGTTGTACCCGGGTGTGACCTTACAAAGTTAAGCAAGTTGAGTGTCGTCCTCAAGCTATTCAACTTGAAAGCGAAACATGGCTGGAGCGACGTAAGTTTCACTGACCTCCTGGAACTATTGAAATACGTTCTTCCGGTGGACAACGTTTTACCAACGACTACGTACTCAGCCAAAAAACTAATGTGCCCAATGGGTATGGGGTACCAGAAAATTCATGCTTGTCCAAATGGTTGCATGCTGTTTTGGAAATCGGATGAATTTGCTGAAAGCTGTTCAGCATGTGGAGCGTCACGGTATAAGAAACAACAAACTCACATCAGCGGTAGTAAGAAAGGTTCACAGCTAAGGTACTGTGGTACCTGCCCATCATTCCAAGGTTCAGACGTTTGTTCTCCATTGAGAAAGACGCAGAGAGAATCTTCGGTGGCATTCAGTTCACAGGAAAAAGGATGGCAGATTGAGAACTCCCGCTGATGCACCACAGTGGAGAAACATAGACG
The DNA here is from genome assembly GCA_023374045.1 of Limonium bicolor. Lineage (NCBI taxonomy): Eukaryota > Viridiplantae > Streptophyta > Magnoliopsida > Caryophyllales > Plumbaginaceae > Limonium > Limonium bicolor. The sequence goes on from CM041778.1 coordinate 131,567,110, forward strand.
TAAAATTTCCTGAGTTTGGTAACGAACCGAGAAACCTAAGGCTAGGCTTGTGCACGGATGGGATGAACCTTACGGTACTTTGAGTAGCATACACAGTACCTGGCCTGTGCTTTTGGTTATTTACAATCTACCTCCGTGGTTATGCATGAAACCAAGACACATCTTGTTGTCTTTGTTAATATCGGGTCCAAACAAACCGGGCAACAAAAATGATGTATTCCTACAACCTTTGATAGAGGATCTACAACTCTTGTGGAATGAAGGGGCTACGGTTTACGACTCATTCAGTAAAGAGGACTTCAATTTACGTGCTATGTTTGTACTGCACAATCAATGATTTCCCCGCCTATGGTAATCTTTCAGGCTATTCAATCAAGGGGGCGTTGGCGTGTCCGATTTTGGTGTGAAAACACTTGTAGCATTCGCTTGAAACATAGTGGCAAAACCGTGTATATGGGCCACCGAAAAATGCTTCCAAAAGGACATAAGTATCGAAAGTTGGCGAAAGAGTTCGATGGGAAAACTGATCACAGCAAGGCGCGCCTGCCTTTGACAGGTACAGAGATTTACAAAAAGTTGGATAATATTGTGAACAACTTCGGGCCTCCAACCAAAAGTGGTGAAAAAAGTGTCTGGAAAAAGAAATCAATATTTTGGGAACTACAGTACTGACAGCATCTGGAGGTTAGACATTGTATCGATGAGATGCATGTCGAGAAGAACGTGGGTGAAAGTATCACTAGCACCCTTTTGAACATAAAGGAAAGATATGGATCATTTGAAAGGAAGAAAAGATTTAATTGAGTTGGGCATACGCACAGAGCTTGGCCCGCAAGAACATGGAAAACGCACATTCTTGCCTCCTGCCTGTCAGACTCTGTCTAAAGAAGAGAAACATAGTCTATGCAGTACCCTTTACAACATCAAGGTGCCATCAGGTTACTCCTCAAACATAAGAAACCTAGTGTCCATGACAGATTTCAAATTAGTAGGAATGAAAATCTCACGATTATCATGTCCTACTTCAAGAATTTTTGCCAATTTCACTACGTGGGATCTTGCCGGATGCTGTCAGACACACAATCACAAACATCAGTGTCTTCCTCAAATCCTTTCATCTAAGTTCTGATGTGGACACTCTGTCTAAATTACAAAAGGATCTTATTGTGACAATGTGCCAGCTGGAGATGTATTTTCCTCCATCGTTCTTCGACATAATGATACATCTCCTCGTGCATCTTGTAAGAGAGATTCTGATGTGTGGTCCTTTGTACCTTCGCTACATGTATCCGTTCGAAGGTACATGGGTGTCTTGAAGAAGAAAATGAAGAACCGTCATCACCAAGAGGGTAGTATTATAGAGGGCACTATCACAGAGGAAGTTGTAGACTTCTGCACCAATTACCTAGAAGGTGTCGATACCATTGGACTTCCACGTTCTAGACACGAGGGCAGATTGAAGGGTGTTGGCACGGTTGGACGGAAACTGAAAAGAATTGACATAGACACTCTAACAAAGCTCATTTAGTTGTGCTAAGTCATCTTGAAGATGTGAACCATACTTTGATGAACACTTGTGTGTTTTAAGATCACAATATCCAAACATGAGTGACGTTAGACTACAAAATGAGCAGAGAATAGGACATTTGTCCGATGGTTCAAAGACAGAGTGTTGTCCAATCAGTCCACGAATGTGCCTGAACTGATTAAAGTAGTTGCATTTGGACCAAATCTGGATGTAATTTCTTATGAGGGGTATGATGTCAAACGAATTCACCTTTTCACAGAACGTCAGGATCAGAAGTCACCGAATCAAAATAGTGGGTGTAGAGCTTGAAGCTATCAAAACTTATATGACATCGGTGTCGTAGGTCATAGTCCAGTCTCAGTACAACAATCATATTTCGGTGTTATACAAGACATCTGGGTATTGGACTACAACAACTACGAAATGGTGTGTTTTCCGTTGTAACTGGGTTAACAACAATCATGGCTGCCGTGAGGAGGAGCAGGGTATGAAACTGGTTGATCTGTCTAGAGCTACTCCACGGTTGAGCCATTCGTTGTTGGGACGAAGGTTAAGCAGATATTTATGTAACTAATCCCTGTAATCCTAGATGGTCTGTGTGCTTAAAGGGAGAAGAGGAATAGTTGGTGTGGTGGTGTGGTTGATGAGGATGAGTATGATGCAGAAGATGAACCTCCAACTGTTCCTATTTCATTGGAAGAGGCTGAGGTCACAGGTCATCGTGAGTATATACGATCAGACCATAACGAGGGAATGTGGGTTGAGAGATAATGGTGTATGTAAGTTATTACTATAAAAATTTATATGAAATTAACACTCTTTTTTTCTTGCTTGTATATGACCATTATGAAATGCTTAATTTAATTCAAATTGTATTTCAATCCTTGCAGGCATGGCTGATCCGGACAAGGCTGATGAAGAGTTCGATATTTTGTCGTGAGTTCAAAAATGAGCAGCAAATGGTACCGGTTCCTTCTACCGCTGCTGCTGTTGGCCCATCTACATCTGCCGCTGCTACTGTTGGCCCATCTACATCTCTGCCGCTGCTGCTGTTGGCCCTTCCATGAGTGCACCTCTACGAGTGCTACTCAGAGCTAGAGGTAGAGGTCCGACCCGTGGGTTGAAACTGTAGAAACCGGATGAGATTAGTCTCTATGGGACAAGTATGGGAGGTATGTGGGGGCAGCAGGTCGGAGTTCGCTAGTATGCTAGGGACTTGGCCAGATCACATTGCCGCATCAACCACACATGGAAACAAGTCCCGGAAGAAGTTAAGGAGACCATCTGGAAGAAGGTGCAAGAACGATACAAGATCCCAGAAGAAGTGAAGAAGACCGTTCTTTCTTGGTGTCCGACAAAGCTAAATCATCCGCCACAACTTGGTTGAGCATTGGATCAAGAGGGTGCCCCCACGTGAGCCTCCGCCGTATGTTGTGTACAATGGCATGATCACTGAAGAGGAGTGGAAGGAGTTCGTTGAGCGGCACGCCACCCCCGAGTTCAGGGTATGTTTGTGTGTACTCTTTCTTAATTAATGCTCATAATGCTTTATCCCTGATTTTCTAATTAAATTTCTGTTGTACTTTCTTAACAAAAGTACAAGAACAAGCACGGCAAAACCGTGAAGCTAATCTCTACCCCCACACCATGGGACGAAGGGGATATGTGGGCAGCCTCGACATGTGGAAAGAAGCTGGTTTTGCTGACACGGAGGAACGAGGATGGAAGTGAATGCCCGATCGAGGATGTCTCTGAGGCGAGGAGGGTGCAGATGTACATACTGGGATGCCAGAAAACGACCAGCGAAGGTCAGAGGATATTTCCTAATGCTATGATGGAACAAATGGCTAACCAAATTGTAAGTATTTGAAAGTAGCTGTTAAATAATTTACTTATATACTCAAGTGTTGTTGATCTTAAATTTAGTGTTAACTTCTTGACAATTGGACAGTATGAAGCGGCACAGAGAGGAGAAGTAGACATTACACGCTCCTCTTCTCAAGACGACGATCATAATCAAATACTTGGGAAGAAGGATCACCCGGTGGGGTGTTAGAGAGATTTGGGGGAAAGTACGTCAGAAGCACGTATTCCAGCCATCTGCTAGGAAGGGGCAGATGAGTGCTGCTGAAGTCGAGGCGATGGTATAGAGCGTAAGCTCGTGCTGAGCGCCAAGCTAATGACGAGAAACAGCTTGCTGAGCGGCGGGTTTCAGGAGAGGCTGCAGGAAGCGTTGAATCGATTGCACATGCGACTACTCAATAGCAGCAGCAAGATCCCTCCTCGACTGTTTCTCATCTAGTTGTGCTCCGGCCGCTGACCCGTACCCGTTTGCCAACATCCAGGTTAACTTTGTTTAACTATTTTTCACCTAAAATAAATCATTTAAATAGAATTAGATTGGACTCACTTATTTATTTCACGTATTATCTCTGTTATAAAGGAGCAAAAAAATGTCGTCTCCAATACCATTAGAAGGGCACCCTGTAGTAGATGGCCTACGGGACGGTGTTGCCATCAGGTCCACTCACGCTCATCAGTTCCGTACGTCTACCCCCATTCTATGCGCGTGTGACTTGGACCTGATAGTTGATGGATTTGAGCATGCATATTCAATGGCGTTTGACAACAAATGCACGCTGATCGAGCGAAGGGAGACATATTGCCCTGGCAGCATGTTATATTGTTGTCACCGATGAGGTAAGACTGTTTCGACAACCATTTAGTATCTAATAAAATGCATTATTTAGCATTAAGTGTTCCACTAATCTATTATAGATCCTCCCTGAGCTTCCTCGCCGCGTAACCCGACCCAGACTAGAAGAGACCAGTGCGCCGGTGAATCCTGAGATCCCTGAGCTTCCTCGCCGCGTATCTCGTCCAGAGAAGAAGAGATTAGCGCGCCGGTGAATCATGTCAGAAGGGTATGTTCTAGATAAATGTTTAATGTTACTATAATAATTAATTAGTAATTATCTTTACATTTATGCTTTACTGTTTGTGTGTGAAGGGTAAGAATCCAGTGAGGGGTGGGAAAGGTAAGAATCCAGCACCCGTCCGGGGATGTCGCACCAGGACTTCTGAGGCGCTTAAAAATAAGCTCGAACTGCCACAAAAACTTGCTAATGTTTGGGGGCTCGTTAGATGAATCTCTACGACAAGATCATTTTGAAGTCATCTCAAACTAACAACTTCATGATGACGCTTCCAAAGTCGATGTTTCACTACGAAGAAGATATGATCACGGCAATCAACTTTGAGGACATCAGAGAGATGACGTGTGGAGATTATCTGAACATTAACATTATTCAAGCTTATCTAAAGTAAGTGTTCTTTCCTCATACTGTAAAAACATATAGAATAAGTATCTATGAAGTTGCATTGGCTAACTTTTTATAGTACATGTGATATAATAGAGGTCTGCTTGAGAGATGTGCTGAGAAGGACATGACCTCCATTACTGCGGTGTGCCCGGAGCGTTTATCGTACGACTTAGTCACTAGGGACCCGGGGAGGTTTTGTAATTACATGATTCATTGCTTCAATGTTGCTGATCAGCAGAATAAATTATTCAATCTAATGCCGTATCACCAAACGTGAGTTCTGATATAAAATTACATACTAATTAGCTAACTTTTTTACCTTCATTTCTTATTTGATTTTGTATTTGACATTGTAGCCACCACTTGGCTTTGTTTATATTCTGCGCTGCCCACCGCTACTCTGCTCGTTCTAGATCCACTAGGGCAGTGGACAGAATTCAACACTGAAGACTTAATCAAAGAGTAAGTTTTATTACTATTTAATTGTTTGTAAGTTTTTTGAACCAAAATTAATGTACTTGTTCATTTTGCTAAACGCTTTTGTTAATATATGTAACAATTGTTACAAAAAAACCCCTCAGGGAGAGTTTGGTGATTTAACCGTTGATTACATCAAGGTTTGGTAATTCATGTATTTCATTCGTGCTTCTATTATCTTGTAGGGCGGGTACTACGTGATGCAGTATATGTACGAGTTCTGCGGGTACTTCCCAAGTTTTGAGAATGATAAAGACAAGGTAATACGAACGCTGTCTTGTATTTAATTCTTTCGGCAGATTTTTTGTGTCTTTATCTTAATCTCATTATGTGTTCCATTCCTTTTCTTGTTGCAGATTAAAGCACATTTTGCCAGATTCTCGACTTACAGTCCAAACGACTTGTTGCATGTCAGAGAGAGCATGTCAGCCATGTTTATGAGAATGGAATGGTAGACTAGCTAGCTCTGATGCTGCTATGATGGATTTTGTTTTTCACAGTTTTCTGCACCGTTTTTGTATTGTTTTACGCTTCTGTTTTATGTTATTTCTTGCTGGGAGTCATCCTAGCTGTATCTACCACGTATAGGTTACACTGCTACCTTTGTAGCCCTCTGATTCTGCTGGTTGCTGCTGCTGTAACAGATTCTAGCTGTTGTATTGAATATTTTTTGTAATGAATTGCTAGCGCTGCTGTATTGAATATTTTTTGTAATGAATTACTAGCTGCTGTAACAGATTCTGCTGTATTGAATATTTTTTGTTGCTGTAACAGATTCAGCTGTAACAGATTTTCGATCTGGTGTATATTAGATGTTATCTCTGTTGCAATTGTGCGCAGAGATGAATTTGTGTTGGTATTTGATTCAGGTGGTTCAATTGTGCAGTTTCTGCACATTTGTTGGTCTGATGCCCTCTGTTGCTTATCTGTTATAATTCTGGCTCTGTTGCAATTGTGTAGATTTGTAAAAAAACAATAAAAAAAATTACGCTTTAGATGACGGTTTTAACAATAACCGTAATCTAAAGTCCTTTGGGCGCGCGCGCCAAAAGACTTTACATTACGGTTATTGTCAAAACCGTCATCTAAAGTGTAAACTTTACATTACGGTTATTGGTAAAACCGTAATGTAAAGTCAATGACACACAGGACAGAAAAGGGCCTTTAATTACGGTTTTAAACCGTAATTAAAGATGTCTCATCTTATTGACGCCCGCGTAGATTACGGTCCAGAACCGTAATTATACCGGTTTTGGACCGTAATTAAAGGCTCGCGTTCCACCAGTGATTTAAGTCTCTTCCTAGACTTCTGTAATCCCTTTGGTCAAACCGGCACCGTCAAAGAAAGAATCCGTCTACAACTATTTCCTCACTCATTGTCAGATTCAGCAAACAGGTGGTACCGAAGTCTTCCTTCCCGATCAATCCACACATGGCTGCAAATGGCCCAGAAGTTCCTTGCCAAATACTACCCAACCAGTAGAACAAGGCAATTGATCGGAGAAATCAACACATTCTGTCAGGAGCCGGGAGAAACGTTGTACGACGCATGGGATAGATTCAATGATATGTTGATGAAGTGTTCCCACCATGGTCTCGACGATCAATCCCTCTGCCTGTCATTCTTCAATGGCCTGGATGATGGGAATCGACTACTTGTAAATTCCTCTGCAGGAGGAAGTTTCATGATGAAATCTCCTCAAGAAGGGACGAACCTTCTCGAAACCATGACGAGCAATACAAGACAGTGGACGAGATCCAAAGGGAGAACGCCACAAGCAGCAGGCCTACTCTACGTTGAGCCTACGGATCATTTATCGGCCCAGATCTCATCCCTTGCAAAGATGGTGGAGAAGCTAACAACATCTCAAAACGAAATCGTAAAGGCAATAGCTTCCTCACCTCCAGGTTCATCTGCAGAAGGATGTGCCATATGCGCCGGTCCTCATGAATCCCATCAATGCGAAGGTAAAAGCGAGTACGAAGATGTACACTTCATAGGGAACCGTCCCGGTAATTCCTACAACAATAACATCAACAACAACTACCCATGGAGAAATCACCCGAATTTCTCATGGAAAAACAACGATCAAAACCAAGGAGGGCAGAACAACAGTTCCAATACCTATCAGGGAAATAGACCCCAACCAAAACTAATATGGGTTATAGAGCACAAGGTGCCCCTCCAGGTTTCCACCACCAACAACAACCATCCTCATCCTCTGCTGATCCAAATGAGGAATTCAGAAACCTAATGAAGGGATTCGTAACTTCGACCCAAACCAGACTCGTGGATCAAGAACCACTAATAGAAGGTTGAAGCCCAGATACAACAAACCAACCAACAGCTGGATCAAATCAGCCAGCAGCTTGCACAAAGGCCACCTGGCACCTTCCTAGTCAGCCAAATCCAAATCCAAGAGAACATGCCAAAGCAGTGACTTTGAGAAGTGGGAGGCCGCTCAACTCATCCCTTCCCCGAGATGAATTTGATAATCAAGAACAACAAGCTCACAAACCTCAAGAAGATCTAGAAGAAGAACAAAGAGATGCTGAAGAAGCCCCTCCCCTCCCGAACAATATTTCCAAGGAGAAGGAGCCTCCTGAATACACTCCTTCCTCTCTAACTAAGATTCTTCCCCCACTTCCGTTTCCAAACAGAATAAGAAAGAAAAATTTAGATGAACAGTTTGGAAAGTTTCTAACCCATTTCAAGAAACTAACGATTAATATTCCTTTTTCAGATGCTTTGAAACAAATGCCGATATACGCAAAGTTCATGAAGGATATCATCACAAACAAAAGATCGTTGCAGGAAGTGGAAACTGTGCACCTTACGCAGGAAGTGTCAGCAGTGCTTCTAAAGAACCTCCCTCCAAAACTTGGAGACCCAGGTTTGCCAATTATTCCATGTTCCATTGATAATGTTGATTGTGGTAGTGGGCTATGCGACCTAGGAGCTAGTATCAATTTAATGCCACTCTCAAATTTCAACAAACTTAAGATTGGTGAATGCATGCCTACTTCTATTTAATTATAATTAGCAGATAGATCTTTAGTATTCCTGAAAGGGGTAATAGAAGACTTGATTGTTACTGTAGGAACTTTTGTGTTCCCCGCTGATTTTATTGTGATTGACATGGAAGAAGACACTAGAGTGCCCTTAATCTTAGGATGACCTTTCATGAGAACTACTAGAGCATTAATCGACGTTGAAAAAAGGAAAAATCATTTTAAGACTGCATAACGAAACTTTAGAATACGACATGTCCAAAGTCATAAGGAAACCCGCTCATATAGAAGACACCTTTTCCATAGACATCGTCGACTCTATTGTGCATGATAATTCCTCTGCTATTATTCGTAATGATGCTTTAGTAGAATTCTGTGATAACCGACCAATACATCCTGACACAATTGAAATGGTAGCAGCTCTGGATAAAAGAAAATCATATGCTAAACCACGCTACCCACCATTAGAACCATTCGAGCTTTCTACTCAAAAGATACCACCATCAATTGAACAACCCCCTCTCATAGAAATGAAACCATTACCTTCACACCTGAAGTATGTCTATCTTTCTGACCCTTGTACTCTACCTGTTATTATTTCTTCATCCCTAACAAGTACACAGGAGGAACATCTTGTGAAGATCCTTCAGAACCATAAAAGGCGATAGGCTGGTCCATCTCAGATATCAAAGGTATCAACCCCCATTTCTGCACACATCACATATACATGGAAGATACCTATAAGCCATTAGTCCAACCATAGAGAAGGCTCAATCCTAACATGAAAGACGTAGTAAAGAAAGAGGTGCTCAAACTGCTTGATGCTGGAATCATCTACTCCATCTCTGACAGCAAATGGGTGAGCCCCGTTCAAGTTGTCCCGAAAAAAGGAGGTCTCACTGTGGTCCCCAACGACAAGGGTGATTTAATCCCCCAGAGAACCACGACGGGTTGGAGAGTCTGCATCAACTATAGGAAACTAAACAGCGCCACGCGGAAGGACCACTTCCCTTTGCCCTTCATTGACCAGATGCTAGAGAGGTTGGCTGGGCAAGATTACTACTGCTTCCTGTACGGCTATTCAAATATTTTCAAATACCCATTGCTTTAGAAGACCAAGAAAAGACCACATTCACATGCCCATACGGGACATTTGCATATAATCGGATGCCATTTGGTCTATGCAATGCCCCAACCACATTTCAAAGATGCATGATGTCAATCTTCAGCGACTATCTTGAGAAGAGCATCGAGGTCTTCATGGACGACTTCTCTGTCTTTGGTCTCACATTTGAATCCTGTTTAAACAATCTGGACGCTATCCTCACCCGGTGTGAAGAAACAAACTTTGTGCTTAACTGGGAAAAATGCCATTTCATGGTTAAAGAAGGAATAGTTCTTGGGCACAAAATATCTTCGAAAGGCATTGAAGTTCACAAAGCCAAGGTCGAGGTCATTGAAAAGTTACCACCACCTACGACTGTGAAAGACATCAGAAGCTTCCTTGGCCATGCTGGATTCTATAGAAGGTTTATTAAGGATTTTTCAAAAATTTGAAGCCTCTTTGTGATCTCCTAGCTAAAGACGTCAAGTTCAATTTACTGACAAATGCCTACAAGCCTTCAACACACTGAAAGATTGCCTCATCTCCGCCCCCATCGTGATATCACCAGACTGGAACCTTCCATTTGAAATTATGTGCGACGCCAGCGACTATGCAGTGGGGGCCGCTTTAAGTCGAAAGAAGGAGAAGATCCTGAAAACCATCTACTATGCAAGTAGAACCCCAACGATGCTCAGAAGAATTATGCAACTACTGAGAAAGAACTTCTAGCAGTAGTCTTTGCTCTGGATAAATTCTGATCATATCTCTTGGGAAGCAAAGTGATAATTCACACCGATCACTCCGCTCTGAAGTATCTATTCGCCAAAGAAGATGCCAAACCTCGACTCCTCTGGTGGATACTCCTACTAGAAGAATTTGAGATTGAAATCAGAGACAAACCAAGAGTGCAAATGTGTAGTAGCAGACCACCTATCTCGCATAGAGGCACCAAGTGATAGCACATCCATCAATGAATTCTTCCCAGATGAGTGTATTTATGATTGGCGACACTGGTGATCCATGGTACGCTGACATGGCCAACTACCTAGCACGAGGAGTAATACCACACGGGCTAGCCTACCAGCAGAAGAAGAAGTTCTTTTCAGATGTAAAACATTACTACTGGGAGGACCCTCTCCTTTTCAAGGTCTTTGCAGACGGGATGGTGAGAAGATGTGTGCCTCAAAACGAAATCCAAAGCATTTTACAACATTGTCACTCTCTTGAAGCCGGAGGACATCATGGGCCAGCACGAACAGCAACTAAGGTACTTCAATCGGGTTTCTTCTGGAAAATCCTGCATAAAGACTAACATTCTTTTGTAGCTTCCTGCGACGAGTGCCAGAGACTTGGGAACACCTCCAGAAAACATGAGATGCCTCTCAACATCATACTTGAGGTAGAACCGTTCGATGTGTGGGGCATTGACTTCATGGGACCCTTTCCTTCATCTTGCTCAAACCTCTTCATATTGGTAGCAGTCGACTATGTGACTAAGTGGGTGGAAGCTATCGCCTCTCCCACAAATGATGCAAAGTAGTGCTTAAGTTCTTGAAAAAGAAATATTTACAAGGTTCGGAGTCCCACGTGCTATAATCAGTGATGAAGGATCCCACTTCTGTAATAAGCAGTTCACAGTCTTAATGACAAAATACGGGGTAAGACACAAGGTCGCCTTATCTTATCACCCTCAAACAAATGGCCAGGATGAGGTCTCTAAACGAGAATTGAAGTGGATCCTGCAAAAGACAGTTAATTCTTCAAGAAAAGACTGGTCCCTGAAGCTGGATGATGCACTTTGGGCATATAGAACACCTACAAGACACCCATCAAATGTCCCCATATGATTGGTCTTCGGAAAAGCTTGTCATTTACCGGTCGAGCTCGTGCACAAATCATTCTGGGCCGTGAAAGCACTAAACTTTGATCTACTGAGAGCAGGTGACAATGGAAATTTCAGCTTACCGAGTTAGAAGAATTTCGAGAGGATGCCTACAAAAAAACCGTATTTACAAAGAAAAAACCAATAGGTGGCACTACAAGATGATCTTAAACGGGAGTTCCATATGGGAGATTTGGTTCTACTGTATAATTCCAGGTTGAAGCTGTTCCCTGGTAAACTAAAATCCCATTGGGCTGGACCATTTACTGTCTCCAAGGTCACCCAATACGGATCAGTTGAGTTGGTAGATTCTAAAGGACAAACTTTTATGGTAAATGGGTCAAGACTAAAGCATTACCAGGGTGGTAATCTCAAGAAAGTTGATGCTCATGCAATAATTCTACAAGATCCTCAGTTTTGAGTACGCTTCAAAGCGTCTAGCCAAAGACGTTAAAGAAGGGCAGCTTTCCGGGAGGCAACCCGGATGAAATTTTCTTTCATTTGCTTTTATTTTCTTTTAATTTTCAGGTTCTCTTTAAATTTTGTTTTTGCTAAACTCTTAACCCGTTTGTAGTATGGTTGCTTCTAGTGTCTTATGCAGGTGCAACTTCATGTCTACACCACAACCAAGCTGCGCTACTTGAGGCTGAGGCTCAAGTGTGGGGGAACTCCTATCACGCAAGCAAAAATAATCTCAGGGGATTACTAGTTTCTTTAAATTTTGCTTTTACTATGCTAAATCCTGCTGTGGATAGCTCCTGTGCTCAAATGTTTATTTGTGACCTTTGGTTTTCTCTATTTTTCTACTTACCAAAAAGGTCTTCTGAAACCTTCCCTTGTTTTCTGGTGAACAATGAGGACATTGTTCAATTTAAGTATGTGGGAGTGCACCTTTCGGTGAAATATTTTGGGCTTAAAATGTTTAATCTCTCTACTTATCTTGCGTTTGTCCAAAATTTAAAATTATGGACCCTGCTGATGTAGGTTGTTCTCTTTAAGAACAAATACTGTAATGAATTGTGGGATAAATGGTACAAAATTTTTAAATTTTGATTGCTTTTGAGGAGCATTTTTTATGCGGTGTGACCAAATGATCTGCAATGGTTGGATTTTTATTTCTCTGGGGTTCTTTCTGTCTTCTCTCTTAGGGATTGTTAAGGGGTGCTTCTCTGTCCAAAAAAAATAAAAAGGGACTTGCGAGACACCATTGGTAACCAACAAATGAGAGTTGAGTGTTCTTAATACAAAGGCTTAATGCCTACATATTATCTCCTCATCTCTTATGCAAAAGTAAAACAATGCATAAATCTATTTTCCTTTTGTTTTCTCCTTAATGCCCATTCTTGAGAGAAGTTGGCCGTGGTAAAAAGTTCTCAAAGTCACCTAAACTGAGAAGCATTGAAGCACCTGGATCATACCCCAAAAGTCTATATTTTGTTTTACCCTGAGCACACCTGTGCCACCAGTAGTTGATGGATCACACTCCTTAAAAAGTTTAAGATCATGAACTGTTCACCTCCTTATCCTACCCTTCATAATAATATTTGTTAGTATTGAGCATTCCCTATTTTCTTGGGTACATGGTTTTGCTTGAGGACAAGCAAAAAGGTAAGTGTGAGGGTGTGATAAGTGTCCAAATGAGCATGTTTTATGGGTGTATTTCATATGTTATATTAGCACTTTTCTTGCTCATTTCTCCACTTTGGTTAGTTTTCCTCTAGTTTATGTTTTATTGGTTATCTTACAGATTTATTGGTTAAACATGAGGAAAACCAAGCTAGGAGCAAAGTAGACGAACGCATAGGCGCAAACGGATCTAAAAACGGAGCTCAAACGAAGAATCTGGAGCCTGTCGAAGTTTGCAGAACAAGATGAGACGAAATACATGTGTCCGCGTAGCCCCCACGCGGACACAAACGCGGACAACTCATGTCCTTACGCGGACGCCCACGCGGACAGGAAACAAGCGATTGTGTCCTTACGCGGACGCCCACGCGGACAGGAATAGATCTCGCTAGGACATTTGTGTCCTTACGCGGACAGAAACGCGGACGTCTCACGTCCTGATAAGCCCCCACGCGGACATAAACAGATCTCGCTAGGACAATTGTGTCTGTACGCGGACAGAAACTCGGACGTCACACGTCCACATATGTGTCCGTACACGGACAGAAACACGGACAAGTGTAAACGCAGCCCAGATCCAGAATTCACGCGACTGATTTATTTCGGCGCCGTCTTCTCCATTTTCTTCTATTAGTGCGCGATTTCTCCATTTCATCTTCAATTACTGCACCCACAATGTTATCCATCTACTACATCAAACATATCAGGCGCATCCCTTATTCTTCACCCACGCATGCTACAGCTGTGTCCTCTTCTTCCTTTCCTCTGCTATAAATAACCCATGCTTCTTCATCAATTCACACAATCGATCACACAACAGCACCACACTCCACCATTCTCTTTTCTTCATTTCTCCTGTAACACCACCACACACAATTCTCCACTTTTATTTCTTTTTCATTCCACCACCATAATTTCATTATATTCACATATCACCCCACATATTTTCCATATCATCCAAATCACTCTATTTCCACATATTCAGTAGAAGCATCATATTAAAAGGAGTGGAAAGAGGCAGCAGGAGAAAGAGCAAGTGCAGACCCGTTCTTCTCAAGAAGTCTCCGAAATAATGGCTATTTCTATCTTTACTCTATTTTTATTTCTGTCAATGTCTAAGTAAATTTATATTTGTGCTTAGGATGGGTGTTTGACCCTAGATAATTCAGGCTTACTAATATTGAGTTTGACTATAAATATTTGTTTTGTCTCTCTAAATTATTAAATGCTTTAAGAACATCATTTTTACGCATTTACAGTTTCTCTTATTTCAATGATTTTGTAAATTTGAGAATAGACCACAAAGAGAGACAAACGTTAGATATTATCTCCTTAATTAGCTGATAAAATCCATCGCTGTTATAAAAGGAATTTTTGCTTAAAGCTAATAATGATTTAGACTTTTTCTGCTAGTAAAGAGTTTATTGAATTAATTAAAAGTTGACCTTACCTATGCTTTAGGGAGGCCACAAGGTAAATTCTAAACAGACAAATAGACAGATCAGGATTATAATTAAAGTCTGAAGTATATTTGGGCGATTCCACCTTCCTTAGCACATTTCCCTCCAATTGATGTACAACAGTTTTATTTAAGCTTTTAATTTTTTTATCTGTCCAACCCAAAAACACCAAGATTGCCACTGGCTAAACCCCCTTTTATTTACTGTTTATTAAATACCGAAACTAGGAAAATTGAACAATTTCCCTGAGGATACGACACTTGTTGTACTACAACTCCGACTAGGTGCACTTGCCTATTAGTTTGCTATAAATCTATATATAATAGTGTGTTCTTGATGACTGCTAGGACCTTAATAGATGTGGAAAATGGAAAATTATCTTGAGATTTAATGATGAGAAGCTGAGTTTGACATGTCTAAGGTAGTTGAAATACCCAAACTTAAAAACAGTAATTAATTAGGATAATGGGAATTTTAGAAGCTTAATTATGTCTAAATAAACATGTGGGAACGATTTCCGAAGAAAACGGATCCATAAAACGGATTAAAAGCACAAATGAACCTTAAAGTGTGTTTTTCGAGGAAAAGGGAAAACGTGACTTTAAACGGGTTAAATAGACCCATAATAATTTTAGTCAATAAAATATTCATTACTAAACCATAATGAAGGTCTAGAGCCAATAAAATTAATTAAACGAGAAAATTCCGGAAAACGGGTTCCGTGAGTGAATAGTGTAAAAACGAGAAGTTGTGGGGTGTCAAATGTAATAAAACCAAACTAACTCCCTCTTTAGTAAATAAAAACCAAAAAAATATGTGTGTGTGAGGGGTGTGGGACGGCTGATAGCCTCTCCCTCTCTCTTTTATTTCTTTCTTAATATGCTAAATGACAAAACAATAAAGTAGGAAAGACCCATTTTACACTCTCTCTCCTAACCTCTCTTCTATCCCACGTTTTCCCCCCATTCAGACTTCTTCTTCTTCTTCCTCTATTCCCTCTAATGGCAATTTGAAGAAGCTCACCCAGCAGCCCACTTGCCTTCCATTTTTGAAAGCCAAAACCAACTCCAAATGCTACACAAATTACACCATTGAGCTCCTCTCTCCTTGGGCAACATTTCTACCTTTCAAAATATGAAAACAAGGAACTTCATCTCCATGGTTATAGCTCATTTGAAGATTTGAGACCACCATTAGAAGCTCCTTCATCTCTTGTTACTCTAAGGTAAAAAGAAACTCAAAAATCCCTTCTTTTAGCTCTCTTCTTCAAGTTTGAAATTTCCAGATTTTTGAGCATTTTGCTCTTCTCATTCCAGCCGGTTTCCCCATCCTTGGAGCTGGTATCTCCTTGTGCTGTCCAATACTCCATCTAACTATTGGCAAGGTAATGCCTTTTTTAACCTTAAATAAGTGTATAAACCTAGGTTAGATAAGGGCTAGTTCTCTGTGGGAAATTGTTGTTCATTGATGAACTGTAGCATCACTGGTTTGTGTGGGTTGATCAAGAAGAAAGAAAAAGGAAAAGAAGAAGGAAGGAGAAAGGAATGAAATGGAAGGAAGCTAGAAATCCAAGGTAAATGCACTCACCATGAATTGATCTTGTATGACTTTTGGAATAGATTTAAATGCTTGAATATGGAGAGTTTTATTGCCTTGAGTATAGGGGGTGTTATTGAATAATGAGGAAGGGATGAGCTGTTATTTTGCTTAAAATGATGGTTAAAGGGTTGGAAACCAAAGGGAAATGAATGTGTATGTGCAGGAATTAATGTGTGATCAATGCTTGATATTGTTGTGGATGTTGGAAATGAGTGTGAGTTGAAATTGTGTGTTGGCAATGTTAAAATTATAGGGGAACCTCTGTCAAAATTCGGTTAGATACTAAAAGACTTAGGTGTTTTAAGGAGAAGAAACAACCTAGGACTAGCTAGGTGTGCTTGAGGTTTGAGGTGAGTGGTGAACACTTTGGAGACTAAATTGGGAGATTTAGGCAATAGAGTAGTATGTGAGGTGGAAAACTAGGTTAGGAACAATTCTAATGCAAGAGTAAAGGACCACTGGATTGGTGAAGAGAAAGGAAACCAAATCTGTAGCAAAGTAGTTGCAAGAAGGATTTAGTGTGAAGAAGTTGTGTAGATCAACCAAGACTTGAGAAATGAGTTATGTAAGGGGTTGATCAATGAGTTAAAAGTGTTTTTGAAGTGCCAAAATGATGTTTAAACATGTTAGGACATTTGTGGAAAAGATTGGGGTGAAATGGGAACAAGAAGGAAAGTTTCTGCAGTTGACCAACCCAAGGGACCGACCCTGTCTAGGTCGGTCGGACTGGAATTATCAGCCAGAAATGTTTCTGCACTTGACTGACCCAGGGGACCAACCCTCTCTGGGTCAGTCGAGCTGAAAAATTTGAGACGAGATGCTTCTACACTCGACCGACCCAGGGGACCGACCCTGTCTGGGTCGGTCGAGTTGAAATTCCCTGAACCAGAACTCTCTGCATCCGACCGACCAGGGTAGGTCGGTCGAACAAAAAAATGGGCTTTAGCAGCAGACCATAGGGAGATTAATGATGATGAGAAGAAAATAATATACACATGAGAACCTAAGAAAACAAGCTTGAGTAGTGATGAGAAGTGAATGATTTTTGTGATTAAGTGTGAAACTCAAGGAACTAGTAATTGTACATTGGGAGACATGAAAGATGTAACGTGTTAGGTTAACCATAGAGGATTAACCACCCAATGCCATAAATGTTATAGGACCCGTATAGTTGATCTCCAAGGAGGAGTCGAAGGTCGAAAACGACGGTGAACGGTATGGATTTCTCATGCCCCGTATGCTACCTCAGTTACTTGATTTGTGTGTTTTGTGTGATCACCTAAATAAGATAAATGCATGAATCGGGTTTAATGTGCTTCTTTGAGCTTGTGACCTGTTACCCTTGTTGGATTGTTTAAACTCATAGTTTGTATAATTCATGAAATATATGATAATGAATGAAGTGTTTAATTGCCTTGGTATGAAGTGTGCTAACCTAGTGGTATGGAAGGAATGATTTCTCACTAACTCCTAACTAAGTAACAATTCTAACTTTGAGAAATTGTAATTGGAGTATGTGAGAAGCCCGATAGAGTTTCGGCCACGCGTGAGAATGAGGAAGCAAGAGAGGTTGTTTGTGAATCTGGACTAGCCTTCCCACCATGGTTCCAAACGTATGGTCGCAACCCGGGGAAGTAAGCCACACTAAAGCCCGGTGGTGAGATTGTTTATCTCTGCCCAGAGGTCAACCGACTTAACTTAATGAGTAATAAAGAGTAAGAAGAACTGTAAAGCAATGATCATGACTAGTGCGAGTCATATGATCAAGAGGTAAGAGTTAAGAACATCCGATTAACACGGATGAGAAACTAACCAACCTTGAGTTAAGGCTAGAATTGAGAAGAGAATCTCATGGCCTTAGTGATTGATGAAAATGATTTATTTCCTTGCTTATATTACGTACATGTGGTGTGAATCTTGTATGTATGCCATGTACTCTTTAGCATGTTGTTTGAATAAAATGAACTCCATGTATACGACCAAGTAGTCGGCGTACCCCCGTTAGCACTCGGGGTATGCGAATTTCATATGCAGCTTTTGCTGAGCCCTTGGGGCACCGTTTTTATTCTTCCAGGTACCCGAGATTGAGGGTTGAAGTGCGACCGAGTGTTTTTATACTTTTGGATAGTTAGAACATATTGGTAGTGTACTGAGTTGTACACAGGCGAGCAGCCCTTTTTGTCTAGCCGGTGTACCATGTAGTACACTCCTTTCGGATTTTGGAAATTGTAAAACCTTATTGGATTCGAGACTTAATGTAATTAAATTATGCACTCAGATACTCGGTAATCCATTGTGATAGAGTTGTTATGGGATGTGTTTAAGTAAACTTGGTAATCATATTTATCAGACCATAACTGTTAGCAGATTAGGCCTTGTTAGTCATGTGGGCAACTAACGGCATTGTATCACCCGCCGAATGGTTGGATTTCCGCTGCGATTAGTTCAATGACGAGGGGATTAGGCATTAATTAGAGGATTAGCGGTAGGGGTGTTACAAAAAGTGGTATCAGATCGTAGTCACGCTGTGATAGGTAAAATTACCAAGTGTAGTGATTACCGAGTTAAAATTACAAACCCGTTAGTAATGAGAAGTAGATACCTAACTTAAATGACCGTTAATGAGAACAGAAACCCTTTAATGTCCGAAAGGACAATACAATTGTTTGAAACCCAAGATCTTGTGGTCACAGTACCTAATGTGGGGTTAAATGCTTTGTTCAGATATCAGGAAGAGGCCGAGGGACGAGGCGACCCTGGGGAGAGTCTGCTGATGAGCCGGGCACGCAGACGATAGTAGAGATCGTCGCTGCCACGGTAGCGCAAATGCTACCACAGGTTATAGTGGGTTGCAGCAAACCCAACAGAACAACAACAACAGCAACAACAACAGCAACAGCCCGACCCACCTCAGCCCGAGAACCAAATTGGGTAAAAGCTGTAGCGGATCTTCGACCGCATGCTTCAGGGCGAGAGCGACCCGGCTAAGCTCGAGGCTTATATCTCCGAGATGGAGACAGCCTTCGAGACCCTCGACGCTCCTGCTGGAGTGAGGGTGAGGATAGCCGCCTACTACTTAAAGGGTGCTGCCATGGACTGGTGGAAGCTAGTCAAGGGCGAGTACGTCACCGACCCTGCATTCGACTGGAATGCTTTCACTTCTCTTCTCGAGCCAAATACTATCTGGAGCATGTCAAGACGAAGAAGAGGCTCGTGCTTGATGCCTTAAAGATGAGGATAAGATGACCGTCGATGAGTATTACACTACCTTCACCTCTATCCTCCGACTGCTACCGATCTAGGGTATACCGGCCAGGTATTGGTTGACCGCTTCTATGGCGTCCTAAGCCACACTGGTGGAACGCGACCCATTAATTACGGTCCAAAACCGTGTTTAATTACGGTTCTGGACCGTAATCTACGCGGGGGTCAATAAAGATGGCGTTCTTTAATTACGGTTTAAAACCGTAATTAAAGGCTCTTTTCCGGCCCGCGTGTCATTGACTTTACATTACGGTTATTAGTAAAACCGTGATCTAAAGTCCTTTAGTGCGCGCGAACCAAAGGACTTTAGATCACGGTTTTAGTAATAACCGTAATGTAAAGTCGACACCTTAGATGACGGTTTTGGCAATAACCGTCATCTAAAGTCTTTTGGCGCGCGCGCCCAAAAGGACTTTAGATTACGGTTATTGTTAGAACCGTAATCTAAAGTCTAATTTTTTTTTTAATTTTTTTTTTACAAATCTAACATTGCAACAGAGACAGAATTGTAACAGATAAGCATCAGAGGGCAGAAACTGCACAATTGAACCACCTGAATCAAATACCAACAGCACAAATTCATTCTCTGCGCACAATTGCAACAGAGATAACATCTAATAAAGCACCAGATCGAAAATCTGTAACATATTCAATCTGTTACACAATTGCAACAGAGATAATCTAATAAGCACCAGTTCGAAAATCTGTAACATATTCAATCTGTTACACAATTGCAACAGAGATAACAATTGCAAATTCATTTCTGCGCACAATTGCAACAGAAATATTCAATACAACAGCTAGAATCTGTTACAGCAGCAGCTAGCATAATTCATTACAAACAGAATCAGAGCAAACTAACAAAAAATATAATCTGTTACACAATATAATCTGTTGCAGCAGCAACTAACAGAATCAGAGCAGCAACTAACAAAAAATCTATGTTACAGCAACAGCTAGCTAGTCTACCACTCCATTCTCATAAACATGGCTGCCATGCTCTCTCTGACATGCAACAAGTCGGCAGGAGCATAAGTCTTGAATCTGGCATAATGTTCTTTAATCTGCAACAAGAAAAGGAACGGAAACACATAATGAGATTAAGATAAAGACACAAAAAATCTGCCGAAAGAATTAAATACAAGACAGCGTTCGTATTACCTTGTCAATATCATTTTAAAACTGGAAAGTACCCGCAGAACTCGAACTATACATATACCGCATCACGTAGTACCCGCAACTCTTAGAATCCTTTGGGTAGGGCACTAAATCACCAAAATTCACAAATGTAAAACAATGTACAAAGATATAGCAGCACGAATGAAATACATGAATTACCAACCTTGATGTACTCGACGGTCAAATCACCAAACTCTCCCTGAGGGGTTTTTTTGTAAAACTGTTACATATATTAACAAAAGCGTTTAGCAAAATGAACAAGTACATTAATTTGGTTCAAAAAACTTACAAACAATTAAATAGTAATAAAAAACTTACTCTTTGATTAAGTCTTCAGTGTTGAATTCTGTTCACTGCCCTAGTGGATCTAGAACGAGCAGAGTAGCGGTGCAGCGCAGAATAGATATAAACAAAGCCCAGTGGTGGCTACAATGTCAAATACAAAATGAAATGAGAAATGAAGGTAACAAAGTTAGCTAATTAGTATGTAATTTAATATTAGAACTCACGTTTGGTGATACGGCATTAGAATGAATAATTTATTCTGTTGATCAACAACATTGAAGACATGAATCATGTATTCACAAAAACCTCCCGGGTCCCTAGTGACTGAGTCGTACGATAAACGCTCCGGCACACCGCAGTAACGCAGGTCATGTCCTTCTCAACACATCTCTCAAGCAGACATCTATTATATCACATGTACTATAAAAAGTTAGCCATGCAACTTCATAGATACTTATTCTATATGTTTTTACAGTATGAGGAAAGAACACTTACTTTAGATAAGCTTGAATAATGTTAATGTTCAGATAATCTCCACACATCATCTCTCTGATTCCTCAAAGTTGATTGCTGTGATCATATCTTCTTCGTAGTGAAACATCTCCTTTGGAAGCGTCATCATGAAGTTGTTAGTTTGAGATGACTTCAACATGATCTGTCGTAGAGATTCATCTGCTTGGCCCCCAAAACATTAACAAGTTTGGTGGCAGTGCGAGCTTATTTTTAGGCGCCTCAGAAGTCCTGGTGCGACCCCGGACGGGCGCTGGATTCTTACCTTTGCTCCCGACTCACTGGATTCTTACCCTTCACACAAACAGTAAAGCATAAATGTAAAGATAATTACTAATTGATTATTATAGTAACATTAAACATTTATAGAACATACCCTTGTACTTCTGACAGGATTCGCCGGCGCGTTGATCTCTTCTTCTCTGGGCCGGGATACGCGGCGAGGAAGCTCAGGGATCTCAGGATTCGCCGGCGCGCTGGTCTCTTCTAGTCTGGGGCCGGGTTACGCGGCGAGGAAGCTCAGGGATCTATAATAGATTAGATTAGACACTTAATGCTAAATAATGCATTTTATTAGATACTAAATGGTTGTCAAACAGTCTTACCTCATCGGTGACAACAATATAACATGCTGGCCAGGGCAATATGTCTCCCTTCGCTTCGATCAGCGTGCATTTGTTGTCAAACGCCATTGGAAGGTATGCATGCTCAAATCCATCAATGATCAGGTCCAAGGTCACACGCGCGTAGAATGGGGGTAGACGTACGAAACTGATGAGCGTGAGTGGACCTGATGGCAACACTGTCCCGTAGGCCGCATCTACAGGGTGCCCTTCTAATGGTATTTGGAGACGGCATTTTGTTGCTCCTTAAAAAACAGAGATAATACGTGAAATAAATAAGTGAACCCAATCTAATACTATTTAAATGACTTTATTTAGGAGAAAAATAGTTAAACAAAGCTAACCCGGATGTTGGCAAATGGGTACGGGTCAGCGGCCGGAGCACAACTAGACGAGGAAGACAGTCGAGGAGGATCATGCTGCTGCTGCTGCTGCTGTGTAGTCGCATGTGCGATCGAATTCAACGCTTCCTGCAGCCTCTCCTCGAAAGCTCGGCGCTCAGCAGCCAGTTTCTCCTCATTAGCTTGGCGCTCAGCAGCCCACTTACGCTCTACCATCGCCTCGACTTCAGCAACACTCATCTGACCCTTCCTAGCAGATGGCGGGAATACTTTCTTCTGACGTACTTCTCCCCCAAATCCTCTAACACGCCCTGGGTGATCCTTCTTCCAAGTATTTGATTGAGCGCGTCGTCTTGAGAAGGAGGAGCGTGTAAGTCTACTTTCCTCTCTGTGCCGCTTCGTACTGTCCAATTGTCAAAGAAGTTAACACTAAATTTAAGATCAACAAACACTTGAGTATATAAGTAAATTATTTAACAGCTACTTCAAATACTTACAATTTGGTTAGCCAGTTGTTCCATCGCAGCATTAGGAAATACCCTCTGACCTTCGCTGGTCGTTTTCTGGCGTCCCAGTATGTACATCTGCACCCTCCTCGCCTCAGAGACATCCTCGATCGGGCATTCACTTCCATCATCGTTCCTCCGTGTCAGCAAACCAGCTTCTTTCCATCCCTCGAGGCTGCCCACATATCCCTTTCGTCCATGGTGTGGGGGTAGAGATTAGCTTGACGGTTTTGCCGTGCTTGTTCTTGTACTTGCTGTTAAGAAAGTACAACAGGAAATTAATTAGAAAATCAGGGATAAAGCATTATGAGCATTAATTAAGAAAAGAGTACACACAAACATACCCTGAACTCGGGGGGTGGCGTGCCGCTCAACGAACTCCTTCCACTCCTCTTCAGTGATCATGCCATTGTACACAACATACGGCGGAGGCTCACGTGGGGGCACTTGGTGATCCAATGCTCAACCAAGTAGTGGCGGAGGATGATTTAGCTTTGCCGGCGACCAAAGAAAGAACGGTCTGCTTCACTTCTTCTGGGATCTTGTACGTTCTTGCACCTTCTTCCAGATGGTCTCCTTAACTTCTTGCGGGACTTGTTTCCATGTGTGGTTGATGCAGCAATGTGATCTGGCCAGAGTCCCTAGCATACTACCGAACTCTGACCTGCTGCCCCACCATACCTCCCATACTTGTCCCACAGAAGACTAATCTGATCCTCTTTCTGCAGTTTCAACCCACGGGTCGGACCTCTACCTCTGGGTCTCTGAGTAGCACTCGTAGAAGGTGCACTCATGGAAGGGCCAACAGCATCAGCGGCAGATGTGGATGGGACAACAGCAGCAGCGGCAGATGTAGATGGGACCGGTACCATTTGCTGCTCATTGTCGAACTCACGGCAACATAAATCGAACTCTGCATCAACCATGTCCTGATCATCCATGTCCTGATCAGCCATGCCTGCAAGGATTGAAATACAATTTGAATTAAATTAAGCATTTCATAATGGTCATATACAAGCAAGAAATAAAAGAGTGTTAATTTCATATAAATTTTTATAGTAATAACTTACATACACCATTATCTCTCAACCCACATTCCCTCGTTATGGTCTGATCGTATATACTCACGATGACCTGTGACCTCAGCCTCTTCCAATGAAATAGGAACAGTTGGAGGTTCATCTTCTGCATCATACTCATCCTCATCAACCAACACCATCCACACCAACTATTCCTCTTCTCCCTTTAAGCACAACAGACCATCTAGGATTACAGGGATCAGTTACATAAAATATCTGCTTAACCTTCGTCCCAACAACGAATGGCTCAACCGTGGGAGTAGCTCTAGACAGATCAACCAGTTTCATACCATGCTCCTCTCACGGTAGCCATGATTGTTGTTAACCCAGTTACAGCGGAAAACACACATTTCGTAGCTGTGTAGTCCAATACCCAGATGTCTTGTATAACACCGAAATATGATTGTTGTACTGAGACAGGACTATGACCCACGACACCGACGTCATATAAGTTTTGATAAGCTTCAAGCTCTACACCACTGTTTTGATTCGTTGACTTCTGATCCTGACGTTCTGTGAAAAAGGTGAATCCATTGACATCGTACCCCTCATAAGAAATTACATCCAGATTTGGTCCAAATGCAACTACTTTAATCAGTTCAGGCACATTCGTGGACTGATCGGACAACACTCTCTCTTTGAACCATCGGACAAATGTCCTATTCTGCTCATTTTGTAGTCTGACGTCACTCATGTTTGGATATTGTGCTCTTAAAACACACAAGTGTTCATCAAAGTATGGTTCAACATCTTCAAGATGACTTAGCACAAACTAAATGAGCTTGTTAAGAGTGTCTATATCAATTCTTTTCAGTTTCCTTCCAACCGTGCCAACACCCTTCAATCTGCCCTCGTGTCTAGAACGTGGAAGTCCAATGGTATCGACACCTTCTAGGTAATTGGTGCAGAAGTCTACAACTTCCTCTGTGATAGTGCCCTCTATAATACTACCCTCTGGGTGACGACGGTTCTTCATTTTCTTCTTCAGGACACCCATGTACCTTTCGAACGGATACATGTAGCGAAGGTACAAAGGACCACACATCAGAATCTCTCTTACAAGATGCACGAGGAGATGTATCATTATGTCGAAGAACGATGGAGGAAAATACATCTCCAGCTGGCACATTGTCACAATAAGATCCTTTTGTAATTTAGACAGAGTGTCCACATCAAGAACCTTAGACGAAATGGTTTGAGGAAGACACTGACGTTTGTGATTGTGTGTCTGACAGCATCCGGCAAGATCCCACGTAGTGCAATTGGCAAAAATTCTTGAAGTAGGACATGATAATCGTGAGATTTCATTCCTACTAATTTGAAATCTGTCATGGACACTAGGTTTCTTATGTTTGAGGAGTAACCTGATGGCACCTTGATGTTGTAAAGGGTACTGCATAGACTATGTTTCTCTTCTTTAGACAGAGTGTGACAGGCAGGAGGCAAGAATGTGCGTTTTCCACGTTCTTGCGGGCCAAGCTCTGTGCGTATGCCCAACTCAATTAAATCTTTTCTTCCTTTCAAATGATCCTTTGTCTTTCCTTTTATGTTCAAAAGGGTGCTAGTGATACTTTCACCCACGTTCTTCTCGACATGCATCCCATCGATACAATGTCTAACCTCCAGATGCTGCCAGTACTGTAGTTCCCAAAATATTGATTTCTTTTTCCAGACACTTTTTTCACCACTTTTGGTTGGCGGCCCGAAGTTGTTCACAATATTATCCAACTTTTTGTAAATCTCTGTACCTGTCAAAGGCTGGCGCGCCATGCTGTGATCAGTTTTCCCATCGAACTCTTTCGCCATCTTTCGATACTTATGTCCTTTTGGAAGCATTTTTCGGTGGCCCATATACACGGTTTTCCCACTATGTTTCAAGCGAATGCTACAAGTGTTTTCACCACAAATCGGACACGCCAACGCCCCTTGATTGAATAGCCTGAAAGATTACCATAGGGGGGAAATCATTGATTGTGCAGTACAACATAGCACGCAAATTGAAGTCCTCTTTACTGAATGAGTCGTAAACCGTAGCCCCTTCATTCCACAAGAGTTGTAGATCCTCTATCAAAGGTTGTAGGAATACGTCAATTTTGTTGCCCGGTTGCTTTGGACCAGATATTAACAAAGACAACAAGATGTGTCTTGGTTTCATGCATAACCACGGCGGTAGATTGTAAATAACCAAAAGCACAGGCCAGGTACTGTGTATGCTACTCAAAGTACCGTAAGGGTTCATCCCATCCGTGCACAAGCCTAGCCTTAGGTTTCTCGGTTCGTTACCAAACTCAGGAAATTTTACGTCTATGTTTCTCCACTGTGGGTGCATCAGCGGGATGTCTCAATCTGCCATCCTTTTCCTGTGAACTGAATGCCACCGAAGATTCTCTGCGTCTTTCTCAATGGAGAACAAACGTCTGAACCTTGGAATGATGGGCAGGTACCACAATACCTTAGCTGGTGAACCTTTCTTACTACCGCTGATGTGAGTTTGTTGTTTCTTATACCGTGACGCTCCACATGCTGAACAGCTTTCAGCAAATTCATCCGATTCCAAAACAGCATGCAACCATTTGGACAAGCATGAATTTTCTGGGACCCCATACCCATTGGGCACATCATTTTTTTGGCTGAGTACGTAGTCGTTGGAAAAACGTTGTCCACCGGAAGAACGTATTTCAATAGTTCCAGGAGGTCAGTGAAACTTACGTCGCTCCAGCCATGTTTCGCTTTCAAGTTGAATAGCTTGAGGACGACACTCAACTTGCTTAACTTTGTAGGGTCACACCCGGGGTACAACGGTGTTTTGGATGAATCCAACAAATTTTCATGCTTGTCTGGGTGTTTAGAGTAATGTCGTTCCACATCTTCAAGCATAGTCTCAATGTCATCATCCCAGAAATCGGGACAACGTTCGCTGTAACGTCTTCTGGATCACCAGCAACTGTATCATCTCCAAGTTCTGTTTCCGTGTTTGCCTGACCATTATCCCTTCGTCAGGCTTAATAACATCGAACGCACTCTGACCATGCCATCGGATTATGTCTTGGAAATCTTTTGTAAAACCGCGGCGGATCAGATGTTCCTTAATTGTTTCAACGCCGCGATATCTCAGATTGTTTTGGCAGTCGATACATGGACAAAATATGTATCCCTTGTCTGTAGGTTTCAGATGTTCGCAAACACCGTGCATAACTTATCAACTCCTTCTAAAAACTTGTCGTCCAAATTCCGCTGTAAATCCACGAACGTTCCATCTCCTTCTAGCTATTTATATGAAGGCAGCCATTTCATACCGTCACCCGTGGCAGAGTCTTTACACTTTTGTATCTTATCAACCTAAATCCATCCATGAGTATTAAATCCCACCGGTGAACGTGTTTTAAATATGTAATTTATTGAAAATTTCGGCAGCATCTCCCTACAGTTCTTCAAATGCACGATATTATGATATTAATCAATAATATATGCATTCGAAGAACAATAAAGAGATACTGCTGAAATAATCAATAAAGTACATATTAAAAGCACATTCACACCCTAGGTGTGTGATTTAACAATCGTGGACAGTCCCGACAGGGACTGCCGAAGATATACCTCTATTAGGTATATCTTGGGCGGATAACTATGTTTGGTAGTTTGTCAAATATTATATGTATATATATAAATCTTACCTCTGGTAGACGATTAGCCGATGCTAAGACGGTTGAGGTCGGAAGCCTAAATAAAGTCGTAGTCCTGATGCATAAATGAAAAACGACAACATTAGAATTCATCAAAAAATCAAGGTTAAATGCTAGCTAAACCGCGGAAAAAAAATCGACAGCATCTCCCCTATATTTCTAACGTCTCCAAATCAGTTTTATCAAAGTCAAATTCGCACGCACCATCTAGAACTGGTAACATACATAAACTTATCTTTACTGATGAATTAGTTTACAGAAACAGAAAAACGACAACATCTTTCTGTTGCCTCTACTGAACAGATTCACACAGAACTCAAACAGAAATAGAAACTGAAAGAAAAGCTAGAAACAGACAGACAGAGACTGGTGTATGACTCCTCTCTGTTTGTTCACGTGTTTGAATTCTCAAACCTTTCTAAACTGTCGATCCTGTCAATTTGGTGTGTTATAAAGTTTCTAACTCAACTAAACCCAAGGCAACTTTGTTACAGATGCAGAATTAGTCAGAACCTGATCTGATACGAAACTGAAGCTGAAATCCAAACTGAAATCAAAACAGAAACTGAGTTGTGTTCTTGCTTTCTTCCCTGTCTGTTTTTTTCCTTTCAACTGATTATACTTCTCCTAAACCTTACCCAGTTACTTAAATATTCCATTAAGCTTTAAATCCAGACAAAAACTCAAACAACTTGTTACAGTTCTGTTCCATTCATGAAACTGAGATATGCTACAGTTCTGTCCATTCATTTTTCAGGAATCGGTGATATACTTGAACTTACTTTCTTTCCTGTGGCAGTTTTAAGTAGTAGCATTTTTAAAACTACACTATTATGTATTAATTGTAATACTAAATGCTAAGAACAAATAAATACAGCAGTTTACAGATTGGTTTGCAAAGTTACCGTAAGTAAGCACCGAAGTGGGCAAGTAGTGTAGAAATCAGCCCACGAACTAGGTCGCAATTAACTGTGAATCTGGGCACAAATATATGAACAAGGTTAGAACATTTGCCATTAC
Source organism: Limonium bicolor (assembly GCA_023374045.1). Taxonomy (NCBI): domain Eukaryota; kingdom Viridiplantae; phylum Streptophyta; class Magnoliopsida; order Caryophyllales; family Plumbaginaceae; genus Limonium; species Limonium bicolor. Next base: position 131,595,612 of record CM041778.1, read on the forward strand.
ACTCTCAGGATTCGATACAAACGAGGTTAGAACTTGCAATCGAAATGCATGTATATGAACAAAGTTAGAAAAAAACGACAATCAATCGCGATCGCATACCCAATACGCGATAGAGACGTCGACGGTGAGACCAGTGGTAGATGGGTGGTGACCGGCGGCAATGGGAGTGACGGCGGCGATGGCCGTTAGCAGGTGACGGGAGAGAGGAGGCAATTTCAGTGAAGGAAGATAGCGCGAAAGAGAAGAGAGTTAGTGTGAGTAGAGTGTGCAGAGTATAGGCAAATGTTTAAATGGACTTTAGATTACGGTTTACATGTAAACCGTAAACTAAAGTCATACTTTACATGACGGTTCTCACAAAAAACCGTAATCTAAAGTGTAACGAAATTAAAAAAAAAAGCGCGATAATTATTTGGCATATGTTGGGTTTCAAACATAGGTAACACATTAATATAAAGTTTTATTAATCTAAAATACACTGGTAAAACGACGTCGTTAATGTAATCTAAAGTGTAACGAAATTAAAAAAATAGCGCGATAATTATTTGCCATATGTTGGGTTTCAATTTTCAAACATAGGTATTAGGTAACACATAATATAAAGTTTTTATTAATCTAAAATACTAGAACGACGTCGTTAACTGTAATTTAGATTACGCGCGGAGTCGAATAAATCAAATAATACGGGAAATTTATTTCGTCAGGTCAAAACGACGTCGTTGACGGGTTGGCGCGCCTTTTTTAGGAGGGACTTTAGATGACGGTTTTAGTAAAACCGTAATCTAAAGTCCGTTGACCGTAAAGCGCGCGTCAACACGGGACTTTAGATTACGGTTTTACTAAAAACCGTCATCTAAAGTCCCTCCTAAAAAAGGCGCGCCAACCTCCGATCTATTATTGATTACGGGTTAATCAATCATCGTCGCTAAATAAATTCCGGCTTCCTATTAATCACGGTGTCTGTTTAAGCCGTGATTAAACCACCGTCATTAAAGCCTCGCGTTCCACTAGTGCCATCGCCTCCAGTATGGCATGGTTACACTAGGTTACCTCCCTTCAGGTAAACAAATCATTTAAATCCTTAATGTCGTAGTCACTACAATTAATACCTTAATATGCAAGAAAACCATCTAATATCCTATACTTCAAGTGTTACCATGCTGCCTCGAGAGTCGAGATTCCGTCCAGTTGAGGGACGAGGAGAATGCGCTTAAGCGCAAGTCTAGTGGCAAAGGAACGATTCTGATTAGCAGAATCAAAACAAGGGCTGAAGAAAGGGGGAAGTAAACCACCCGCACAAAAGAGTACCCCCGGAGATAGTCGTGCCTATACTGAGAAAGGCAAGGCAACTGAGCCACTACAGCTAGCCTACTCTGTGCCGGTGGTTGTGAAGCCGCTAAGATCTCATCCGCCTAAGGGTAAGACTCCGATTTTAACTCCATACTCGAATGAAATTATCACTAGTACACCGAGCACCACTAATCCTGAACTTTAGGTTCTGGTTTGGGCTCAGGGAGAATCAATGACGGCTGTGCCTACAGTTACAAGTACGGCAAGAACGACCACCCCGGTATAGATTGTCAGGGTCGAGAGGTGAAGTGCTACAGTTGTCAGAAGAAGATGGGTCATCGATCTTATGAGTGCACCAACAAGTCTAAGGGTAGCCACCAGAGCTACAAGCAGCGTGAAGGCTAGGAGGTTGCACCTGGAGATGCTCAGGCTCAGCAGACCTCGCAGGGACAGGGATCCCTAGGTGCACAGAAGGGCGCACCACCGAGGTAGCCAGCCTTGCACATAATCAACCGTGAGGAGACCGTCAAAGTCCGGCCTAGGTATTGACTAAAACCTTTAATCCTTGAAGAGTATGTATAAGTAATTAAATACTTGCTGAGTGAATGCATGAATGAATAGTGTCAAAGTATGAGTATGAACATGGATTGAGCTAGTAAGCCTAGAACTCATGTTACATGAAATTTATAACCTTAGGAACTTTCACTATCTGTTATCAAATACCTTCAAACCCACTCACGATGATGAAGCCGACATCACCACTCACCACATCACCAATGAGTAGTGTCAGGTCATCCGGCCAGGTATGATATTATTAAAGGTTACCTAACACCCGAAGCGTAAACTTTCATTATCCGAACATGCAACAAACTAGGAGCGGGTCCAGGAGGATTTTCACACCCGAATTCCCCGGTGGAGCGAAGATGTAGCTAAAAATGATGTGCTTGTGAAAGGATTGGAATCCCTTATACCAAAACATACCAACAAACGCGAGTTAACTTCTATCAAGAGGGAGGACGACTTGGGTTACACCAAGATAAAGACGAGACAACGGAATCCCTTGAACAAGGAGTGCTTGTAGTGTCTTGGTCCATTAGTGATGACGCAGTATTTTTGTATGGAGAGCAGAAGCGTGGAGACCTCGCTGAGAAGATAGTACTTAAGTCAGGGGATGTCTTGATCATGGGTGGTAAATCGAGGATGCTGTATCACGGTATCAAGAAGATTAAGTTGAATATAGCACCATCGACGGTAATTAATGCCACACACATGACACCAGGGCGCCTTAGGAAGTATTAATCATGTAGTATTATGTAATATAGTAGTAATGTGTATTAGAGCCACACAATGTATGATGAATGTTTATCAATAAAAGCAGTGTTGGTTATGAAATCCCACTTGCGTTTATACCATCCATTCTTATGAAATTTATGAATCATTAGGTTGTGGACTCGGTACGGAAGGTTAAGGTTCCCTGAGTATCCTTACAAAGACACAGACCGATAAGAGCGGCACATAATCACGGGTTCCTTTCCGGTGAATGGCATTGATGCCACAATACTATTCGACTCCGGCGCCTCATACCTTTGTTTCGCCATCATTCGTGAAGAGGTTGGGGCTAAACGCAGATGAGCAGTGCCAGATTTGTGGTTACGCTCCCGTCGAAGGAGCGCGGTGTGAAATGTACCAAGTATATGACTGCCACTATCCACATTAAAGGCGAGGCGTTCCCCATTTCTTCATCGAGTTTAATGGTTGGGATTCGACCTGATAGTTGGGATGAATTGGTTGGAGCGGCATAAGGGGCGAATCCTCTACGCGAGCATAGTGTGCTCAGGAGTCGGTTGGGGTCACAGTTTCGTACCGCCAGAGGCCGAGAGAGCCTTCGACTACTATCTCTCCAATGTCTATGTACTGAGAGCTCAGAAAAGGGCACGAGGTGTACCTTTGTTATGTGCAAGACTTAGAGCGAGACCCTGAATTCAGCAGCGACATACCGGTAGTGCCAGGTCCCTGATGTGTTACCGAAGGAGCTTCCCGGCATGGCCACATAGAGAGCAGTGGCAGTGGATTTGAGATTGAACTTGTGTCGGGCACGAGTCGATGCTAGGGCACCGTACCAATTGGCACCAGTAGAGATGGCTGAGTTGAAGAAAAAATTGAAGGATTTACTTGACAAGGGTTTTATACGCCGAGCGTATCACCCTGGGGAGCGCCGGTCCTCTTTGTGAAGAAGAAAGACGGTAGTCTCGCCTCTGCATTGACTACCGTGAGCTTAATGCGGTCACTGTAAAAACACAGATACCCTTTGCCACACATCGACGACCTTTTGACAGTTGAAGGGAGCCTCAGTCTCTCCAAGATTGACCTCTGATCGGGTATCACCAGATTGCCGTCAACGCAGCGATATTGAGAAGACAGCGTTCCGTATGAGATATGGCCACTTTGAGTTTACAGTGATACCATTCGGACTGTCAAATGCACCACCTAAGTTCATGGACCTGATGAATCGTTTATTCAGCGATCAGTTGGATACTTCAGTGGTAGTCTTCATCGAACGACATACTGGTATATTTGAAATCCAGAGATGAGCACTGAGAGCCACCTGAGACGTGTACTTAAGACCCTGCGCGAGAACCAGCTGTATGCGAAGTTCTCCAAGTGTGAGTTCTAGCTCGACCAGGTATCATTCCTTGGTCACGTGATCTCCCAGCAAGGGTATCTCAGTCAACCTGGCTAAGATTGAAGAAGCAGTACGGTCATGGCCTAGACCTAAGAATGTCACCGACATCCAGAGCTTTCTTGGTCTAGTCGGTTATTACCGGAGATTGTGAAGGACTTTTCTAAAGTCGCAAAAAGCCCATGAAGATGTTAATGAAGAAGGATGCGCCATTTGTATGGACAGACGATTGTGGAAGAATCCTTTCAGAGCCTAAAAGACTCGTTGACCTCAGTGCCCATTCTCACTCTTCCAGAGGCACAGAGGGATTCGAGGTGTGTACTGTGATGCATCAGGAAAAGGAATGGGATGCATACTCATGCAGCATGGCAAGGTAGTGTTGGGCAAAATAGTAGTTAAACTATCTTGCTAATATGAGCAGTGAACCCAATCATTGTAGTACAACAAGGTCGTATCCACAGGGGACTTCGTAACTATCTAATTAATTATTAAGTTAGTAAACGTAAAAGAAGATAATAAAAGTGCATAAAATGTAAATTGGGGTTTAGCCAGTGGCAATCTTGGTGTGGGAAAATAAAAAATAATTAAAAGCTTAGATAAAACTGTAGGTATTGAATGGATGGAAAGTGTGTAAGGAAGGTGGAATCACCCAAGTATATTTCAGACATTAATTTTAATCCTAATGCTTTATTGTCTTTTAAGAATTTATCTTGTGGGGCTTCTAAATCATAGATAGGGACAACTCTTAATTAATTCATAGACTTTTTACAATCAGAAAAAGTCTAAAATCATTAATTAGCATTAAGCAAGAATTATTTTAATAACAACGATGGATTTTATCTGCTAATCAAGGGAGATAATATCTAACGTTTGTTTCTCTTTGTGGTCTATTCTCAGATTTACAAAATCATGAAATAAGAGAAACCGTAAATGCAAAAAAATGATCAGTTCTTAAGCATTTAATAATTTAGAGAGACAGAACATATATTTATAAGCAAACTCGGTATTGTAAATAAGTCTGAATTATTTAGGGTTAACACCATCCAAAACAAAATATAAAATTACTCAGACATTAACACGAATGAAAATAAAATAAAGAGGAAGCAGCCATTATTTTGGAGATTGCTGGAGGAGACGGAAGTGCGGCTCGCTCTTGCTCCATCGCTTCTCTTTCTCTTCTTTTTATCCTGCTTCTGCCGAGTGGTGGAATGAAGAATGAAAATAAAATGGAGAAGTGGGGGATTAGAGGATGGAATGGATCGTAGGTGTGGTTTGTGTTGTGGTCGATGGTCGTGGTTTGATGAACGGTGGTCTTTGGATTCTGAGGAAGGGATCATTAATTTGAGCAGAAGGAGCATGGGTTTTATAGAAGAAAGGAGGAGGAAGAAGACAGGCTGAAGATAGGCTGGAACACACGTGAGCAATTTAAGGAGTGCGCCGGCGCCTGATATTGCCGATGGAGTAGATAGATATGTTTGCAGGCGCCGCAGGAAAATGAGGAAGACGGTCGGCACGTCAATTATTCTGGATCTGGGTTGCACCTCTATTTGTTGTCCGGTCATTTTTCATCGGACATGTTTATCTCTTGTTTGGCCATTTATCCACGGACAGGCATGCTCTGTTTTCTGTCCGGCCAATATCCACGGACATCTTATCTCTTGTCCGGTTAAAATTCCACGGACATGCTTGTTTTGTGTCCGCCCTTATTTCCACGGACGGATTCTTCATTTTGGCGCGTCCGAACCAGTGTCCGGACCAGCCTGGTTCGGACGCTACGATTTCCCGGAGAATGATTTGCGTCCTGCCTTATTTCCGTGGACATACCACAGTACAATTCCCCTTGTCCGGCCTTTTCTCCTCGGACAACACACGGACGCCATCCTGGACTGTCCGAACCACCGTCCGGACCGACCTGGTTCGGACAAACTTAGTTTGCTTCCAAAATGTTCGTTTCAGCTCCGATTTGAGATCTGTTTGCGCCTATGCCTTCGTCTCTTCGTCTACTTTGCTCCTAGCTTGGTTTTCCTCATGTTTAACCAATAAATATGTAAGATAATCAATAAAACATAAACTAGAGGGAAACTAACCAAAGTGGAGAAATGAGCAAGAAAAGTGCTAATATAATACATGAAATACACTCATAAAACATGCTCATTTGGACACTTATCACACCCCCACACTTACCTTTTTGCTTGTCCTCAAGCAAAACCATGTACCCAAGCAAGTAGGGAATGCTCAATACTAACAAATATTATTATGAAGGGTAGGATAAGGAGGTGAACAGTACATGATCTTAAACTTTTTGAGGAGTGTGATCCATCAACTACTGGTGTCACAGGTGTGCTCAGGGTAAAAATAAAAATTAGAGTTTTGGGGTATGATCCGGAGTACTTCAATGCTTCTCAGTTAAGGTGACTTTGAGAACTTTTACCACGGCCAACTTCTCTCAACAATGAGCATTGAGGAGAAAACAAAAGGAAAAATAGATTTATGCATTTGTTTCACTTTTGTATAAGAGATGAGACAATAATATTTAGGCTTCAAGCCTTTGTATTTAAGAACACTCAACTCTCATTTGTTGGTTACCAATGGCGTCTCGCAAGTCCCTTATTTATTATTATTTTATATATATATATATATATTTTAGACAGAGAAGCACCCCTTAGCAATCCCTAAGAGAGAAGACAGAAAGAACCCCTGAGTAATAAAAATCCAACCATTGCAGATCATTTGGTCACACCGTATAAAAAATGCTCCTTAAAAGCAATCAAAATTTAAATTTTTTGTACCATTTATCCCACAATTCATAACAGTATTTATTCTTAAAGAGAACAACCCACATATAAAGGGTCCACGATATTGAATTTGGACAAACACAAGATAAGCAGAGAGATTAAGCATTTTAAGCACAAATGTCACCGAAAAGGGCACTCACCCCCACACTTAAATTGAACAATGTCCTCATTGTTCACCAGAAAAACAAGGGAAAATTTCAGAAGACCTTTTCGGTAAGTAGATAAAATAGAGAAAAACACAAAGGTCACAAATAATCATTTTAGCACAGAAGCTCTCCACAGCAGAATTTAGCAAAATAAAAGCATAATTAAAGAAACTGGGACTCCCCTGAGATTATTTTTGCTAGCGTTATAGGAGTTCCCCCACACTTGAGCTTCAGCCTCAAGAAATGTAGCTTGGTTGCGGTGTAGACATGAAGTTGCACCTGCATAAGACACTAGAACAACCATACTACAAACGGGGTTAAGAGTTAGCAAAAACAAAATTTAAAGAGAACCTGAAAATTAAAAGAACATAAAAGCAAAATAAAAGAAAAGTTCATCCTGGTTGCCTCCCGGAAAGCTGCCCTTATTTTTAGTCTTTGGCCAGACTCCCGCTTCGTTATCCTGGATCAAAATAGAAGTAGACAACAGCTTTGCCAGGAAACGAAGTTGGCAGTAATTAAAAGCAAACCACCTGGATCAAAACAAAACGTTACTTCGGCAAATATAATAGGAAAATGAATACTCCACAAAACCTGGTGTTTGAGGAGGTACTGCCAGTAGCGTAGTTCTAACAGGAGACCAGGTGTGATTGGCTTTGCTTCCTCAATTGGAAGATGTAAAAATCCTCCTCTTGTTGTTGAGGCTTATGGGAAGAGCCTTGATGGAAATCAACTTCAGAGGGAAGTGGCACCTTGAAATTGATTGTAGCACTCTCTTCTGATGGCTCGGAGGGAGGCGACATCTCCTCCTTCTCAAGGTTGAGGATGTATCCACCCTCATCTTCTGGGTAGAGCACGGAGAAGGAGGGGAAATAGTATTTGATTTCTGAGGGAGGAGACTCCATGAAGTCCAAGGAGAAACTCTCTTCTGAGGAGTTGTCTTCATAATCAAGCTGATGGTTGTTTGGTGATGGATTCTCTGATTCGAATAGGGGAGGAGTTAGAAAGTAGCTTAAGTCCTCAGCAGGTTGTTCCTCCTCGTGAACCACTTCATTTAGTTGTTGAACCCGGTTGTTCCATGTCTTCTACCTGATCTAGCGTTCCTTGCTGGATCATTTCAGAGGTTCCAAACTTTAAGGTAAAATTTGCCATCATTTCCCTTAAAATGGCGTTGTCTCTCTCTATTGCAACCATAGGACAATGGGAACTTTCATGGTCTCCTCCACACTCTCGGCACACAAAGATGGGGATAGGCTTGAGAGATAACTTGAAATCCTCCAAGAGAGCTCTCAATTCAGCATTTGGGTCTGAACATTGGGGGCTTTCATGGTACTCTCCGCACCTTTGACAGACACTCCATTGATTGTAGTTCTCTGCGCCCTAGGGGTAACCATACCAACTTCCTGCTTGATCGTAGTGACCATCCATCAGAATTAAGTATCCTAAAAAAAGAAACAAAAATTTATACACAAAAGGGGCAAATAACGGAAATAAAAAAAGGGAAATTTCACGGTATACCCCTGAGGTTTGAGCGAATTTTACGAGATATCCCTGAGGTTTTATTTTTATTATGAGATACCCCTGAGGTTTCATTTTTTTTACGATATACCCCTGAGGTTTCACTTTTATTACGATATACCCCCGAGGTTTCAATTTTATACGAGATGCCCCTCAGTTCAGATTCTGATATATTATATTTTTCATATCCTCACTTTACCCTCGCACATATACCCCGCAATGATCTCACGGGTTTCTGGTTAAATTTTTAAAAATTTAAAATATGAACAAAATGCATATAAAAATTAAAGATCAATTAAAATTTTTAATTCAATTTAATAAATATTAATAAAAGTATAAAAAAATTAGAATAAAAAAATTTAAAATAAATAGAAATGACAAAACCAAAAAAATAATCTATTTAAAAAACTTATATTGTTACAAAATTTAAACGGTGGTTAAAATCATAAATTATTTTTAACAATTATATTAAACGCAAGAAATTATAAATAATTTAATATTTATAGATAGAGTTTATTAACAAATATATTATTTGATATCAATAATCACAAGAAAAATGATTATATTTTATGATTTCAAGCCACCGCTATAATAGTATCTATAAAAACCATAAAATAATGATTTCAAGAGTTTATTTTTCTAATTTAAAATAATGATTTTTGATATCAAATAATATAATCATTTCTTTTGTGATTATAGTATAAAACCATAAAATATAATCATTTCTCATATGATTATTGATATCGAATAATATATTCATTAATAAACTCTTACTATAATTGATAAAATTATTCTTGTATTTAATATAATTGTTATAAAAAATTTATGATTTTAAGCCACCGTTTAAATTATGTAACAATATAAGTTTTTTAAATAGATTATTTTTTTTATTGTTTAGTCATTTCTATTTATTTTAAATTTTGATTCTAATTTTTTTTATTATACTTTTATTAATGTTTTTTAAATTGAATTAAAATTTTAATTGATCTTTAATTTTTGTGCATTTTGTTCATATTTTACATTTTAAAAAATTTGACCATCAACCCGTGAAGTTATTGCAGGGCATATGGTGCGTGGGTAAAATGTGGATATGAAAATATAATATATCAGAATCTGAACTGAGGGGCATCTCATATAAATTGATACCTCGGGGGTATATCGTAATAAAAGTGAAACCTCAGGGGTATATCATAAAAAAAATGAAACCTCAGGGGTATCTCGTAATAAAAATGAAACCTCAGGGGTATCTCGTAAAATTCGCTCAACCTCGGGGGTATATCGTGAAATTTCCCTAAAAAATAAACAGATAATAAACCAGATAGTTGGACCGAAGTCCCCGGCAATGGCACCAAAAACTTGTTGGGCAAATAGTAGTTAAACTATCTTGCTACATATGAGCAGTGAACCCAATCATTGTAGTACAACAAGGTCGTATCCACAAAGACTTCGCAACTATCTAATTAATTATTAAGTTAGTAAACGTAAAAGAAGATAAATAAAAGTGCATAAAATGTAATTGGGGGTTTAGCCAGTGGCGATCTTGGTGTTGGGAAAATAAAAATAATTAAAAGCTTAGATAAAACTGTAGTGTATTGAATGGATGGAAAGTGTGCTAAGGAAGGTGGAATCACCCAAGTATATTTCAGACATTAATTTTAATCCTAATTTGCTCTATTTGTCTGTTTAAGAATTATCTTGTGGCCTTCCTAAATCATAGATAAGGACAACTCTTAATTAATTCAAGACTTTTTACAATCAGAAAAAGTCTAAAATCATTATTAGCATTAAGCAAGAATTATTTTAATAACAACGATGGATTTTATCTGCTAATCAAGGAGATAATATCTAACGTTTGTTTCTCTTTGTGGTCTATTCTCAGATTTACAAAATCATTGAAATAAGAGAAACCGTAAATGCGTAAAATGATCAGTTCTTAAGCATTTAATAATTTAGAGAGACAGAACATATATTTATAAGCAAACTCGGTATTATAAATAAGTCTGAATTATTTAGGGTTAAACACCCATCCTAAACACAAATATAAAATTACTCAAATTAACACGAATGAAAATAAAATAAAGATAGAAGTAGCCATTATTTTAGAGACTGCTGGAGGAGACGGAAGTGCGGCTCGCTCTTGCTCCATCTGCTTCTCTTCTCTTCTTTTTATCCTGCTTCTGCCGAGTGGTGGAATGAAGAATGAAAATAAAATGGAGAAGTGGGGGATTAGAGGATGGAATGGATCGTAGGTGTGGTTTGTGTTGTGGTCGATGGCCGTGGTTTGATGAACGTGGTCTTTGGATTCTGAGGAAGGGATCATTAATTTGAGCAGAAGGAGCGTGGGTTTTATAGAAGAAAGGAGGAGGAAGAAGACAGGCTGAAGACAGGCTGGAACACGCGTGAGCAATTTAAGGAGTGCGCCGGCGCCTGATATTGCCGATGGAGTAGATAGATATGTTTGCAGGCGCCGCAGGAAAAATGAGGAAGACGGTCGGCACGTCAATTATTCTGGATCTGGGTTGCACCTCTATTTGTTGTCCGGTCATTTTTCATCGGACATGTTTATCTCTTATCCGGCCATTTATCCACGGACAGGCATGCTCTGTTTTCTGTCCGGCCAAATATCCACGGACATCTTATCTCTTGTCCGGTTAAAATTCCACGGACATGCTTGTTTTGTGTCCGCCCTTATTTCCACGGACGGATTCTTCATTTTGGCGCGTCCGAACGAGTGTCCAGACCAGCCTGGTTCAGACGCTGCGATTTCCTGCGGAGAATGATTTGCGTCCTGCCTTATTTCCACGGACATACCACGGTCACAATTCCCCTTGTCCCGCCTTTTCTCCTCGGAAAACACACGGACGCCATCCTGGACTATCCGAACCACCGTCCGGACCGACCTGGTTCGGACGAAACTTAGTTTGCTTCCAAAATGTTCGTTTCAGCTCCGATTTGAGATCCGTTTGCGCCTATGCCTTTGTCTCTTCGTCTACTTTGCTCCTAGCTTGGTTTTCCTCATGTTTAACCAATAAATCTGTAAGATAACCAATAAAACATAAACTAGAGGGAAACTAACCAAAGTGGAGAAATGAGCAAAAAAAGTGCTAATATAATACATGAAATACACTCATAAAATATGCTCATTTGGACACTTATCAGGTAGTAGCTTACGCCTCCCGCCAGCTGAAAAGCATGAGGAGAATTACCCGACACACGATCTTGAGCTAGGAGCCATCGTCTTCGCATTGAAGATATGGAGGCACTATCTTTATGGGGTTAGCATCACCATATACTCTGATCACAAGAGCTTACAATATGTGTTCATGTAACAGCCCAGTATCCCACTGTTGTGATATTGTCCGCTCTGGCACGCAGGCCGAACGGTTTTTGTTCTTGGGTTTCCTAGCCCCAAAAGGCCTTACAACAAGGAGAGGTATCCCCACCCATATAAGGAGTGGTTTGTTCTCCCCTCCAATCGATGTGGGAGGTAAACCTCAAGGGTATTACATTCACCACCCCCTTGGGAGCCCAGCGCCCTCGCGGGTCACACCGGCACACCGACCTGGGTCTAGCTATGATACCAACTGTAACAGCCCAGTATCCCACTGTTGTGATATTATCCGCTCTGGCACGCAGCCACACGGTTTTGTTCCTGGGGTTTCCTAGCCCCAAAAGGCCTTACAACAAGGAGAGGTATCCCCACCCATATAAGGAGTGGTTTGTTCTCCCCTCCAATCGATGTGGGAGGTAAACCTCAAGGGTATTACACTTCACCCAGAAGGAACTGAATCTGAGACAAAGAAGGTGGATGGAGTTCTTATCTGATTACGGCATCGACCTACAGTATAAAGAAGGGAAGGCAAACGTTGTAGCCGACGTCCTGAGCCGTCGAGCACACTCTCTCCATTTGCTACTCGCTTCTCTTCTAGCTTGGCTGATGAGGTGCGAGAGGCTCAGTTGAGTGACCTTTATATGGCAAAGATCAGACATAAAATAACAGAGGGTACATTCGAGAGCCGAAAGTACGACTTCAAACTGCATGAAGATGGTCTGATCAGGCTGAATGGCAGATTATGCGTTCCTCGAAGCAATGCTGAACTGAGAGATCGCATTCTGCAAGAATCACACTGTTCTTCATTGCCCGTCCACCCAGGAGCCTCTAAAATGTACAAAGTCATGAAGAGATACTTCTGGTGGACAGGAATGAAATCCGATGTGACCGAATATGTTCTGAGGTGCCTCACGCGCCAGAAGGTGAAATTCGAGCACCGAAGACCGGGCAGAATGGTACAATCTATGCCAATTCCGGAGTGGAAATTTCACGACATCTCTATGGATTTTGTTGTAGGACTCCCACCTGCTAGGGGAGGACTCAACATGATTTGGGTAGTGGTTGACCGCCTTACCAAGGTGGCCCGTTTCATTCCAATGAGGGATACCTGGAAGGTAGCGAAGCTTGCTGAGCTATTCGACCGAGAGATTATTCGACACCATGGAGTGCCTAAAACCATAGTATCTGACCGCAACACCAGATTTCTTTCGAGATACTGGAGAGCTACACGGGAAGCGCTAGGTACTGAGTTGAAGCTTAGCACCGCCTTCCATCCACAGACCGATGGTCAGACAGAAAGGACCATCCAGACACTTGAGGACATGCTTAGAGCATGTGCCTTAGACTTCCAGGGAGTTGGATTGATAAGCTTCATCTAATCGAGTTTTCGTACAACAACAACTATCGCGCTTCGATTAAGATGTCACCATTCCAAGCTTTGTATGGTTGACCCTGATGTACCCCGTTGTGTTGGGATGAGTCAAGCAAAGTGGTCATTATTGGACCGGAGTATCTTGAGCAAGTACAAGCTGCAGTGCAGCAAATCTGAGCAAACATGAAAGCAGCCCAAGATAGACAGAAATCCTATGCGGATGTGCGACGACGCGACCTTGAGTTCGCTGTGGGCGACCAAGTGTTCTTACATGTTTCACCTATGAAGGGCGTATTTCAATTTGGCCAGAAGGGAAAGCTGAGCCCGAAGTTTGTAGGCCCGTATGCAATCACTGAGAGGATTGGAGCTGTGGCTTACCGATTAGCGTTACCCGAAGAATTGGGGCGTGTTCATGATGTCTTTCATGTATCACAACTCAAGAAATACATAGCCGATCCTTCTCATGTATTAGAACCTGAACACTTATCCCTAGAGCTGACGATGAGATACGTCGAGACTCCACTGCGAATCCTTGATACGAAGACTAGAGACACTCGCAACAAGTCAGTGCGAATTATCAAAGTCTTGTGGTCTAACCACGACGTCGAGGAAGCGACTTAGGAATTAGAGGACGCTAAGAGGTGAAGTACCCAGATTTATTTGTAGACTAGCTGTCTAGCATCTATAGGGTACAGGGCATACCCCCTTTTGAGGGGGTAGAGCCATTTTGTTTTTGCGTTGCTACGAGTTAGCTTTGTGCATTATTTTGATAAAAGTGTAACAACCAGAGTGTTGGTTGTAGAGTGTTGCTTATAATTGTGAATTGTGCTTGCATTGAATTGTGTGTGGACACCTTGTTCACAGAGCAGAGATTCTGTATGGTGGTATTGAGTTATGATTTTTGACAATTGAGATGTCAAATGAGTAAGTATAGCAACGCATTAACTTTGACCAACTTTGAGGGCAAAGTTCCTTAAGGGGGTAGATTGAAATACCCCACTTAAAAACAGTGATTAATTAGGCTAATGGGAATTTTAGAAACTTAGTTAGGTCTAAATAAACATGTGGAACGATTTCTGAATAAAACGGATTAAAAGCACAAACGAACTTTAAAGTGCGATTTTCGAGGAAACCGGGAAAACGTGACTTTAAGCGGGTTAAATAGAACCGTTATAATTTTAGTCAACCAAATAATCATTATTAAACCATAATGAAGGTCTAGAGCTAATAAAATTCCTTAAATGAAAAATTCCGGAAAACGGGTTCCGGTGAGTGAATAGTGTAAAAACGAGAAGTTGTGGGGTGTCAAATGTAATAAAACCAAACTAACTCCCTCTTTGATAAATAAAAATCAGAAAAATATGTGTGTAAGGGTGTGGGACGGCTGATAGCCTCTCCCTCTCTCTTTTATTTCTTTCCTAATATGCTAAATGACAAAACAATAAAGTAGGAAAGACCCACATTACACTCTCTCTCATACCCTCTCTTCTATCCCACGTTTTTCCCCTCATTCAAACTTCTTCTTCTTCCTCTCCTCTGTTCCCTCTAATTTCGATTTGAAGAAGCTCACCCAGCAGCCCACTTGCCTTCCATTTTTGAAAGCCAAACCAACTCCAAATGCTACAAAAATTACACCATTGAACTCCTCTCTCCATGGGCAACATTTCTACCCTTTCAAAATTTGAAAACAAGGAACTTCATCACCATGGCTAGAGCTAATTTGAAGATTTGAGACCACCATTAGAAGCTCCTTCATCTCCTTGTTACTCTAAGGTAAAAAGAAACTAAAAAATCCCTCCTTTTAGCTCTCTTCTTCAAGTTTGAAATTTCCAGATTTTAAGCATTTTGCTCTTCTCATTCCACCCGGGTTTTCCCCATCCTTAGATCTGGAATCTTGCCCTTGTGCAGTCCAATACTCCATCTAGCTATTGGCAAGGTAATTCCTCTTTTTAACCTTAAATAAGTGTATGAACCCTAGGTTTGATAAGGGCTAGTTCTAAGTGGGAAATTGTTGTTCATTGATGAACTGTAGCATCACCGGTTTGTGTGGGTTGATCAAGAAGAAAGAAAAGGAAAATAAGAAGGAAGGAGAAAGGAAGGAAAGGGAAGGAAGCTAGAAATCCAAGGTAAATGCACTCACCATGAGTTGATCTTGTATGACTTTTGGAACAGATTTTAATTACTTGAATATGGAGAGTTAATATTGCCTTGAGTATAGGGGTGTTATTGAATAATGAGGAAGAGATGAGCTGTTTAGTGTTGCTTAAAATGATGGTTAAAGGGTTGGATATCGGGAAATGAATGTGTATGTGTAGGAATTAATGTGTTGATTAATGCTTGCTATTGTTGTGGATGTTGGAAATGAGTGTGAGTTGAATTGTGTTGGGCAATGTTAAAATTATAGGAAACCTTTGTCAAAATTTGGTTAGAAACTAAAAGACTTAGGTGTTTTGAGGAGAAGAAACAACCTAGGACTAGCTAGGCGTGTTTTGAGGTGAGTGGTGAACACTTGGAGACTAAATTGGGAGACTTAGGCAATAGAGTAGTATGTGAGGTGGAAAACTAGGTTAGGAACAGTTGTAATGCAAGAGTAAAGGACCACTGGATTGGTGAAGAGAAAGGAAACCAAATCTGTAGCAAAGTAGTTGCAAGAAGGATTTAGTGTGAAGAAGTTGTGTAGATCAACCAAGACTTGAGAAATGAGTTAAGTAAGGGGTTGATCAATGAGTTAAAAGTGTTTTTGAAGTGCCAAATGATGTTTAAACATGTTAGGACACTTGTGGAAAATATTGGGGTGAAATGGGAACAAGAAGGAAAGTTTCTGCAGTCGACTGACCCAGGGGACCGACCCTGTCTAGGTCAGTCGGATTGAATTCTCACCGGAAATGTTTCTGCACTCGACTGACCCAGGGGACCAACCCTGTCCGGTCTGTCGAGCTGAAAATTTTGAGTTGGGATGCTTCTGCACTTGACCGAAACCGACCCTGTCTGGGTCGGTCGAGTTGAAATTCTCAGAACCAGAACTCTCTGCATCCGACCGACCCAGGGGACCAACCCAGGGTGGGTTGGTCGGACCAAATAAAAAAATATGGGGCTTAAGCAGCAGACCCTAGGGAGATTAATGATGATGAGAAGAAAATAATATACACATGAGAACCTCAGAAAACAAGCTTGAGTAGTGATGAGAAGTGAATGATTTTTGTGATTAAGTGTGAAACTCAAGGAACTAGTAATTGTACATTGGGAGACATGAAAGATGTAACGTGTTAGGTTAACCATAGAGGATTAACCACCCATTGCCATAAATGTTATAGGACCCGTATAGTTGATCTCCAAGGAGGAGTCGAAGTCCAAAATGACGGTGAACGGTATGGATTTCTCATGCCTCGTATGCTACCTCGGTTACCTGATTTGTGTGTTTTGTGTGATCACCTAAATAAGATAAATGCACGAATCAGGTTTAATGTGCTTCTTTGAGCTTGTGACCTGTTACCCTTGTTGGATTGTTTTAAAACTCATAGTTTGTATAATTCATGAAATATATGATAATTAATGAAGTGTTTAAATGCCTTGGTATGAAGTGTTCTAACCAAGTGGTATGGAAGGAATGATTTCTCACTAACTCCTAACTAAGTAACAATTCTAACTTTGAGAAATTGTAATTGGAGTATGTGAGATGCCCGATAGAGTTTCGGCCACGCGTGAGAATGAGGAAGCAAGAGAGGTTGTTTGTGAATTCTGGCCTAGCCTTCCCACCATGGTTCCAAACCGTATGGTCGCAACCCGGGAAGTAAGCCACACTAAAGCCCGGTGTGAGATTGTTTATCTCTACCCGGAGGTCAACCGAGTTAACTTAATGAGTAATCAAGAGTAAAAGAACTATAAAGCATGATCATGACTAGTGAGAGTCATATGATGAAGAGGTAAGAGTTAAGAACATCCGATTAACCTGGATGAGAAACTAACCAACCTTGAGTTAAGGCTAGAATTTAAGAAGAGAATCTCATGGCCTTAGTGATTGATGAAAGTGGTTTATTTCTTTGCTTATATTATGTTACATGTGGTGGATGTATCTTGTATGTATGACATGTACTCTTTAGCATGATGTTTGAATAAAATGAACTCTATATATACGACCAAGTAGTCGGCATACCCCCGTTAGCACGCGGGTATGCGAATTTCATATGCAGCTTTTGCTGAGCCCTTGGGGCACCGTTTTTTATTCTCCAGGTACCCGAGATTGTTGAGGGTCGAGGTGCAACAGAGTTGTTATACTTTTGGATAGTTAGAAGAACATTTTGGTAGTGTACTGAGTTGTACACGGGCGAGCAGCCCTCTTTGTCTAGCCGGTGTACCATGTAGTACACTCCTTTTGGATTTTGAAAATTGTAAAACCTTATTGGATTTGAGACTTAATGTAGTTAAATTATGCACTTAGATCTCGGGATTTCATTGTGATAGAGTTCTTATGGGATGTGTAAAGTAAACTTGGTAATCATATTTATCAGACCGTAACTGTTAGCATATTAGGCCTGTTAGTCACATGGGAGACTAACGGCATTGTATCACCCGCCGAATGGTTTGGATTTCCGCTGCGATTAGTTCAATGACCGAGGGATTAGCGTTGGGGATTAGGCGTTAATTAGAAGATTAGCGGTAGGGGTGTTACAAGTAGTGAAGAAACCCGCACATGCGAAAGCTATTTTTGATATAGATGTTGTTGATTCGATTTTACAAGATGATTATTCTGCTTGTTTTGATTGTGATGCTCTTACTATTGCTCTTACTAACACTTGTGGAGATCTAGAGAATGAACCAGAGGGAAAAGAGATTGTAGCGGCATTTGACAAGAGAACAACACTATATCAAGCTCACTACCCACCACCGGAACCCTTGGAGCGAACTGCACAGAAACTCCTTACATCGGTCGAGAAGCCTCCCACCGTGGAGGTGAAACCCTTGCCTTCTCATTTAAAAAATATGCTTATTTAACTGAACCTTGTGATCTTCCTGTTATTATTTCTTCCTTTCTCACAGGGGCACAAGAGGACAGTTTATTGACGGTGCTTTGAGACCACAAGAGAGCTATTGGGTGGTCCATCTTGGATATAAAGGGTATTGCGCCACATCTATGCACTCACCGGATATTCATGAAGGATAACTACAAACCGCTAGTTCAACCCCAATGACGTTTAAACCCAAACAGGAAGAAAGTGGTTAAGAAAGAGGTCTTGAAACTTCTCGATTGCGGAATCATCTATCCTATCTCTGATGGTCAATAGGTGAGCCCAACTCAAGTGGTACCAAAAAAGGGAGGAATCACGGTGGTATCCAATGCTAAGGGTGAGCTGGTCCCTTAAAGGACAACAACCGGGTGGAGAGTTTGTATCGACTACCAGAAGTTGAACACGGCCACATGGAAAGATCACTTCTCTTTACCCTTCATCGACTAAATTCTAGAGAGGTTAGCTAGGCAAGATTTCTATTGCTTTCTTGATGGCTACTCGAGGTACTTCCAAATCCCCATTGCCCCGGAGGATAAAGAGAATACCACATTCACGTGCCCTTATGGAACATTCGCATATAGGAGGATGTCTTTCGAATTATGCAATGCTCTCGTGACCTTCCAAAGGTGCATGATGGCAATCTTCTCAGACTTCATTGAAAAAAGTATGGAAGTATTCATGGATGACTTCTCGGTATTTGGGCTCAACTTCAAATCGTGCTTGGAGAACTTGGACGCCATTCTCTCCCTTTGTGAGGAAACCAACCTAGTACTCAATTGGGAGAAATGTCATTTTATGGTGAGAGGGGATCGTCCTCGGGCACAAGATCTCCTCCAAAGGGACTGAAGTTGACCAGGCCAAGGTCGAAGTCATTGAGAACCTACCACTGCCCACCTCGGTTAAAGATATCAGAAGCTTTCTTGGCCATGTCGGGTTCTACAGAAGGTTCATTAAGGACTTCTCAAAAATATCTAAACCTCTGTTTGACCTCTTAGCCAAAGATGCCAAATTTGAATACAACGAGGAATGTCTAAAGGTCTTTAACACTCTCAAGGTGTGCCTTGTCCAGCCCCGATAGTTGTACCACTGGATTGGAGCCTTCCCTTTGAAATAATATGTGTTGCAAGTGACTATGCGGTGGGAGAAACCCTATGTCAAAAGAGGGAGAAGATTCTGAGGACAATCTATTATGCAAGCAAGACCCTCAACGATGCTCAGAAAAATTATGCCACAACCGAGAAGAAGCTTATAGCGGTGGTCTTTGCATTAGATAAGTTCCGCTCCTATCTCTTGGGTAGTAGGATGATTGTGCATACAAACCACTCCGCTCTCAAATATTTGTTCTCCAAGGAAGACGCAAAGCTAAGACTATTGAGATGGATCCTTCTGCTCCAAGAGTTTGAAATCGAGGTTAGAGATAAACTGGGCACTCAAAATGTTGTTGCTGATCACCTTTCTCGTATGGAGACACCGGATGATGGCACCCCTATCAATGAGCTCTTTCCAGACGAAACCATGTTCACAATTAGAGAAACTGATGATCCTTGGTTTGCCGACGTCGCAAACTACCTGGTGAGGGGGTAGTGCCGTATGAGATAATATACCAGCAGAGGAAGAAATTCTTTGCAGACATCAACCATTACTTCTGGGATGACCCCTACCTTTTCAGAGTCTATGCCGACGGGATGATCAGGAGATTCGTACCGATGAGCGAAGTACAGAACATTCTCACCCACTACCACTCTCTTGAGGTAGGAGGGCACCACGGGCCAGCAAGGACAACGAGCAAGGTACTACAATTCGGGTTTTGCTGGAAAACGCTTCATAAGGACTACCACTCCTTTGTTGGTACCTCCGACCATTGCCAGATGCTAGGGAACAAACCCTGGAAGCATGAGATGCCACTGAATGTGATGATCGAGGTTGAACCCTTTGATCTATGGGGCTTTGACTTCATGGGTCCCTTCCCTTCCTCCTACTCGAATCTCTTCATCTTGGTGGTGGTAGACTATGTCATAAAATAGGTGAAGGCATTGCATCCCCCACCAATGATGCCAAAGTCATGACCAAATTTTTAAAGAGAAATATCTGCACAAGGTTTGGGGTGCCTAGAGCGATTCTTAGCAATGGGGGGTCTCACTTCTGTAACAAACAATTCGAATAACTGATGAAGAAATACGGAGTGAGACACAAGGTATCATTGCCTTACCACCCTCAAACCAATGGGAAAGCCATGGTGACCAACAGGGAGTTAAAATGGATATTGCAAAAAATGGTGAACTTCTCAAGGAAGGATTGGTCCTTAAGAGCTAGATGATGCACTATGGGCTTACCGGACAACATACAAGACCCCCATCGGGATGTCCCTATATCGTCTCGTCTTTGGGAAGGTTTGCCACTTACCCGTTGAGTTGGAACACAAATCTTATTGGGTAGTGAAATCTCTAAATTTTGGCCTCAAGAGTGCCGCAGACAAAAGGAAATTTCAGCTCACCGAGTTAGAGGAATTATGGGATGAAGCCTATGAGAACAACCAAATCTACAAGGAGAAATCCAAGAAGTGGCATGACAAAATGATCTTGAAGAGAGAGTTTCATGTGGGAGACAGGGTATTGCTCCATAACTCGAGGTTGAAACTCTTTCCGGGTAAACTCAAGTTGCATTGGTCTGGACCATTCACCGTCACCAAGGTAACTTCGTATGGTGCAATTGAGCTGAAGAATGTGAAGGGCATGACTGATAAGTGCGAAACATATAGACTTTTAGGGTTTAATTACCTTATTATTTACAACACTTTTAGACAATGTTTCCCACTTGCTATGTGAATTTTCTTGGATTTATGTTTTGATATGAACTGATATATTTTATGTATGAGATACAGAAAAAGGTCTTGGAATCACATAGTACACTTCACAAGCTTCGCAACGCAACAAATGGGGATCAAATCGGAGTCCGGACGACGAATTTATGAGCAAAATAAAACAAGTCCGAACTTGCAAGTTCGAACCATTTTCGGAAAAATCATACGCGGTGGAATAGTACTGTCCGAACTTGCAAGTTCGGACAGCACTAAAAATCCAGCGAAATGACCGCGTCGTGAAGGAAAAGAAGAGTTTTTTCTTCTATTCCTTCACACGCCTAATTCACACGCCTTCCCCCTTCCCTTTTACCTTATTTTCTCTATAAAAACACCTACACCCCAACACAACTCATCACTCATTCCATCTCCCAACCCATGCCAATTTACCTCCACAAAATCACCATCTCCTCCCCAAAAACCATTCACTACCTCATTCCATATCATAATATCATCTCCATCCATTTTTCCACACTCCATTCACCTAGATATTAGGTATCCATCTCACTCCATTTTTCATCCACAAAAACCACTGCGTTGTTATTCTTTTCAACTTCTAACCAACATATTACCAGTTAATATGTCAGGCTAAAGAGGATATACTCTGGGTGAAGGTTAATTTATAGTTTGTTTAATTATGTAATTATGTTTTTACCGGTTTAATTAAATACAGTTTGTTACGATTAAAGCTTATCTCTCGCCTTTTTAATAAATTTCATGAATTTATTAAAATGCTTTACTAAATCTATTTTGATCAGATCCGTGATAAATAGACAGGTTAATTAAGCTGTAAATCTGTAGAAAGCTTATTATGATTTAATAAGTTATTATTTTCAGACGCAAATATAATTTCTCATACTTAATCCGTTTACATGTGTTTTGCTCGAATCTGGATTAGACCGAGCATGTTCTGGTAAACGAGTTCTTTTGAGTATATGATTTAGTCCTCAAGATAATAACAGGAATTTTGCCAAACTATCACAATAAAACCAGTAGACATAGCATAAAAGAGCAGACTATATAAACCTGAACCCAGAGTCTCGTTTAATTTATCTTCACTCAGTTAATTTTATCTGCTATTTTAATTTATAAAAACAAGTCAATTAATTCCCCCCTTTTGTGACAAAGCTTAGGTATTATATTATTTCACTATAAGTCCCACGGTTCGATATCCGGTCGCTTCCACTGTACTATACTACTGCGACCGGGATTTTGTTTGCAGCCCGTAAGGTATTTTGAGTTTTTAATTTCTTTTTCATTTGTTTTAAATACGTCAGTTCCAACCACTCACTTTATCCTGTCTGCAAAATGGCGCCGTTGCCGGGGACTTGATTAATTCTAGTCCCTAAAGCCCCGGATAATTCACTTGCTATATTATAATATTTTGTTTATACTATTTTGTTTGTTGTTTATTTTATTTCTACTAATTTCTGTCATTTAATTATTCCAGCAATTTAAATATCGTATTAATTACAGTCATTTATTTTTCCAGTCATTTAAAATTCCTGTCATCTATTTTCCAGTTATTTAAATTTCCATTGTCCTTTAAATTTCAGTAATCTAATTTCTGTCATTTAAATTCTGTCATTGAAATTTTCTGTCATTTAAATATTCTGTCATTTAAATTCCAGTCAATTTAATTCCAGTTCTTTATTTTCTAGTCATTTAAATTACTGTCGTTTAAATTCCCTTGTTATTTAAATTCCAACAATTTAATTCTGCTCTTTTTCTTTATTTTATTTTATTATTTTCATTTACTTAAACTGCATTTATTTTTATTTCTCTTTAGGTTTATTTAATTTCGGTTTATGTACTCTTGTTTTAAAAAAAAGTAGTTCTTTGTTTTATTTTATTAATTGCTTCTTTTTATTTGGTTAAATTCCCCCCTCCATATTTCTTTCTATTTTTGTTTATTTGATCACATCACAAGTTTCTTTTGCTGTTTTGAGTGGTGAATGCCTATTACCAGGTCACACAGCCTTCCGGATAATATTAATAATCATACGGTTAGCTACATCCCTGAGATCGAGAGAACTTTTCTACGCACTTTAAGGCAGAAACGATCTCAACAAAACACAACCACCACAGTGATAGAGTCTAACCAAGAAGCAGACATGACATCTTCACCAGCTACAGCTCGTAACATCAACAGGCCATCTAATCAAGGACAACAGCCCGCCATCATCCTTCCCCACCTTACCCAATCTGAATATGATGAGTGGCAAAAGCTGAAGCCTTATCATCAGATCCGATGCGTGAAGGAGTTAGGCATGTTCGATGGCTCTAGTCTTGACGAAGCTCTATTGCATGTCACCAAGTTTCTACAGCATGCCAACAGTCTAACCGCGACAAACGCAGTACTCCAGTACGTAAGACTGTCCCTGTTCCCTTACAGCCTGACGGGAAATGCGAGTAAATGGTACCACAGCCTTACACCAAGTACCATTGGTACTTGGGATGATATGGCCACCAAGTTCTACGACAAGTTCCTGCCCCCAAGCCGAACGTTAGAAATGATTGCTGAGATCTACAATTTCAAGCAGCCAGGGTCAGAAAACATCTGCGAAACTTGGGACCGTTTCAAAGGACTGCTGCTGACATGTCCTCACCATAGTCTCAAAAAAAGAACAATTATCTCAACTGTTCTACAAAGGCTTAATCAATCATTGCAAAACAATGGTACTCTCCTCTTTAGGTGCTGATATTTTAAAAAAGTCAGGAGAATAGTTCCTGAATGGGATAGAGTCCCTTTGTGAAGAGATCAGAGATTGGGCCACAGGAGGATCAAGAGGCGGCACTCCAGGCTTATACCACGTAGGAGGAAGTGACAACAAGTTCGACCAGCTGATGAGAAGCCACGAGCAACTCATGGAAAGCAATGCGCAACAGGCGACGAAAGTGAGTACCTTGCAAAAAGTAATTGAGCAGATGGCCATGAACTCCTACCCCCAACAAGCAAAGTCGATGACTTCCCGATCATCTCAACCCCTCCAGGTTACGCTCCTTTATCTCTATCTTCTCCTGATGTTTCTTGTACGCAATGTGGTGGGCCACATGATTATGAAAAATGCCCCAAATTACAAGAATTAAAAGCAGCAGAGGAAGCAAACTTTGTTGGCAACAATTTAGGGTACAAACAACCATGGCAGCGCAACATGCACCCCAATTTTCAAGGAGGCCAAAGGCAGTATCAGCAACCGCCTTATGGCAATGATGCTTCTTCAAGCCGACCGACTCAACCTCCTTCAAATCCCGACTCTGGAATGTCCCAAATGCAGAAGATGTTTAAAGCAATGATGAGTAAGACCCGAGACACACAAGATGAAGTCACAACCCTTCATAAAGACCAAAAAGCCTTGCAATCCCAAATTCAACAACTTCTCATCCAACAAAGACCTCCTGGCCAAATCCCCTCACAAACCAATCCAAATCCACGAGAGTATGCAAACACAATTTATGTAGCGGACCAGCCCATCCCACTAGCTCAAAGGGAGCAACAACCCGAGAGTGAAATGCTCCATGAAGTGAAACAACGGGTTGAGGAAGAATACCTCGACATGAACCAACTAAAGCTCTATGCCAAATTAGTTGAGATAAATGAAATGATGGAAGGTCCACTAAACCTTGCATCGCAGCAACCGGAGTACAAAATGGTTCATATAGTGGACGACTTTACTGAGGATTTGAGTTACTCTCTATCACCACCCCCGTTAGAACCTGAGCAAACGACATCAAACCTTCTGCTTGAGCTTGAAGACAAGCCATCAGAGGACAGCTTCTACCTCAACTTCATGGAGTCTCCTCCCTCTGAAGTCAATTACCGTTATTTTCCCTCCTTCTCGGTGCTATACCCAGAAAATGAGGATAGTTACATCCTCAAAAATGAAGAGGAGGAAATGCTCGCTCCCGCCAGCACATCCAAACAAAATGCTACAATCAACTTCGAGGAGCCACCTCCCTCTGAAGTTGAATTCAATCAGGGCTCTTCCTATGAGCCTCTCCAGGTAGATGAGGATATATACATCCTCAAATTTGAGGAGGAGGAGCCATCCAACTTTGGTCTTCATCTGGAGGATCACGGCCTTCCCCTCTTATGCACCAAAGAAGTAGAGTGCAAACTCGAAGTCAAATCGCTAAGTGAGAAGGCCACCTTCCCATTTGATCCAGGATCAGAATTTGAAGATACAATTCGCCCTGAAGTTCTCCTTGCACTGTTTAACGCAATTAAGGATGTCTTCATCCTTAAAATTATAGAGGCGTCTCCACAACTAGATGATCCTCACACCAAGGGTCATCCATTGAAAAATCTGGGCCCTTCTCCAACGAAAAATAATGCCCGCCCAACCCACCCATTGACGCCCACTTCCACCTTCATTTTCGATCCAGGGGAGAATATTTACATCCTCCACTCTGAGCAAGGACCACCACTACCACCTTTCCTCCATACGGCTAAACAACAAAAGGAGAATGTTTACATTCTCCAGTTTGAGGAAGAAATACAACCATCACCCGGTTTTCAGCTCAAGATTAATTGTAGCAAACACCTCCTTCAAAACCAGGTTTTGTAGAGTTTGTATTTTCCTAATTTAATTTCTTCAGTAATACTTTGTTTTGATCCAGGTGGTTCGATCCTACTTATTGACCATTTCACATTCCCGTTAACACCGTTGTCCACTTTCATTTTTGATCCGGGATAATGAAGAACATGCGTCTAGCTAGAGACGTTAAACCCGGGCGGCTTGGTGGGAGGCAACCCACTATCTATACTTTGCCTTTCCTTTTATTTTGTTTTCTCTTTTGTACTATATTTCCCTTTTATATGTTATAATAAAATTCGGGTTTTACTTGAGTTCTTCTGGCTGTGTAGAATATTCTTTACAGGTACATTTCATGTAATTCTACAGCTGCACTCAAGTATGGGGAGCTCTGTACACTTTGTGAACTCTGGGGAGTACACTCTTTCTCTTCTGATATTTCATATTCCCTTTTGCTTTGTTTTGTGTAATTTCCTTTATCAGATTGCATGCCCTGTTAATTTAATTCTTTCTACGCAATGAGGGCATTGCTTGAGCTTAAGTGTGGGGGAGTACTCGTACCCTCGTAGCTTGTTCTTAAGTTTTTCTCTTTTGACAATTTGTTTAGATTTGTTAAGTTTTAAATAGTCAAAAAGGGAGCCATAGAGGAAATATTGCAAACCTACAAACATTATGGGGTACTAAAAATTTTCAACCATTTTAAAATTTATTCTGATTAGAAATTGCTTAAATTTTAAGAATAATTATCATTTGAGCCCTATTTTTAGCTTTAAGCCTCGATTTGAATTGGAATGAAAAGGTGGAAAAAGAACAAGGCAAGGTACTCCTCTGATCCAAACAGGCATATTCTGATCCTAAGCAGGCCTCGTCCACTTGGTTATTAAGTTCTTTGGGGTGCTTTATCACCTAGCTACCTAAGGTATTTTATATCTGGGATAGTTGACCCAAAACCGCTGTAAGGGTGGAGAGAAAAGTCTGAGGTGAATGGAAATTAAACTTCAATCGAAGTATCTTTGCATTATGTACTTAAATGATGAAAATTTCTTATTTATGGATCATGAGTACGTGGCATTGAAAGGTATAATGGAATATGATTTTAGTTCATGCCCCTTGTCGTTTCAGGAAATGTGAAAGAAAATAGTGGATTGGCTCAGGGTTAAAAACTGGATTCTTATGGTTCTATTTCTCCTTCTTAACAGTTTTTGTATGATTTCAAGGTTCTTTTCAAAAACCTAAACTAAAAAAAAGGGGTCTAGTACCCTTTAATCTAGAAGTTTTGTAGCAATCTTTTCTGTGCTCTCCCTATTTGGTTATTTTATATTTAACTTGTTTAAAGATTCTGTCATAAAGATTTGCTTGAGGACAAGCAAAAGATAAGTATGGGGGAATTTTATAAGTGCGAAACATATAGACTTTTAGAGTTTAATTACCTTATTATTTACAACACTTTTAGGCAATGTTTCCCACTTGCTATGTGAATTTTCTTGGATTTATATTTTCATATGAACTGATATATTTTATGTATGAAATATAGAAAAAGGTCTTGGAATCACATAGTACACTTCACAAGCTTCGCAAGGCAACAAATGGGGATCAAATCGGAGTCCGGACGAGGAATTTATGAGCAAAATAAAATAGGTCCAAACTTGCAAGTTCGGACCATTTTCGGAAAAATCATACGCGGTGGAATAGTACTGTCCGAACTTGCAAGTTCGGACAGCACTAAAAATCTAGCGAAATGACCGCGTCGTGAAGGAAAAGAAGAGTTTTTTCTTCTATTCCTTCACACGCCTAATTCACACGCCTTCCCCCTTCCCTTTTACCTTATTTTCTCTATAAAAACACCTACACCCCAACACAACTCATCACTCATTCCATCTCCCAACCCATGCCAATTTACCTCCACAAAATCACCATCTCCTCCCAAAAAACCATTCACTACCTCATTCCATATCACAATATCATCTCCATCCATTTTTCCACACTCCATTCACCTAGATATTAGGTATCCATCTCACTCCATTTTTCATCCTCAAAAACCACTACGTTGTTATTCTGTCCAACCTCTAACCAACATATTACCAGTTAATATGTCAGGCTAAAAAGGATATACTCTGGGTGAAGGTTAATTTATAGTTTGTTTAATTATGTAATTATGTTTTTACCGGTTTAATTAAATACAGTTTGTTACGATTAAAGCTTATCTCTCGCCTTTTTAATAAATTTCATGAATTTATTAAAATGCTTTACTAAATCTATTTTGATCAGATCCGTGATAAATAGACAAGTTAATTAAGCCGTAAATCTGTAGAAAGCTTATTATGATTTAATAATTTAGTATTTTCAGACGCAAATATAATTTCTCATACTTAATCCGTTTACATGTGTTTTGCTCGAATCTGGATTAGACCGAGCATGTTCTGGTAAACGAGTTCTTTTGAGTCTATGATTTAGTCCTCAAGATAATAACAGGAATTTTGCCAAACTATCACAATAAAACCGGTAGACATAGCATAAAAGAGCAGACTATATAAACCTGAACCCAGAGTCCCGTTTAATTTATCTTCACTCAGTTAATTTTATCTGCTATTTTAATTTATAAAAACATGTCAATTAATTCCCCCCTTTTGTGACAAAACTTAGGTATTATATTATTTCACTATAAGTCCCACGGTTCGATATCCGGTCGCTTCCACTATTGTAACACCCCCGAATAAACATCCAATAGTACAAAGTCAAGCTCCTAGTCATATTACATGATAACTACGCAGCGGATTCTCGATATCATCCGGGTGCTACAGATGCCAACCACCCACGTGGTTGACAGACCCCATCACTAATACTAGTTATGGTCTGCATGACTGGAAACAGCCCTCAATAAAAACTTATGTACAATATAGATAAAATTCCCAAATACCGAGTGTCTACAATACAAATACCAAATCATAGTCTGAGAATTACATCCCGGGTTTAGTGACAACCCATACACTAAGCATACTACACATTTCAAGGATTATGCCCTGATGGACTACCCCCATGGTAGCCAACCCGCCTACGCTCCGTTATCGTCCGGCTCAATACCTGTAAAAATTGGGTTGTAAAGGACTCAGCAAACTACGCTGAATATGAATGTGTGTAGCCCGTATGTTGCCGGGCCACACGACTACTTGGTCGAATATTATTAAGCCAATTACATGCTATAATAAAGCAGTAAAACACACCACAATATATATCATGATATCATACACACTTTAAGGTAGCATAGCAATATCAACAAACATCCAAGCATAACATGCTGGCATCACAGCACATCAATCACGCAACCAAGCACAACGAGCTGCTAGTATAGCAACAACAATCATGTAAGTAATAGAACATGTGCATAGGTATGTTATACTCATGATCCTCACTATGGGATCATTCGAGCGTTGTGTGTTTTCATTTCTTTTCTCTTGTTCCCTTGTAGTGTATTTTCTTTCTCTTTCCTTGCACCAGGTCTGGGGATATAGTTTAGATCCCGTGACCATCTCATGTAGGTGCTAGTCTTTCCTTGTTTCTTTAAGGGTTACTTGTGAATTCTCTTATCACCACCATTTGGAGAACGTCTTCTTCACAACTAATCCTCCATTCCCGAATAGCTGTTTCTCTCTCTGTTGTTTTTAAATGTTACTAGCCACTACCCCGGATACCAAGGGTCCGTCTCCCTATTCCTTTTCAATGTTACTAGCCTCTGCTCCGGATACAAAGGGTCCGTCTCCCTATGCCTTCTAATGCTCTGGTCTCTACCCCGGATACAAAGGGTCCGTCTCCCTATTCCTTCTCAATGTTACTAGCCTCTACTCCGGATACAAAGGGTCCGTCTCCCTATTCCTTTTAATCTTATTGGTCTCTACCCCGGATACAAAGGGTCCGTCTCCCTATTCCCTTTTTAGATTATTGGTCTCTACCCCGGATACGAAGGATCCGTCTCCCAATTCATTTCAAACGGGTATTGGTTTATCATCACCTTTGATAGTTCGACACCATAGTGGGTGTCATTAGGGGTCCTCTATAGTTAAGAGGAGTTTTCCTTTTATGTAGTTCCTTTGTTTTGTTTACGAAGTTCGTTGTGTTTCATCCCAAGGATTCATCAACGAGAAGGGACTACACTAGTGTGTGCGCGCAAGCAATATGCACAATAATAGCAGGCAGGTAAGCAAGGAAAACAAACATTCCATTCACATGCCTTACACAACTCACAACAGACAATTAAGCACGGTAAAACAAACATCCCTTTTCATGCATTAATCTTGTGGTCGTAAACAACAAGGCACACAACACCAAGCCGTGTAACACGGCAACATACGAACCACACATGTCCATACCTTATTCAGAAGCAAGAGTTGTCTCACACACAGGGTCCCGGTTGGCGTTCGTTACGGCCCTAGAGTTAATTAAAACAACTTGTTAGTTTTATGATTTCATGCGACGACAGTTGTAACCTTTTTCTAGTTTATCCCATTTTATCGGGTGTTGTTCCCTAAGTGAACTTCTTGAATGTTCGACTTATACTAGCCTTTAGGAACTTTCCAAGTATTAGCTTTAGGCCTTACCTAACTCCTAGGACATTTACATCGCCGTTTTATACGTTAACTAAGTCCTTCCTCTAGTTAATGTTTTAGAGTATTCTAAGCACTAACAGGTAACAAGTTTATCTAAGGGTGGATTTTCATTCCGTTAAGGTATATTCCTTCCTTATCTAAATAGGTTAGTAATGTTTTAATCCATTATCACAGCAACAAGGTCTTTAAAATACTTCTAAAGCCCATATATACAGAAATCCCAAAGTTTAGAAAACTAAAACATAATCTCGGTGTTTAACCTTACTTAACCCCAAATTTAAGGTACCAACTGAGGTTTAATCTTCCCCAAAATGTTTCACCAATTTAGATAAATATATTAGCAATATTTTGGGTTCATTTTCAAACCAACACCACACTTTCAACACCTCTGGATATTGATCATACAGAGACAAGTTTCAGAAAACTGAAACATCAACCTTGTGCAAACTTCCACTAAACCTCTCCTTTTATGTATTAAATTGCTTTCTAATTCCTTCCAAATTGTTTACCCTCTTAGGTAGATATATTAGCAAGGTTATAAGTTAATTTTCAGACCTATAAAACCTCTCATATCAATTGTACTATAGTTATACAGAAACAGAAATATACGGAGAACTGAAAAAAAACACAGTTTGTATATCACTTCATCAAGCCCTCTTTTAGTTCATCTATCTGGTTTCATTTCCACCCAAAATTTCCACCAAACTAGGTAAGTGTATTAAGGGGGTTTTAAGCTCAAACCCAACGCAAAACAACTCTGTTAACACCTCTGAATTTCCATTATACAGAAGTTAGAGAATGCAGAAAACTGTAAGCATCAATTCTGCACAGCCCCTCGTTAAGCTTCTTTTTAGGTTATAGATCAGTTTCCAAATCTTCCCAAAGTGTTTACCCAACTAGCTAGGCATATTAAGAAAGTTCTAAACTGAAAACCAACTTAAAACAGCACTGTTAACCCCTTTGAAAGGTCATTATACAGAAACAAGTAACTGCAGGAAAGTGCAAACATTAATTATGTGCAGCTCCTCTCCAAACTTTCTTTTAGTCCATGAATCAGTTTCTAATCTCACCCAAAGTGTTTACCCTACTAGCTAAGTGTCTTAGCAAGGCTTTAAAATCAAAACCAATCCAAGACAGCACTGATAACACTTCTGAAATGTCATTATACAGAAACAAGACTGCAGTCAAACTGTAAAAACTGATTTTTTTGTAGCTCATCTTTTTAACCTCTCTTTTAGTTCATTAGACTGACCTCCATTTTCCCCAAGGTATTTACCCCTCTGATTTAAGTGTCTTAGCATGATTTTTATCTTTAAAACAACCCAAAACAGCATTGATAACACCTCTGTAACATGATTATACAGTAGCTTAAGTTTTCAGGGAAACTAAAAAAAGAACTGAAATCATAACTTCAGTATACTTCTCCTCTCCTGCATTACGTTGGTTCTTTTCCTTCCCAAAGTGTATACAGACTTAATTCTCTTCTTTAGCAATGCCTTGAGTTCATTCTTAAACCAATACAACAATCTTAACATTTCTGGAATTCAATTATACAGAAGCAGCCACTGATCGAAAATCTGAAAGCAAAACCGGTGTATTTCTTCTTCATTCCATCTGTTAGGTTGTGAAACTGTCTTCTAATCTTCCCCCTAAGTATTTATAAACTTACTTAAGTGCATTAGAAATTTTTGAGGCTTATTAATAACTCAATACACCACTGTTAGCTGCTCTGAAAGTTCATTTTACAGAAAAGAAAGAAACTGAAAACTAAAACACAAAACTGGGTACTCTTTTCTATCTTTCTTTTGTTCATCAATCTGGTTTTCAACTTCCCTCCACCTGATTTCCCACCTAACTAGATGTGTTATCAAGCTTATGAATTCAAAACAACTCAAAATCACCTAGGCCACCTCTCTGAAAACTCTTTACACAAAAAAAATCAGAATCTGAAAAAAAAACTGAGAACATGAATCTGATGCAAAATTTCTTTTCTATTGTTTTCTTCTTGCTCTCAGATCTGACTTCCTTTTCCTTCACGTATTGCTTATACACTTAGTTAAATGTTTACTCAGTGTTTTAACTTCAAGACAGACCCACGACAACATTGTTAAGGTTACAAGAACACCTAATTACTAACTGTTAGGAAACTGAAAACTGAAACGGGATGCAGTTCCCTTGCTATGTTTTTTTTTCTTTTACCTTGGTTAGAAGCTAGCTTCTACTTGGGTTTTCATCCAGGTTTTGAAGGGAGAGTTCACCAAGCATCAAGGTCCTCCATGACAGACCATGAATAAGGAAGAATCCACCGGTTAGTTACTATATTTTTACAAAATGATTGTTAAACTTCCTGGACATGCGCATGTGTTTAGAGAGTTACCGTGGACAGATTGTTTTCTTCAAAAGCATTTCAACAGGTTGTTGCTCTAGGACTTGTACTATTGAAATACCCCAAACCTTGATATGTGTTGTTTAAATATCAAATTATGGTATTAAAGGCTAAAAAGTGCCTTAGTAACATCAGTGAACAATTTAACCATAATAAATGCAATAAAGCATTAAGACCAGTTTGAGCAAAACATGCTCTAACTATGAGTGAACTTGGTTAGGACCCAAAGAGCCTACCAAGACTTGATAACATTTAATTATGATTTAATAAGGCTAAATAAGTCCTTAGGAAACTTTGGTGGACAGTTAAACCAAATAAAACACAAGAAAATACCTTAAAGTCAATAAGAGCAAAATGTGCTCTAAGCTTGGGATAAATGTGTATAAGACCTAATGGTCATACCTATACTTTATAAATATGTTAATGAACATATTAAATCAATTACCAAAGAAAACCAAGCTTGAAAACAAGTCAAACACAAAAAGTGCTTAAGGAGTCTTAAAGCACGTTTTTGAAAAATTGTCTTGTAAATGAGTTTTGAATGGCTAAATGTCCATCATTACTCTTTAATTAACATGTGTACTATATAGTATCACATTTGGGTGGCTATATTAATGGGAAATCAAAAATTTCACTTCTAAGTGCCTTGTTTAGGTGAATAGTGATTTTTATAAGCTAGTTTGTAACATATGTTGTTTAAGTAATTAAATTGGTCAACAAAGACCATTATACCCTCCTAGGCATATGGGGGCCGGTTTTTCATGGTGTGAGTCACCAACATGTAAAAGAATCAAATAAGTAAGTTAAGCTTAAAGTAAAGTACTATTTGCTTATATAGTTACAAATATCTTCAAAAGCAAAGGTTATCTTCATTCTCTCATTCCTTCCTTCATTTCCCACGGTGGTCTTCTTCTTCCTCCTCCTCCCATCGGTTTCCAACAGCCCACACTCATTCTTCATCTTCTTTCACTTGTAACTTGTGATTCCCTTGGCCAAATCAATTCCAAGACCATATTTGTCTTAGTTAGGTCAGCTACACTACCTTCCCTCTTTTAAATCTTCAAAAGCCTCATTTCGGTGCCAAGGAGATTCCCATTGATGGAGCTTGAGCTCACCTTTTCACATATTATTGTTCTCCTTTGCTTCAAGGTAAGGAAACTCAAAGAAAATCCATGTTTCCTCCATGTTTTCATGTTGACCGAAAATTCACCTCACCATGGTGTATTTACCTTGCTTGTTTTAGCTTCATTTGAATCTTCCAAGGGCTAGGAGGAGTCCTCTCTTGATACTTGTTCAAGTTCTCTTCCAATTCCAAGGTAAAACAATTACCTTAATGTGTTAAAACAATATGTGTAACTAGGGTTTACAATGAGATGAAGCATAATGCTTGAATACTCATTCTATTATTTGTACATTGTTTAGAAGTTGACAAACAACCAAACACCCTACCGGTTTTACAAGGAAACAAGAAAGAAGTTTGAGAGGAAAAGAGGTAAACAAATTATCTCAATGTAGTTTAAATGCGTTAGGAAAATGAGCTTGATTTGCTTAATAAAATACCTAAGGAGCCAATGGCAAATGAGCTAGTAAAATGCTCTCAAGGAGACTAGTAAAAGAACATATGTATTGGTGTATGTATTTGCAGGTCAAAGGCATTGTTTATGTGGGAAATTCAGTGTTTAAGGTTCATGTTATTTAAGGGCCTAAGAGCCATGTTATTTAAGGGCCTAAGTGCCAAGCAATTTAAGTTATGCACTATATTGTGATGTAGTGCTTAATGTGTGAAGTTGTGTATAAAAATGTGTTTGATGGATTTTAGGTGTGTTGAATGGAATAAGGTAAAAACCTAAGTGTTTGGATGTGAGTATATACAAGAGAAGCTATGGCCAAATTTGGGAAAAATGTGTGAGAAGTTCTAAGTGTTTTAAGTGGTTTTGGTGAACTAGGAAGTGTTATAGGTGAATAAATGTTACTTGAGAAGAAAACATGTGTTAAGGTGATTTAGAGTGATGCAAGGATTTAGGCATTGTCTTGGAAGTTCTAGAAACCCAATGAGTGTTTTTAGGATGTATTTAAGTCTTTGAGAAGTTTGTTTAAGGTTTAGGTAATGTTGGGATCCAAGGAATGAATGATGTTTAAGTAAGGTTTGAGAAAAGAATTCAAGAAGTTGTAAAAAGGAGATTTAGTTAGTAAGAAAAGAAGTTGTGAGATGTTAAGGTGTAGAGGAAACACCTTGGTGTAGTGGTCTTATTGGTGAACTACCACTTAGAATCTTAAGGAGAAAACATCCTAAGTGCTAGGAATTTTGTAAGAAACTTGTGAATGATAAGATGGTTTTTGGTGAGTGATTTAAAGAGTTTAGCACATGGCTAAAGGTGTGTTTGATGTGCCAAATGGTGTTAGGAAGCATTATGAGACTTTAGGAGAAGTTTGGAGGAATTTGGCTAAGTGTTTAAAGGTGTAGAAGTTGAGCATTTTGCCGTGTCCGAACTTCCGTCCGGACATGGAAGTTCGGACAGGCTCTGTTGGGTAAAGGATTTTCTCATTCTCGAACTGTGTCCGAACTTGGGAAGTCCGGACACAAGTTCGGACGTCACGGTTTCTATCTGGGATTTACTCTCGAACTGTGTCCGAACTTGGGAAGTCCGGACACAAGTTCGGACGTGTGTATAATTTTCAGTATTAGGTCGCGGCTTGCGTCCGAACTTGGAAGTTCGGACACAAGTTCGGACAGGCCACTGTATGGACCAAAATTGTTGTTTTAAGGTATGAAATGATGTGTGATGGGGATTGATAGTATGATGTTATAAGGTTGTTAAGGACATGAGGGGTGAGTTTTAATGGTAAATAGTGGGTGAAAGGTTGTAATAAAATGTGAAAGTAAAAAACAAGTTAAATGTAAAGTTATTTAACCAAGTTAACGGGGAAAAGTTATAAGCGTTAGACTTTAAACAAACATGTTACCCCAATGTTAATAAAAACACATGTGATGTTAACAGTTGTTCGAGAATTGCTCGAGGAACATAAGTGGACGTGGTAAAGTGGACTCCGGTGACAGGTATGGTTTTCTTGCAACCTGTGTCCTACCGGATTACACCGGCTTGTATGCCAATGTGTTTTTGTATGTTTGCCACGTTATGAGATAAATCATGAAACGAGTTTTACAGTCGTTATTGTTATTGTATGTTTACGTGCCGATACCGGTAACCTCGAATGCGCTTGAAGGGCTAGTTAACCACTATTAGGTAAACGGGAGAACGGTATCCGGTAACAACGTTTCCGACTTAAGGAACGTTCTAACCACGGCTATGCGTGAGTTGGTTATGTGATGTCTGTGTGTGATGTTTGTATGTGAATGTATGACTCTCTCTTCCCTTGTGTATGTCTAATAAGACTTAACCCAATGTTTGTGAATGTTTAATAAAGTTCAAAGTTGAACTTCTAACAATGCTAACGGGGGAGTGAGGAGTCCGGTCTGTTCCGGCCACGCATGTGAGTATGGGGGTCGTTGTCATAGCAGGTTCGATCCTCTCTGTATGTTATGGTTGTTTTCCAATTTGGTTCCCAACCTTCCCTTTAGCTTAACCAAGGCTATTACTGACTCACGTCGGGCCACAGGGGCATACTATTGTTATGTTTGTTTCGGTGTGCTTGGATCACTATATCCGAGACACCTTGTGTTAAGTTAACCGTTCATTTAACGAGACGGTAACGAGTTATGTAACGAGCTTATCATGAGACTGGCAACATTCTCTAGGCTCACCAGTGTGTAAACAATGTTTGGGTCGGTTCCTAAGCGAACCATTCCCGTTATGTTATGTGTTTTGTTGTGATGCAATATCCATTGCGGTATTATGTTGTGCACGTGGAAACGTGCAAAGTGTTGTTAGGTGTTGTATGTAGTGTATGTTATATGTTGTAAAGTGTGGAGTGTGTGGATCATGGATATGATTCCCAGTTTGTGATAAGAGGCGTTTAAGGATAACCCGATTTAAGGGTAAGTGTCGTCTGTTAAGGAAGTAGCTCCATTAGAGGAGGAACACTCTAGGAATATTGAATACCTTGAGTGACTTATTAAGTAAGGATATATTATCCGTTTGTTGAGCCCGTTGAGGCGAAATGATTAAGTGTTGTGTGTTTACAGTTGCATGTATGATTTAAAAATAATCAACCGCATGCTAAGACGACAATTAGTTGTGCGTGGCCCGGTAGCATGTGGGCTGCGGGATTACCATACCAGCAAAGGTGCTGAGCCCCTTGGGGGCCACCCTTTCTCTTCTTTTCCTATTTCAGGTACAAGGAGCTGGAAGCCGTTCGAGAGTAGGACGGGGTAGTCGTTGTACATGGGTAATCGTTTATGTTGTATATATACAGTAGGTGTAGTAAGACCGAAATTGTTATCGGCATTAGTTATAAATACTCGGTATAGTTGGAAGGTGTATGTTGTTGTTGTGATTAATGGAAAGGGAGTAATGTGTAGTCGCTCGGGAATTTAGCCCATCAGACCGGTACAATGTGTATGTATTAGCCTTGTTAGCCACGTGGGTGGCTAACGGCGTGTAGCACCAACGAGATAAGTAATGTGATGAGGTTGTTTTTCCGCTGCAGTTTATTGTAAGTGTGTTATTGTTGGATGGGGTGTTACATTCTGGAACACTCACCTAGCACCTTCAGGCAGACATGTAAGAGGGATTGGGTGAGTAACTGATGTCTCTGGCCATATTAAAACAGAAAGATGAGTCAGGAAAGGGAGGCAAGGGACGTCACTGTTTGAGGCCTTACCCTGGAGCCGGATTCAAGGCAGTTTTGGAATCGGTCACATAGTGCTTCTTGGCGCAACTTGAGAAGATTTACAGAGAGGTTCATGCAAGCAGCAGGTTGGACAGAAAAGGAGTCAACATACAACCTCAGGACATAAAGAAGAAAAAGGAACAGGGGACAAGAAGAGAATGTAAGAGGAACTCACCGTGGAGTGATTTTTTTTCCAGGATGTTTCTGAGTTTTCTTAGTATGTCTCAGCACACATTATGAAGCCTTTTCCAGCAGCTTTCATGCATGAAAGAAAGGAAATAAAGGAGTCAAGAAAAACATGGTTTTCGGACAGAAGAAGAGAATGAAGTTGGTCGCTGATTTCCTTATCAGTTCACGCCTGTTTGCTCCCGTTTCCTTCAGAGCTTGTTAACTCCCGCCTGTTTGCTCCAGTTTTTCAGAGGCTGTAGCACCCATTACTGGACATGCTCAGGAGGAAATGAAGGCACGCAGAGCGTGTATGCTCTTGTTCACCAGCTCGTCTGCAACATTACTGAGGATGGAAATCCATTCATTCTTGATTGTATCTCTTCTGATATATTCATGCGAGCTGTGTCGTGCGTGGGCATGTGACTGGATTCCCTAGTTTTTTTGTGAAAGAAGGAAAAAGGCACAGAGCCTATGCGCTCTTTATCGTCAGTCATGTGAAGAGGTAGCAGCAGGTTGTAGATATTGCTGTTGCACGGGAACGACACAGAAGGAGATAAAGAAGGACTTGTTGTTCAGTGGGCATGTTCATGGGGAATTTTTGTGTCGAGAATAGAAAGGAGAGAAAGTCACTTGGTGCTTGGGTTTGGTTCTGTTCGAGAATGTGGCAGATTGGTGTTAGACTGATTGAAAAGAAAACCAGGGAGTGGGGTGCTTTGTTGGGTCTGCTCTTATTTCGGGCATGACAGGAAGTGCTGTATCACATGTATTCCCTTCTCGAAGTGGAAGTCCATCCTCTTGCGTCCTGTGGTAATTGCAGTAAGTGTGCAAGGCACTTGTCTCAAGTGAAAAGGAGGGAAAGCTGATATGCTGCTGCTGTAGTCTGTGCCCAAGGTAAAAAGAAGGGAAAAGAAATGTTTGGGTGATCGGGTTTGGTGCTGTTCGAGGACTGGGCGGCAGTGCGTTCTGTGACTGTTCCTAGAATGGCGAGGAATTGGTTTGAACACCACTCTCTGATGCTAGTCACTGGCATGGGGTTAAGGAGAAAATATTGTTGTCGGGCAATGTATTTTTCCCTTCCCAGCGTCCGCCGGTAATTGAGACAAGAAGGGACTGTTTGCAATTGTTTTATTTTGAGTTGTACAGGGGGATTGTTGCCCACTGTAATAAAACGAGTGTCTGGGCCTCTCTTTTTTTATAGTCACTTGGTAGCTTCATATGTTTAGAGGTACATATTATTACCGAATACGAGCATAGCTCAACTGGTTAAGACCTTCATGAAGGGTACGAGAGGTACTGGGTTCAAGTCCTAGCATGAGCACATTTTGTTCCTTTTGTACAAATCAATTTATATGCATATTTTGTACAAGTATACATATATATACGCGACTATTTTATTTTTGTCGCGTTATTAATTATATATGTGACCGTTTAATTTTGTCACGTTGTTACTTATATCTATATAGATATAGAACTATTTTATTTTGCCCCGTTGTTACTTATATATATAGCGTTGTAATATTGTAACGTTATGTATATACATATTCATATATGCATATATATGTACGCGTGTGCGACTGTATTAATATGTTACGTTGTTATGTTCCTACGATTTATTGGGCGCACTAGGGGTATTTATTTTTCTTTGTACCGATATGTACACGGTATAAGTATCCGTTTGGATCCATATTTTAAATGCCATAATGTTTCATGGTAATTGTTGCACCTAGTTTAATTTAAACTTCACTAATTTAAAGTGGTAATTTACTCGGGGTATTTCAACTATACTATACTACTGTGACCGGGATTTTGTAAGGTATTTTGAGTTTTAAATTTCTTTTTCATTTGTTTTAAATACGTCAGTTCCAACCACTCACTTTATCCTGTCTGCAATGACATTCATGGTTAACGGGTCTATTGAAGCACTATTTAGGAGGCGACATCGAGAAGGTGGAGAAACATTCTCTCTACTTAATAGAGCCCCATGTTTGATCTAACCCTCACTATGGTCAAGCCAAAGACCTTAGAAAAGATGGACAGCTTTCCGCGAGGGAACCCGACTACATTCTCCTTCATCCTTGAATTATTTTGGTAGTTTAGTTTTGTTTATTGGTTTGCTTGTTTCATGCTATTGTTATTGTGTGTTTCTGCCTGTTTTGAGTGTGTGATATGCCTATGGATGATAATGAATGATTTGGGGAAGGAAATGTTCAATTTTGGAGAGGTTCTATCTACGACCGACCCTAGGACTGACCCTAGGTGGGTCGGTCGAGTCAATTTTGCAAAACCAGAAGCCTCTGCATTGGACCGACCGCCAGACTTTCGATTTTTAAACTCTCTGCGATGAAACGATCCTATGACCGACCCAGGGTGGGTCAATTGGGTTAATAATTTTGAAATAAGGGATGAAAACGACGCGTTTTGTTAAAATCAGTTCCCCTATCTTCTTCCTTCTCACTCGACATTTCCACAATTTCCACCGATACCCAAACTCCATCGAGTCCCCTTCCATTTCCTTCTTCTCACCCGCGTACACCCTTCAACCCATCCACACTTGCACAACCACCAACCTCTAGCGCCGCCCCCGGGTCCGCTAACCACCAAGCTCGAGCCCTGACGCTTGCCAGCCTGCAGCAACGCCAACGAGCCGCCACACCCAGCCCACAACTGTTCATAAATCCATAAATTCCCTCAAATCACCCTCAATTTAGTTTTCTCAAATTTCTGCCAATTTTTTCAAAATTTTGCTCATTCCTTTCTATAAAACACTATGGTATGTCAATCTAACCCTAATTTGTCAATTTTTGAAGTCTTTTAGCAAGTTACATTTTGGGCTAGATTTAGATCGAACCAAACGGGGCCTTAGGTAAAAAATTGTGATTTGTACAATATTGGTGATTTGGACTAACCCTAGGTGTTAATTATAGGGTGTGTATGCAAAATTTAAGGTACAACTTGGCAATGTGGTAGTTTTGGCTTGAATCTTGTGATTACTAGCTTAAGTTGAATTGTGCTTTATTTAGCATCAATTAATGGTGTTTAAATTATGCTATTTCTTTGTGGAAATTGTTAGGCATTCGTGAGTGCAATATATTGATTAATTGGCAAGGGTAGTGCACTTTCATGGTTGAGAATTGGAGTCACTCACAATGTGCTTAAAATGGATAAATTGTCAAATTGATTGGAAAGCTTTGAACTCGTTGGTTGAATTGTGCTATTGGTTGCTCAAATATCTGAATGACAGCCTACATATTAATTTTATGGAGGGTATTAGAACCGGGGAAGGGAAGAAAATGGGGAGACTATGCCCAAATTTTTCTAGAAATACGTCGTTTCTTTTGCTCTCCAATATGCTTAATGCTTACTTTTTGCCTAGATGCTTATTATTTTCCTCTTTTTGATCTAATTCTTCACTTTTTGCAATTTGCTCTTTCTTCTTATATTTTTCCATTTTCATCTTCCTTTTCGCAGAACAATGGCCCACAGAAATCACCGCGTAGCTAAGAGGCTGGACGCCAATGCTAGTCTCATTGATGGTATATTCATCAATGAAGCCACCCGCACCTGGTACAACGCCCCCTGCCACCGAGAGATAGTATGGGAGATGACGGTGGATCCCGCCCTCATCGACATGCTGCAGCTACGCACCCACCTTGACTGCATCAATTGGAGTTGCATTCTGACCATGGGCGGCCAATACTACCCAAACCAGATAAAAATTCTACGTCAATGCCTCTGTGGATTAGAGTGAGCATGAGATCACTTCATGCGTTAGTGGGTGTCAGCTCACCATCACACAAGAGTCCTTTCTCACCTTCCTTGGGCTGCCATGGGATGACATTAACTACCGACATTGGATTCTACCCGGCGAGCTGAACGATCACCGGAGGCACTACCTTTCTACCATGCCCGTCCAACGCCGAAACAAGAACCAGACCGGGATGAATGTTCGAGTCACTATGACTCTGAACATGGTCACCAATCTGGTTAAGAGGGTCCTGCTGTAACACCCCGGAATTTACCTTAAAACATAGGTTATTAAATTACAAATCTGATGGTGAAAACGGCTTCGAAAACGGACCTCAAACGAGTCCTAAAAGGACAAATGAAGCTTGGTCCGAACTTGTGTCCAGACATGGGAAGTTCGGACACAAGCCGAGAAAACTAAACCGTGGAAATCCAATTGTCCGAACTTGTGTCCGGACATTGATGTTCGGACACAAGTCGAGAGTTAAAAGTCTGGAAACCAAAGACGTCCGAACTTGTGTCCGGACTTCAAAGTTCGGACACAAGTCGAGTTTCAAAAGTCCAAAATCCTTTACGCGTGTCCGAACGTTGGTCCGAGCTTGCAAGTTCGGACACAAGTCGAGACTTGCAAGTCGACCCCGTCCTTGCATGCTACCGAACGTTGACGTTCGGACAGAAGTTCGGACATGACAAAACAGAGAAAAATCACTTGAACTCTCGGGGCCTGTCCGAACATGGACGTCCGGACGGACGTTCGGACAGGTCCTGGAATGCATTTTAAAAACCAACACAGGATCAAACCAACACCAAAGTAAGCATAATAACTCAGTAATCGAAAGGAGAAACATTTGAGTAAATCAGTATCTCAACCGATACATCTAAACACTGTTGAAAGATCAGTTAAATAAGGTGCAAAAACTCCATCTCAACTATGTATTCCAAGAACTAAGCATTTCAAAGTAAGTAGCAGCGGAATTGCAAAATCCAAAAGGGCGTTACTGCCACACTCTAACAAAGAGTGCTCGGGCTTTAAACCACCAATCCAAAGGACCAAAACATATCCAAATTTGTAACAACGTGATCTGAAACACAACTCAACTCAAATTCATACGAAATGTTTATCCAGTCATCCTAAGCTATGTGATAGCGTGTCCCAACCCCCATTCAGCCACAAGTACCTGCGATCATAAAACAACAATAGAAAATGCGAAGGGATCACGCAAATCAGCAAAACTGAGTAAACATTGCCTCAACTTGTAAAATACATTTTGAAACTCATTTTACATTTGCAAAACATTAACTCACACCATAACGTTAACCAATTTCACCAACTCCAAACCACCATTAGTAAAACATTTCGGGGGAGAACTTTCCAAGAATCAAATCAATGGTACACACGGACGACACCCAAATTGGGGTCGCAACAATTAGAATCCCACCTCACTCTACGTCCTTAAGTGTGCACACCCCCCAGAAGGTAACTTATGACCCAAAGGAGTTGATCATTAGAGCTTAACTACAAGTAATGTCTGCAGGCAAAATAATAAGAATATCCACGGGGTACATAATACCAATAATTACACGGAGCGCCATAAAGGCACCAACAATTTACTCGGAGCACCAAGAGGTACCGACAATCCAATAACCAATTCAAAGAAAGTCCCCCAAAACATTTATTCAAACCCTTTCGCAAAACACCTCACAGAATACACAGGGGTAATAATTCCCAGACCTCCACGATATCAAAAACCACAGTAAATTCAATCCATTGATGTTTCGCAAAACACATAGGTAGAGAATGTTGAGCACAACATGTACCTGGATACGCTCGCAGCCACAGATTCACTCAGCAGGATCAGTAGTAGCGCCCGTTAGGGAATTCGGTGTCTAGAATTGTAAGTAGAAGCATAATCAGAAACTACTCGAACTAACGAATTAATTTTCGAACCTTACCAATTGATTCCCCTTACCCTTCTACCTAATCCGGCACCAGAGAAGCAGCCTAGCGGCGAAAGAAGATCAAGGAACGTGAATTGGGAAGGTTTGTGGGCTTGAGGAAAGAGAGAAGAGTGGAGGCGATATGTTGAAGATGAAGGCGATCGTGTTATTAAATAGAAAACAATGTGAAAATAATTAAGGAATTAGTAATTAACTAATAAATATACCTAGTTTAGTGGGAGGAGAATTTATTACAATATTATAAAATAACTTGAAATGATTTTAACAAACAAGATTTAAATTTGAGAGTAAAAGATTAACGTTGTAAACTATAGAAGGATCTAGATCGACATGTTGAAAGAATTAGCAATGTTATTTAAATACATAGTCAAAATAAGAGGGAAACTAGTAAGCTGTTAAGAAGGGATAAAGACAACTAATTATTTATGAAAGAGATGATTCCAAGTTAAATAATTATTTACTAAATAAATGGATAAGTATGAGTGAAGATCGTGAGGAGTGGAACCATTTAGATATTTTAATATAATCAGAAAGAATAGAGATATTTTCAGAAGAAGTAAAATCTAACTTGAGCTCTTGGATAACAAATACATTAATAATAATAACAACGACAACACCAATAACAAGTAAAATCCGATTTGAACTCCAAAAACCTAGAATACGCAACAACGTTACTAGACTTGGAAATAGGTGAATAAAATATATATATACTCTTATAATATCAGTGGAGTAAAGAAATTTAAGTTGATGCAGGCGGTTTTAGGAATAGATGGATATATATATATATGTAGCTTCTCTGGGCCCTATTAATATCATTCCCGTTATCTATATTATAGAATCATATCTATTCCATCTATATATATTAATCCAATCCAATGCCAAGATTCACGGGTATTTCATCTCATCCCCCTTAAAAGAAAGCTTCGCCCTTGAAGCTAAGTGTTGGGGTAAAACCTAACGGTAAGTGTACCGGTCAATTCTAGCACGTTTTAATAGAGAGTATTCCCTAAGTATCGAACCAG
Source organism: Limonium bicolor (assembly GCA_023374045.1). NCBI lineage: Eukaryota > Viridiplantae > Streptophyta > Magnoliopsida > Caryophyllales > Plumbaginaceae > Limonium > Limonium bicolor. Next base: position 131,639,810 of record CM041778.1, read on the forward strand.
AGGAGGCGATGTCTAGTTTAAATCTTTACTAACCGGAAAAGAAATAAAAGAACTAAATAACAAATTAAAACAGGAAATGGGGTTTGATTTGATGACAATTAAAAACTGTAAATAGAATGTAAAACAGTAAAGAGCAAGAAAATAATTGTTGTGAAACTGATTGGGAAGGAGATCCCGGTTTACTATTGCTCCTTAAATCCGCAATTCCTATTTCAGAGTGATTTCCTCCAAAATAATTCTGAGTAAAATCCTAGGTCAAAGTTAATTCACCTCCGTCTCTCCGCTCAGCAAATTCTAGTTAGCAAAGACCGAATTCTAACTCTCGTTACGCACCCACTGTTTACTAACCGCCTAAAGAACAATCTAGATTATCGGTCAATTAGCAATTAGAGGAATTACCGTCTCTAAACTAACCGGTTATTTTCCTGAATTCAATTGAAAGCCGCAGTCGTCACATATAAGCTAACAAAATACTAATCTTTATAATTGGCCAAATTATAACGATTAAAGAAATTAAGCAAGGAAAATAACTTTACTCAATTGAATTGTATTAAATCACAAAGGAACAGGAATAGCAAATTCAGGGTTACATAGCAAACCAAAATCTAAAAGGACTACTCAGCCATTGGCATGGTTACAATAAGAAAAACTGTAATGAGTAGAAATAAAGAACAAGAAGAAAGTCTATTCTGAGACTTCTGGTGAAGTCTCCGTGATGAATCTCTTTTTTGCTCTGCTTCAGGCTCCCAATCAGAATCAATCTCAAACTAAGCTAATCTTTCTATGTTGTAACGTGACTAATTGTGGTGTAAGTAGGCATCCTTCTAATGTTGGCCAGACTCTCCTTTTATAAGCCTCAGAATTCTATCTTTTATCTAACCTAAATAAGCGACCGCTAGAAGATATAATAATAGATAACTAAAGATAAAACAACTAATCCGTTATTTCCGTAGCAAAACTGGCGCTCCGCTTATATTGGTCCGGGTTTGCAAACAAGTACGCAAGCCCGGACCACCACTAAAACTAGGCAGAGAGTTCTCGCTTGAGGATGGTCCGGGTTTGCAAAGTACACTAGTAAAAAAGGCCTATTTCAGCGGTTCCAATGGGCCTATTTCGGCGGTTGTGAACCGCCGAAATGAGCACCGCCGAAATAGGTGTACCTATCTCGGCGGTTCTTAGAGAACAACCGCCGAGATAGACCCATGTGATTGACCGATGCTGAGATTGACCATGAGTCTATCTCGGCGGTTGTTCTCTAAGAACCGCCGAGATAGACTCATGGTCAATCTCAGCATCGGTCAATCCCATGGGTCTATCTCGGCGGTTGTTCTCTAAGAACCGCCGAGATAGGGGTATTTTTTTTTGTTTTTTTTCCATCCCAGCTTATATATATATATATTATTCACCGCATTTGGTTCAATGAGACCTGTAATAAAGCTTCATCCATACAGGGAGCTCCAGCACACATTTAAAAAGTTATAAAAGCTCCCAATTAATACCAACGACGCACCACAATTTGAGAGTTAACAAAACCAATGCAATTGCAAATAAAAACAACATTACAATTCAAATCTACCATTACACCATCCACAAGTGTACAGAGTTACAATTACATGCTCGAAAAAGTTCACAAAACATCTTCATGATCATTAATTCATTAAACTTGTGCAGACGAACTCCGACCATTCCTCAAGCATCTCAACAATTTGAGCATCATCATACTGACCACCTTTGAACACTTCTTCGTAAGCCTTGAAAAAAAATGAACATTAATCTAAAACGTACAAGTCTAACAACATGTAAAGAGCATAATTGAAACTTTCAAAGAATGTTACCTTGTCTCAAGAGTGCTCTGGTAAAAGGTTCGACGCTCCTACTATGTCACTCATGAATCTCATGACATAGTATCCACATTCTGAACCCCCAGGCTGCACCGGACACTATACAAACGCACATATTGACAGTTATAAACAAGTTTAAACATTATAACACAAATTTATCAATTAATAGAGTACCTTGACAGTGTTCCAAGGGATGTTACTCTTCATTGTTTTTTCTGGAGAGATAATGCAGCTCTCATGGAACTATATACATCAGCAATATATATAGTTTTAAGCATCAGTAGCAAGTTATGAAACAGTTAATGTTAAGTAATAATAATTGTTGTTTACGATAACAAACTAATTACCCCAGTATTGCGGTGGAGATCTTCGGTCTCTTGGCATTCGTACCAAGTGAGTCAAATTGCAAGATTCGTGGGTGCTTCAACATCACCAGCACAAGCAATGACCAATGTCGACTGTCCACAAATTACACAATGTGTTGAAATCATTAAGAAACTAACACAAACTATATGTTTTAGATAATACTAAGAGAAATAGTCAAATATCATACCCTGAATGATATGGCAGCATAATAAATGACTTGTTAGAACATTCAAAGAGGGCATTCGTCATATATTGCATAAGGCCTTCCATATCACTTGTCATCTGGACTTCACTGCACATAGCAGGACACAGGAATCCGAATCTGTGATCTTCATAGACATTGATCGCCTTATTATGCACCCACCTATGAGGCAATATCATTAGTCATTAACTTTTTATTCAAACATCTAATTCATCACCAATCAATGAATTCAAAATATAAAAGGTAGAAGTCACTCACATGGCGGCTGACTTGAGAATCGACACATTCAACTAATCCCTCCTGAAGCACTCCTCGAAGTCCGACATATACATCCCAAATCGATGTATATCTTCTCCTTGAACTATATAGTGAAATATCCGCTCGGGATCTTCCACAGTGAGGGAATCACAATCAGGTGGTAGCAGTAACAACGATGAATGCAGAATCTGCATATTAGTCGACAAGCCGGCCAATATTCTTTTCTCCCAAAGCAGGTCTAAGCACGAAATTTTGGATGCCTTTGATTGCACAGGTGCAGCAATTCTTTTTCCTTTGCCCTTATCAGTCTTCGGTCGGCTCATATCCTATGATATTAGTCTAATTAAGTATATGGATGCAAGGTGGTACACCAATAGTTTTATAGCAACGGTTAAGAGTAAATACTTGCCCAGGGAGTCTGACCAATCGTACAGGCCACACACTGTCAAAGTTTGTGTGGAACGCAAGGTAGGTCTTTGTTTGATCGGCACCGGTAAACCGACGTCAGCATGCTCTGCAACAAATTCGTCCAGAAGCACTCGTGCATGGTAATGTCGGAGTGGTTACCGTGCACAATATCACTTGGAAGAGAGGGGAAAAGTTTTCCCCATGCCACCATGACCTCTTCTACTCCAATTTGTAAAAACAGATGGCACTCAGTGGGTGCCTGAGTGTTATATGGAACTTGTTTAGATAAAAATTGAGAATTCATCTATGATGATATTAGTGATCAAGTGAAAAATCTTAATCGGCATGTACTCAATTGAAATGTTAGTCTAACCTTTAGAGATGCATAGGGAAACGGATCAGCCGAGTGGACACTACTTCTCACTACCGGTGCACTTGGCTGCTGAATGGGTGACTCAATTGGTGGTCGAGAAACCTCTTGGCTGTCATGCTGCTGTGGATGAAGCCTTGACATAGCCTGAGCGATCCTCTCGTCGACGCTCTGAGTAATCCTCTGCTCCATGCAAACGATAAATTTGATATATTAAATACTAAGAAATTTTCCTAGAAAATAACAAATCAAACGACCGTCGGGTTGCAAATAAATCCCGGTTATTGTAGTAGAGTTTATGGGAACCAGGTATCGAACCGTGGGACTATGTGAAAATTAATCTAGTCTCAGCAAAGGTTGTAAATTGAGGGGGAAATTGTTTTGTTTTAAACTGTGAATTATAATAAAGACAACAAGAATTAAATAACAACTAATAATTTAAATAATAGAATATTAAAAGTGGTTATGAATATGGAAGAACGGACTCTGGGTTCAGGTTTTACTCGTTTGACTAATAATGCTATTCTCCGTTTAATTAAGAATAATTGGCAAAATTCCTTTTAAAGTCTTCAGATTTAAATCCTAAATTCTAATGACCTCGTTTACCAGAACATGCAAGGTTTGATATAAACTCAAGCAAAACACATGTAAACGGCTAAATAAAAAAGGGAATATGTTTTTGCATCTGAAATACTAGATTTATTCAATCAGAATAAATTTTTCCACAGACATAACAATTAATATGACCTATCCATTTATCACGGACCTGATCAAAATAGACTTCGTAAGGCAATTCAATAAACTCATGTAATTTATTGTAAAGCGAGAGAATAACATTAATTGTATCAAATTATAATTAATTTAAACCGGTAAAATAAATTGCATAATTAAAACAAACTAATAATAACCATTCCCCAGAGTATAAAATATTCTAGCCTGACATATTAAATAAATAGACAGATACAAGAGTAGAAGAAATCATCTGTAGTGGACTCCTGAATTTACTCTGCTATTTTTAATATACTGGACTAGAGGTTGCAGCAGTTGGATAATATTTGTGGAGAATATGTAAATAGATGAAAGTGTGTGGTGGAAAATGGAAAATAAAATGGAATGTGTGGTGGAAGTGAAAATAAAACAAAGATGGAGTGGTATGCGTACGTGGGATAAGGAAATGGAGAATGAGAAAAGGAAATGGTGGGGGAGTATGTGGTGTGTGGGGGTCTGGTCTGCTGATCGATGATGTTCAAAAATTGGAGCAGATGTGGGTTTTTTATAGACTGGAAAAGGAGGGAGTAAGCAGAGGCGATGCAGCAGGTGCGTGATTTCTGGAGCAGAAATTTAAGATGGTGATAGATGGATAATATTAGGCGCAGCAAATCAGGAAAATAATAGGTGGGCGGTGCAGAATTTTCTTCCTCAATTCTGCTGTTTCAGAGCGTGCTGACTGCTGGAGCTGCCGCAGTCTTTTTTTTTTCCTCCTTTTTGAAAAAGCAGTCTGCAAAAGCAGACTTTAAAAAAGTTTTTTTTTTCCTTTCCTAATCTTCCGGCGCCTCCATTTGCGATTTTTTTTTTAATATTTCAAATTTCACGCGTGAACACTCATTTGAATTTTAATTTTTTTTTTCTTTTCAAATCTTCACGCGTACATCTTTTTGACTTTTTTTTTTAACGTCTGCATTCGTAGACTTCACCATTTATTTTTTATTTTTTAAGAAATGCTTCTTTATTTTTGTTATATTCTAAATGTCCCAGATTCTTCATTTGAGCTCCGATTTGTTCCCCGTTTGTGGCGTTGGAAAGCTCATGAGGAGAACTATGCATTTCCATCATCATTTCCTGATTTTATCATATAAATTGGTATCAGTTCTTATATAGAGTATGAGCACGGAAAAACATATAATAAGTGTGAGAAAATGCCTAAATAGTTGCGCAAAATAAGAATTTAGCACCTATAAAATTATATCAATTTCACACTTATCAAATCACCCCACACTTAACCTTTTGCTTGTCCTCAAGCAAAACTCTCAAACACAAGTCCAAGCCAAGCTAATGAAACTCAGCTCAAAAGGAAGAGCACAGAAGAAGGACACTACTAGTTTTACCAATAAGGGGGCAATTCAATTTATTAAGCACAATTCATTTTTTTTTCAAAACAAGAAGTCATTCAAAGTTAACAATAGAGAAACAAAACCATAAGAACCTCGCCTTTAGCAATGAGCCAATCCATCTTTTTCATTCACAAACCATTAGAACGACAAGGGCATGAAGTAAGATCTTATTCCATCATACCTTTCAATGCCACATACTCTTGATCCATAAAAAGAATTAAATTTTCATTCAGCTCAGCGATTGCACATTTTTTTCCTAATTTAAGCACTTTTAATTTCTTTCACCACAGACTTTCTCTCCACCTATGTAACGGCTTTGGGTCAACTATCCCAGATCACAAGGACCTTAGGTAGCTAGGTGATGAGGCACCCCAAAGGACTTAATAACCAAGTGGACGAGGCCCGATTTTTGGATCAGAATTAAAATTAAGCATGCTCAGGATCAGCGGAGTACCTTGCCTTGTTCTTTTTTCAACCATTTCAATCCAGACATTCCAAGACTCCAGGCTAAAAACAGGGTTCGGATGGTGAGTATTCTCAATCATTATAGCATTCACAGAACATAGACTTCATTTCAATCAATTAAAACCAGAAAATTCAAAAATTTGGCAACCCAAGATTAGCTAACCAATTTTACTTCCTCTATGGCTTCCTTCTAAGTTGAGCAACACTGCAAGACTTAAACAAATGCAAGAGAAAAGAGCTCAAAGATGCACGCAAAACAAGCGGCGAAGGAGCTTACCCCACCCCACACTTAGAGTGAAGCAATGTCCTCATTGCTTAGGAAGAATTAACATTGTGCAAGCAATCCAACGGGGAAACAAAATTACACATAACAGTTCATAGGGGAGCATATAAAATATTCAAGAGAGGAAAGGGTAAGAATACTCCCCAGAGTCCGCTCACGGTATGTAGCAAGGCCTACCCCACACTTGAGTTCAGCTGAGCGATAAAGTAAGAAAGTTGAGAAATATAATCTGCAAAGCCAGAAGAACTCAAGTGGATCCAGACGAAATCATTAGTAGAAAAATAGGAGCAAGGCTCTTGCAATAAGCATAGCACCAACGAACACACCATAATCCAAAAATAAAAGGAAGAAAGGAAGATAAACAATTAAACTAAAGAAATCCAAAACAAACTCAAACCAATGGGTTGCCTCCCACCAAGCTGCTCCGCTTTAAAGTCTCAAGCTAGACTCATTAGTCAGATTCAGGGAAGAGAGGAAGAGGAGTGGGGAAGGGTCCCACAACTTCCTAGAACTAAGTTGCGCAGCTTTCGGAATTTGTGTTTTAACCGCCATGGGAGAGACTTCTTTTAGGTGGCGCCGACTCCGAAACAGGGGAAGAAAGATCCTGCTGTACCTGGACAAAAGAAACTCCAAGCAAGTCAGTAGAAACATCAGCAGGACAAGTTACCTCTTCAGACGGTCAGACGGGCCCCATTAACTTTGAAGGTGTCACCCTTCTTGTTCTGCAGTTCGTAGGCTCCAAATGAAGTAACCCCTACCACCTTAAATGGTCCTGCCCAGTGAGATTTAAGCTTTCCTGGAAAGATCTTCAATCTGGAATTGTAGAGAGCACCCAATCTCCAACTTTGAAGTCACGTTTCTGGATCATTTGATCGTGGAGCTTCTTGGTGCGCTCCTTGTAGATTCGAGCACTGTTGTAAGCTTGATCTCTTAGTTCTTCAAGCTCTAAAAGCTGAAATTTGTGTTTCTCACCAGCAGCAAGTATGTCAAAGTTCAGGGCCTTAAGTGCCCAGTACGCCTTATGCTCCAACTCAACAGGTAGATGGCAAGATTTCCCATATACCAGCCTAAAAGGAGACATCCCGATGGGTGTCTTGAATGCTGTCTTGTATGCCCAGAGAGCGTCATCTAACCGTAGAGACCAGTCCTTCCTTGAAGAGTTTACTGTCTTTTGGAGAATCCACTTCAACTCTCGATTGGATATTTCAGCTTGTCCATTTGTTTGTGGGTGATACGGTAGTGCAACTTTATGACGTACTCCGTCCTTAGCCAGCAAGGCATCGAATTAACGGTTGCAAAAATGTGATCCCCCATCACTGATAATTGCTCGTGGAACTCCGAAGTGAGTGAAGATGTGCTTTTTGATAAACTTGACCACGGTCTTTGAATCAGCATTCTGGCATGGTATGGCCTCGACCCATTTGGATACATAGTCAACTGCCACGAGTATATGACGGTAACCCTGTGAAGAAGGAAAAGGGCCCATAAAATCTATACCCCAGCAGTCGAATAGCTCAACCTCTAGGATCCCTTGTTGTGGCATCTCGTGTCTTCGTGAGGTATTGCCCCCATTCGCTGACATTCATCACATTGTGCTACGAAGGTTCGACAATCCTTATGAATGGTAGGCCAATAAAGCCGGATTCTAGAACCTTGGCAGCTGTCCTTTGGGAGCCATGATGACCTCCAGCCTCTCTAGAGTGACAGAATTTGATAACGCTGGAGATTTCATCATCAGGAAGGCATCTTCGTATTAGACTGTCAGCACATACTCGGAAAAGATATGGATCTTCCCATAAATAATGGCGAGTTTCGGCAAGGAATTTCTTCTTCTGGTTATAGCTATAATCATGTGGAATTAACCAGAAGCGAGATAATTCGCCAAATCGGCATACCATGGTTCTTGTACCTTCCCAATTCGGAATGCAGTCTCGTCAGGGAAGAACTCATTAATTGGGACTCCATCGTCCGGGATGTCGAGTCTAGAGAGGTGGTCAGCAACTCCATTTTGCTTCCCCTTCTTATCAACAATCTCCAAGTTAACTCTTGGAGAAGCAAAATCCATCTTAGCAGTCGAGGTTTGGAGTCATTCTTGAGGAAGAGGTATTTGAGTGCCGAATGATCTGGTGGATGATCACCTTGCTCCCCAACAGATATGATCTAAATTTGTCTAGAGCAAACACTACTGCAAGTAACTCCTTTTCTGTGGTGGTATAATTCTTCTGCGCATCAATTAGAGTTTTACTAGCATAAGTGATTACTCTCAAAATTTTGTCCTTCCTTTGGCATAGTGCAGCACCAACGGCATAGTCGCTTGCATCGGTCATGATCTCGAACGTGTGGACTAATTAGGAGGGATCACAATCGGGGCAGAGCAGAGTTTGTCTTTTATGTTTTGGAAGGCCACCATACATTCATCAGTGAATTGGAATTTAATATTCTTCTACAGTAGGTCTGATAGAGGTTTAGCTATCTTTGAGAAAACTTGAATGAACCTCCTGTAGAACCCGTGTGACCAAGGAAAGATCTAACATCCCTCACTGAAGCAGGTGGAGGTAATCTTTCTATCACTTCCACCTTGGCTTTGTCCACTTGGATTCCTTCTTCTTGAAGTTGACACCTTGTGACCGAGCACAATCCCTTCTTGTACCATGAAATGGCACTTCTCCCAATTGAGCACTAAGTTTGTCTCCTCACAGCGCCCAAGGATTTGATCTAGTTGCTCCAAGCATATCTCATAGCTCTGCCCATAGACTGAGAAATCGTCCATGAATACCTCAATGCTTTTCTCTATGAAGTCATTAAATATCGCCATCATGCACCGTTGGAAAGTTACAGGAGCATTGCAGAGACCGAAAGGCATCCTTCTGTATGCAAATGTCCGTATGGGCAGGTGAAGGTTGTCTTATCTTGGTCCTCTGGAGCTATTGGAATTTGGAAGTATCCACTGTAGCCATCGAGGAAACAGTAGTACTCCTGGCCTGCTAGCCGCTCAAGCATCTGGTCAATGAATGGAAGTGGGAAGTGGTCCTTCCTTGTAGCGTTGTTAAGTCGACGGTAGTCGATGCACATCCGCCATCCAGTAGTTTGTCGTTGGGGTACCAACTCGCCCTTCTCATTCGGAACAGCAACGATTCCTCCTTTCTTGGGTACGACTTGAACTGGAGAAACCCATGGGCTGTCAGAGATTGGGTAAATGATTCCTGCATCGAGAAGCTTCAGTACTTCTGTTTTGACCACTTCCTTTAGGTTGGGATTCAGTCTTCGCTGGGGTTGTCTCACTGATTTGTAGCTATCTTCCATGTAGATTCTGTGAGTGCAGAATCCTGGATTATTCCCCTTCAGGTCAGCGACCGACCATCCCATGGCTCCCTTGTGTCTCTTGAGCACCTCTAGGAGTCTAGTCTCTTGCAGGTTAGACAGAGATGCAGAAATAATAACTGGAAGAGTGCTACTCTCTCTCCCAAAAAACATATTTAAGATGTACAGGAAGTGATTTCAATTCTAGAACGGGAGTTTTTCTATAGATGGCACCAGTTTTTGAATAGGCCGGTCTAATTTTTCTACAGGATAAGCAGTTGAGCTAAAATATGCCCGTCCTTGATTTAGTTGTTGAATGATTGAGGCTACCTCTAGGCTATCTTTGTCATCTTCAATCGACAAGTTTAAAATATGCCTTAAAACATCCGATGATTCTAACAGGAGATTTTGTTCATTGTTACTAGTAGGGATATAGTCATCCTCCAGGTCAGGTAAATCTTCTATCAGGTCAACGGAAAATATAGCATGAGAAGAGGATTTCTTTCGCATCATTTTATTTATATCAAAGCTAAGCTCTTCTTCATGAAATTTTAAGGTAATTTTTCCCTTATCCACATCTATGACAGTCTTAGCAGTTCGTAGGAAAGGTCTACCTAGAATCAGAGGTACCTCAACATCCTCATCCATATCCAAAATGACAAAGTCAGCAGGGAAGAAAAATTTACCTACCCCGACGACCACGTTTTCAACCATTCCTCGAGGTGTTATTGAGGACCTGTCAGCCAATTGAAGATTGAATTGGATTGGAGTCAGCTCACCCGCATGCAACTTCTTGAACATCGTGTATGGCATGAGGTTGATGCTTGCTCCTAGGTCACAAAGACCGTATCCACAGTCGATGTCCCCAATAGAGCACGGGATTATAGGTTGGCCTGGATCGCCACATTTTGGAGGTAGCTTCTGCTGGATTGCTGCTGAACAGGTTTCAGTCAGCTGGACGATGTCTTTCTCCTTGTACTTCCTCTTATTTGAGATCAGATCCTTGATGAATTTAGCATAATTAGGCATCTGTTTGATGGCATCAATAAGAGGGATATTAATGGTGAGTTTTCGGAAGACATCTAGAAATCTTCCAAACTGCTCATCAAGCTCTCGCTCTTTGAGACGGTTTGGAAATGGTAAATCTTGAGTAAGTGTCTTTCTTTAGTATTATTTACAGCAGTTAATTTAGAGTTGGAAGAAACAGGAGCCTGGGTCTCCTTATGATCTACTACCTCAGGAGGGGCAGATTGCCCTGATGGTGCACCGACCGTAGTAGAATGGGGTTCGATGGCTTCATCAGGTAGGTTTTCTGTCTGATTCTCTTTGTTCAGGTTTCTTCCGCTTCGTAGGGTGAGTGCATGTAATTCTTTGACGTTCTCTTCATCTGCATCAACCACCGTATTTGAGACTGTTACTACCTTCAATTGCTCCTTGGGGTTTGGATCTGTTTGGGAAGGCAGGGAGCCGGAAGGCCTTTGCTGTAGTAGGAATTGAGTCAACTGACTCATTGTTCCTTGCATTTGTACCATGGCCTGCTCCAATTTCTGCTGACCAGATGACAGATTCTGGTTAACCACAGACTGTTGTTCTTGAGCCACCATTAGTTTGTCTACCATCTCTTGCAGTTTGGCATTGTTCGAGTTCAGCGATGGTTGCTGGATTGAGACTGCTGTGGTCTTGCCTCGTTGTATTGATGCCTTGAAAATCCTGGTGGTGCTCCTTGAATTCCATGCTGAGGTTGCATCTGGTGCGAGTTCAGCGCGTTGTTTGGATTCCCATACCGGAGGTTTTGGTGTTGATTCTACACCCAGGGTTGTCTGTTGTTGAACTGTCCGATGACGTTGGCCTCCTCTATTTTCTTCATCTCGGCTACCATTGGACAATCCTCATAGTCATGTGCGTCCCCGCACTGAGAGCAGCAGACTTCATTGGAACTTGTAGACACCTTCTTGGCAGATTGCCTAGGGGTTGGCCCCATGGTGAGCTGTTCGAGCATTTTCGCCATACTCCCCATTGTGGTTTTTAGATGCGCTTGCTCGGCGGCTATCTGCTCCATCACCGGATCTGGAGCTCGGGTAGAACTGTGACCTATTGAAAATACTCTTCCCCCACTGTTGCTCCATTGGCGTAGCTCCTCACAGTAGGACTCCATTGCTGCCATGAAATCTTCCCCGCTTTTTGCTAGCAGGTTCCCTCTTAAAGCAGCTCTTACCTCACCTCTGTTTTCATCTTTTAGCCCTTGGAAGAATCCTTGAGCCAGGGAGGTGATGTTCTGACCGTGGTGAGGGCACTGGCGGAGTAGTTCTTTGAATGGTCCCATGCCTCGCATATTGTCTCACTACCCAACTGTCTGAATGCCGTCAGATCGGTGATCATCTGTCGTGTCATGGAGATTGGGATGTATTTCTCATAGAACTTATCCGTCATCTGTTCCCAAGTGGTAATGATGCCTGGTGGTAGTCTATGGAACCATTTTGAAGCTTCTTCTGATAGGCTGTGCTGGAACAGACACAGTCTGGCATATTCCTCCAGGCCTTGCGATAAGCCAAGCGAGTCCAAGTGCACTAGGAATCGGTGTACGTGGTCTAGTGCATCAGCTGGGTTGGCACCTGAAAAGGTTCCTGCAGGGTGATTACAAACAGCATTTGATTGATGGGAGGGTTTTACCTTTTGCCAGTCTGCCAATAGTTCTACAGTTAGGTGTGGTAGAACCACTGGGCCTCTTCTGGGTGTGGTTGGCGGTCTGTTTATTCTCCCCATCGTGTATTGGGCGACTGGACCTCCTCCAAGCTGGTTATGGTTTTCTGCCATGTTGAAATTTAGCGTTCTTCTTGCTTGATGTAATGTGCGTGCGTTCGATCTCTGGATCCAAGTTGTAAATGGGCGGCCCTTGAGATCTGGTGTTGTGCATTCACCGCACACCCTTGAATGGAGAGAGAATGTGCCTAACTTTTAAATTTAGACTAAGAAAATAACAAGATTATTAAAGATATCAAAAATGGCTAATAATATTAAATTCGAAATTATAACGTAAAGTAATTAGAAAAAGAAAAAAAACTAGTGAAACTAAATTAACTAAAATTATAACAAAAATATAGTAATATAGTAATGAAATAAATAAATAACCAAGGCTAGGGACTAGACGAAGTCAAGTCCCCGGCAACGGCGCCATTTTGCAAACGATAAATTTGATATATTAAATACTAAGAAATATTCCTAGAAAATAACAAATCAAACGACCGTCGGGTTGCAAATAAATCCCGGTTATTGTAGTAGAGTTTATGGGAACCAGGTATCGAACCATGGGACTATGTGAAAATTAATCTAGTCTCAGCAAAGGTTGTAAATTGAGGGGGAAATTGTTTTGTTTTAAACTGTGAATTATAATAAAGACAACAAGAATTTAAATAACAGCTAATAATTTAAATAATAGAATATTAAAAGTGGTTGTGAATATGGAAGAACGGACTCTGGGTTCAGGCTTTACTCGTTTGACTATATGCTATTCTATCTCTACCCGTTTAATTAAGAATAATTGGCAAAATTCCTTTTAAAGTCTTCAGATTTAAATCCTAAATTCTAAGGACCTCGTTTACCAGAACATGCAAGGTTTGATATAAACTCAAGCAAAACACATGTAAACGGCTAAATAAAAAAAGGGAATATGTTTTTGCATCTGAAATACTAGATTTATTCAATCTGTAATAAATTTTTCCACAGACATAACAATTAATATGACCTATCCATTTATCACGGACCTGATCAAAATAGACTTCGTAAGGCAATTCAATAAACTCATGTAATTTATTGTAAAGCGAGAGAATAACATTAATTGTATCAAATTATAATTAATTTAAACCGGTAAAATAAATTGCATAATTAAAACAAACTAATAATAACCATTCCCCAGAGTATAAAATTCTATCTAGCCGAACATATTAAATAAATAGACAGATACAAGAGTAGAAGAAATCATCTGTAGTGGACTCCTGAATTTACTCTGCTATTTTTAATATACTGGACTAGAGGTTGCAGCAGTTGGATAATATTTGTGGAGAATATGTAAATAGATGAAAGTGTGTGGTGGAAAATGGAAAATAAAATGGAATATGTGGTGGAAGTGAAAATAAAACAAAGATGGAGTGGTATGCGTACGTGGGATAAGGAAATGGAGAATGAGAAAAGGAAATGGTGGGAGTATGTGGTGTGTGGGGTCTGGTCTGCTGATCGATGATGTTCAAAAATTGGAGCAGATGTGGGTTTTTTATAGACTGAAAAAGGAGGGAGTAAGCAGAGGCGATGCAGCAGGTGCGTGATTTCAGGAGCAGAAATTTAAGATGGTGATAGATGGATAATATTAGGCGCAGCAAATCAAGAAAATAATAGGTGGGCGGTGCAGAATTTTCTTCTCAATTCTGCTGTTTCGGAGCGTGCTGACTGCTGGAGCTGCCGCAGTCTTTTTTTTTTTGTTTTCCTCCTTTTTGAAAAGCAGTCTGCAAAAGCAGACTTTAAAAAAGTTTTTTTTCCTTTCCTAATCTTCCGGCGCCTCCATTTGTGATTTTTTTTAACATTTCAAATTTCACGCGTGAACACTCATTTGAATTTGAATTTTTTTTTCTTTTCAAATCTTCACGCGTACATCTTTTTTTTTTTTGAACGTCTGCATTCGTAGACTTCACCATTTATTTTTTTATTTTTTTTTAGAAATGCTTCCTTATTTTTGTTATATTCTAAATGTCCCAGATTCTTCATTTAAGCTCCGATTTGTTCCCCGTTTGTGGCGTTGGAAAGCTCATGAGGAGAACTATGCATTTCCATCATCATTTCCTGATTTTATCATATAAATTGGTATCAGTTCTTATCTAGAGTATGAGCACGGAAAAACATATAATAAGTGTGAGAAAACGCCTAAATAGTTGCGTAAATAAGAATTTAGCACCTATAAAATATATCAATTTCACACTTATCACTCCATCTCAGCCAACGCTCTCAGGTGCTCCTCGTAGCTAATCGTCTTTCCCTGGCTGATTCTGGACCCGGGTACGTCAAATGCCTGGCGGATACCAACGTGCCCACCAACCCAATGGCACGACATGGATGATCCTTTTTACCAAGAGCGCGTGTAAGAGGATCATCATTCCTCTGTGAGGTCCAGGTGCCCTGGGTGAGCTGAGAGCTTAATTCACCCTAAAACAACACACAATATAGTTATAAGTTTAACTAAGTTCATATACAAATGAAATGAACAGTTTGACTAAAATGAAATGATATCCCTTACCATTTGAGCAATAACTGATCTCATGGCTTCATCGTATTGAGGATTTTCGGGAGTAGAGTTCTTAGGGATATGGCTTAACTCCCACACTTTCATTCTTCTGCCACTGGCATCCAATGAGCCATCCGTGGGCAGATATCCCTTTTGCTCCCATTCTGGTACCCTTTGAGCAATACTTTTTCCACCTAAGTGGTGAGGGTACAGATTCTTCTTAGCATTTGCTTGTTGTTGCGCACGGAGAGCCTGCATAAATTAATGGGATCATGTTTAGTGAAATTGAACACAAAAAAAATAAGAAAATTAAGATTAATTTATGTATGTATGACAATAAAGTGCACCTGGAACTCCAGTGTGTGACGTGTCTCAACAAATTGTACCCATTGCTCTTCGGTGATGCCCTCGTAAACCTCCCATGGTGGTCTCTCACCGTCTCCACCATGATCTGGAGCATCTGGATCTTCTGGATCAGGCATCTTGTAGATGTACTTGTCAGCCAACTTATTCTTGTGGTCCCGGAACTGTTTTGACATCGCTGATAGCACATCCTTTTTAAGTGCGGGATCCACGGAGAACTTAGACTACGTACATGATCATTCAGTTAGTAAAGTAAACATAAATGTTCTATTATTTCACAAAAGATCATAGTAATAATGTAGAGATTTACCTGAAGACGCTGAAACATAGTATCCTTCAATGCTTGAGGCACTTGCTTCCAGTTGTGGTTTATGTTGCAAAATGACTTCACCAAATGGCTACCGTAAGCGGTGAAGTCATTCTTCCAATTTCCATGGGGTTGGTTGAACTGATTGAAGTCCACCGGTTTTGTAGGAGGGCCCTTGTTAGCCTTCAGCCCACGTGTTGCACCTCTCTTCTTTTGCTTCTTCGCCTCTGGTGGGACAACTGACTCCTCTTCGGTCTGCTGTGAAGGGCCAGCCTCAGTCTCGTGTACTGCTAACTGGTCCTTCTTCTTCTTTCCTCCTCTTGTGACCCGCTTACTTGGTATATTCTGCTGTGGCTCAGGTTCTCCAGTCGAGAGAAGCTGTCCAATGGGTCATCCATAGGGTGATCATCCACTGCAAAAAAAATAATAAAGCATTTCATCAGATAAAGTCATAACATAAATACTATGATGCATAACAATAACATTTAAGATGACATTACAGTCTACATTCTACTAACAACATTACCTGACACGTACAAAAACATAATCATTTCATATTTTCTACCCAAACACCCTCATCATGGTCTGATCGTGCGTAGAGCAAATCATTTTCGGTATCATCAATCAAATCCGGTAATCCAGTAGGAAACAAGGATGTTTCCTCTACAGTCCCATTTTCATCGTTATCCTCATTTTCATTTTCGATTACAAGCGGCCTTCTTCCTGGAAGAACAACAGACCATCTGCAGTCTTTCGGATCCTCAACATACCACACTTGTTCGCAATCCTTTCCCAGAACAAATTGATCATCATTATAACCGTGTAACCGTGAAAGATCAACTAAGGTAAGCCCTCCATCATTTTGGTACCCGCGTCGGTTGTCCACCCACTTGCACCGGAACAACAGAAAGGAATCAATGTCATAGTCTAGTTCCCAGATGTCCTCGATGACACCATAATACCAACTAGAGTTACTAACTGGTTGAGACCGGTTACCGCTGTGGTACTCAGTGGCAGCAGCTTCAATTTTTACCCCACTATTCTGGTTTATCGATTTGGCATCTTGGCGTGCAGTGTAGTATGTATACCCACTAATATCATACCCCTCAAATGACGTAATATTAGTTTCAGGTCCGATCGCCAAACATCTGATCTCTTCGCTTACAGCTTCTGGATCTGATGATGCTAATGTCAACACATGATCTTTAAACCATTGGATAAAAACTCGGTTTTGTTCCTTTGTCAGCCAAATGTGGCCTTTCAAAGGATTTTGATGCCTTAACTCAACCATATGGGTTTCCAAATAAGCTTCAACAACCTCAAGATGTTGTAAGACAAACAAATGTGCTTGATGAATAAGTAGACACGAAACTTGCACGATCTTTCTACCAATAACACCTTTACCCTTAAACCTGCCATAGTGTCATGGTTTTGGGATGCCAATAGACTCTGCCTCACTCAAATAATCGGTCACAAATTCCGTGACTTCCTCAGTCACTGTTGCTTCAACAATGCTCCCCTCTGGTCGATACCTATTCTTCATTCTACTTTTCAGAATACCCATGTACCGTTCAAAAGGGTACATGTACCGTAAGTATACCGGACCACAGAACTGTATCTCTCGAACGATGTGCACAATTAGATGCACCATTATATCAAAGAAAGATGGTGAGAAATACATCTCAAGTTGACATATTGTGACCACAATTTCACGTTGTAGATCATCTAGAGAGGTTACGTCAATTGCCTTGGAGCAAACAGCGTTGAAAAAGAAACATAACCGAGTTAAAGCATTTCTGACATCAGATGGCAATATCCCTCGAATTGCGACCGGAAGAAGATGTAACATCAGTACATGATAATCGTGAGATTTCATGCCTAAAAGTTTTAAATCCTTCATCGATACAATGTTCTTCCAGTTTGAAGAGTACCCAGACGGTACTTTTACCGAGTGCAGACATTTACAGAAACTAATCTTTTCAGCCTTTGAGAGCGTGTAGCATGCAGGAGGTAGGTAGATTCGTTTCCCGTTCTCTTGTGGGTGTAACTCCTTTCGTATACCCATGGTTTGCATGTCCTTTCTGATTTTCAATCCGTCTTTTGTTTTGCCGGGTATATTGAGTAAAGTCCCACTCACTGCCTCACCAACGTTCTTCACAATGTGCATGATGATGTCTAAGCAGTGTCTCACAGAAAGATGACACCAATAAGGTAGTTCCCAAAAGATAGAACACTTTTTCCAAATGTTTTTCGCCGGTTTTGATGTGTTTCCAAATACATTTGCAATGTCCTTAACTTTTCGTACACTTCCTCAGAGCTCAGAGGTAGACGGGCCACACGAGTTTCGGCTTGACCATTGAACAACTTTCTCTTCGTTACTCGATAAGGGTGATCTTCGGGGAGAAGACGTCGATGAAACATATAACATTCTTCCCACAATGTTTTAAACGGTCCGAACAAGTGTCTTCCTCGCATATGGGACATGCAAATGTTCCTTTAACCGTGTAACCGGACAAGTTCCCATACGCAGGGAAGTCATTGACGGTACAGAACAACAAAGCCTTGAGCGTGAATTCTCTCTTGCATAAGCATCATATACCACGGTCCCCTCATTCCACAATAGCTTCAGATCGTCGATTAGAGGGGCAAGGTACACATCAATGCTATTACCTGGCTGCTTGGGACCAGATATCAGGAGAGATAACATGATGTACTTTCGTTTCATACACAACCATGAGGGCAAATTGTAGATCACTAGCAGAACAGGCCATGTACTGTGTTGACTACTCAATGTGCCGTACGGGTTCATTCCATCAGTACATAACCCAAGCCTCAGATTCCTATCTTCATGTCCGAAATGTTCTTTGTACCGTCTATTGATGTTTCTCCCACTGAGGCCCATCTGCTGGATGTCTTAGTTTCTCATCACTCTTTCTACCCTCCGCATGCCATCGTAAGTTCTTTGCATCTTTCGGATTCGCAAACAACCGTTTGAATCTGGGTATAATCGGCAAATACCAAACTAGTTTTTCTAGAGGGCTTTTTTCTGAACGGAGGAGTACTCACCATCTTTATGCTTATACCGGGACAACGAACATTTCGGGCAATTGTCAAGATGTTCGTATTCACCCCTGTACAACACACAGTTGTTTGGACACGTGTGAATTTTTTTGTACTCTACTCCCATTGGACACACCCATTTTTTGCCTCATACGTGGTGGTAGGGAGACCGTTCTCATCCGGTAGCATATCATAAATCAGCTCGAGGAATGCCGTGAAACCTTTGTCACTCAATCCATATCTTCCCTTCAGGTTGAACAAATTTAATATAGCTGTCAATTTCGTGTACTTAGTGCAAGTAGGATACAACGCCGTTTTGGATGCGTCCAACAACCTTTGATACTCATCCGGCCGGTCGACAAAATTATCCTCAACGTTATTAAGCATCTCGTCCATTTGCTTATCATGATAAGTCGACTCACTGTCAACATTGACTTCGGAAGCGCTTGGGAGTTCTGACTCGTTAATAGTATCGAATGTCTGCTCGGTTCTTGAGTTACACCGATCGTGACTGTAGGAAGATGAAGCATTATCTTCAACAGGTTCTCCATGAAAAATCCATTTTGTATAATGCGGCATGAAACCACTGGTCTTCACATGCAATTGTACGACGTTGATGCATGAATAATGTCTAACCACACCACAATCAACACAAGGACATGGAATTTTCTCCGCCTTTGTCCTGTCCTTATGTTGCACTGCAGCTTTGCAAAACTCTTTCAGCATTTTGTCAAAATGTTCCCCTCTATCACCATACATCCAGTCACGCTCCATACTATATGTGCAACAGATCAAAGGTGTGAGTTAGAGCCTTTGTAGAATATGTTCTGTATTAAGTTGCACATGTTTATTTCTTAATGGAGCATGACTGGGATGATTGTCAATTAGTCTAGCCTAACTCTAAGGTTGCAAACACAAAATAAACTAGCATTTTAAATTTAAGAAATTGTTACACTTCTAAAACAGAAACCGGTGTTTAAAACAATATTACGAATACTTTTTCTACAAAAATTCGGCATGACCTTTGCATAATTGAACACATCCCGTGCTTATTATTCAGCACTCACCAAAGTCATCACAACCACAAACATTCCAACAATGGCAGCAACCAACAATTAAAATAAATCAATTCTTTACTAGCTAACTGAAAACCAATTGCAAATTCAGATCATCAAATCAACATTTTCAATTCTCCACTGTATAAGTTCAAACTGGTTTAGAGATTAACAAAGAATCGAGAGTTAAAATACGTACTTGTTTTTTAACGATTTATGGACAGGGGAGACTGGTGCCTGAGAGGTAGGCTTCTGTGCGAGAGATGCAGCAATACCACTTCTGATATGTCTCTGCAAGGGAGCAACAAAAAATAAATTACAAAAGAAATGCATCAACAAATATGGAATGAAGCTAAATTATGTACTAGCACTTATATTTAAATACATAATTGCATTTATTAAACAAAAAAAAGGTTTAGTTACTTACTTGTGCACAGAGGAGGAAAGTGCAACAGTAATGGAAGAAGGCGGGAACAAGAGAGGTGATTCACGGACTTGAATGTAGTGAGACCTGATAAAAAAAATTAGATATTGTTGTTAGACATATACACATACATCAACAATATTAATTACGAAGAGATTTAAAAAAAAATCGGCATGACTTTTGCATAATTTTACCTATCCCATGCTTATTATTAAGCATTCACCAACCATTCATCAACACAATTTCCATCACAAATCAAACTAATACCAACTTTATCCATCAAACCAAATTTTAATAATTTGTGGAAATCAAATACAAAGTAAAAAAAAAAAAGACCAACCATGCCTATTATTAAGCATTCACCAATTATTAAACAACACAAATTTCTATCATAAACCAAACTAATATATACCAAATTTATTCATCAAACGAAATTCCAATAATTTGTGCAAATCAAATACAAAGTACAAAAGAGAAAAATGATAAGTTAGATGATAATACCGGTTGAAAATGAATTGTTCTCCGCTCCGCTTTCAATCTACCATCAAATGGTAAAGAAGCTTCTTAAGTATTTATCTGTAGAGACACAAATACGTATAGACACAAGAGAAACTCAGTAGTTGTTTTGTTCCTTATATGCAGTTAGGTTGCAAATTTACAGTGAATGAAGAGAATGAAGAGTTAAATTAAAAAAATTACCGGTTTCCAATGAATTGTTTTCAGCCCCTCTTCTCAATCGGGCGTGCGAGACGTGTGTAGCAATACCAATCTCTACAGAGGCAACACAGACGCAAAAATAAATATGAATTGAGGCGCAACACTATATTTCTTACAATCAGGGGCGGAGCTAGGAATTTACATTAGGGGGCCGGGATATATTTTGAATATTTTATCAGGATAGACTGTGTGAGTGTAAGTTACTATTAATTGACTAAATGGTTGTTGTACAGTTAGTTGTATAGTAACATAGTACATAAATCAACAAATAATTTTCACACTCAATCTAAACGACTCATAAAGATTGAACAATATTCACATCAATTAGAATAATTTTATATTAAACTTAATGACTATACAATACTCATATATATATATATATATACACTACCGAATGTTTAATAGTATTTTTACCAATGAATGAAGTTGTTCATAACGACTCATAAATGATAAGATCAAACTATAACTTACATAACAACCTAAATTGTATTTTCCATGTTTAACATGTTATCCATAATTTTCAATATACCTCTTATGCATCACACTCTTGTATTAACGATAATATAATATCATAATCAAATATGTAAATTATAAACATTATCGTTAGCTGATTCAAACAAGCACAATAAGAATTTTTTTTAGTATAACTCTAATACAATCTACAGAGAGTGGGGAACTTAGTGTCAAAGATGATAACTCATCAACTCGACTACATTGTTTATGAAGACAAGGAGAAACTCTTAATTGCTTAACTTATATTACTTGTTCGAACAAGTAAACTTACATTTGTGATTAGTACAAATTTTGTGCAATTAGATAAACAAAATATACATGCCATGTTCATTGCATAAGGAAAAAATAATTTAAAGATCCCCACCGCACTTTTACTATTAAATAAACAATACAATATTTAAAATCCTTTTCTTGAAAACAATTTAGTTATGAAATTTTTCTGATTTATGTGTTGCTTGCTTATTTATGCAAAAATAACTAGCAGAGATCTCACTCACCAATGTATATTTACAATGTATATTTACTTATGAAATGTGAATTAACAAGTAATTTTAAGTGGATAAATAAGCTAACCTAACTATACTTAAACAAATAATGCTCAAACATTGTTCCACCCCATATATAAGCATAATAAATCTAGCCCAAATAAGCTAACCTAACTATACTTAAAAGAAGGGCCAAAAACAGCAAAAAATTCACTCGGACATTTCGTCAAACATTGTGTGCATACATAAATTTATTAGTTTAACAACCAAATCTTGCAAAGATTTCACACACACAATAAATATCAGCATCCACAATCACAATGTGACAAAATCTATCAATTTTAACAACACATTATGTTATAACCCAAGATTTGGTTATATTTTATTTCGTCACAAGTGGCCTTACACTATTGTATTTTGGATTTAGGACATGGACGTCCTTCTGAATAAAGTCATGGGTAGAAGGGTCTTTTCTTCTTTCCATTTAAATTCTGGTGAGATTAACCTAATAACCTCTTATTATTTTATTTCTTTCCTTCTTAATTACCCTCACTTCTAATCACATTCTCACGATCATTCACGCTCCTCTCTTCCTTGCTCTCTCTCTCTTCTCTCTCAAGGCCGTCCTTCTCTCGATCAGTCAAGCCTCATTATTCTGCTGTCAAGGTTCCACTGCAGATTGCTAGTCCTTGCGAATTGCTGGTTTCTTCGAGGTAGGGTGGACAGATTGCTTTCTCTTTGATTCTTCAGTTCTATGGTTCTGAGGATTTTCGCTTTCTAATTCCCCTCTGCAATCTGATTGTGAATCAGTGGCTACTCCGCATTCTCTGTCAATTCTCTTCTACTGTTGGCGTCGTCCGCGAATCCGTTGTCCTACTGTCAGATTCAGGTGAGAATAGTATTCCCGTTCAGGTTACAGTTTCAGTTTCGGGGTTTTGGTTGCGTTTCTGATTTGGGATTGCAATTGTGTTTCGCTCAGTGTTTTGGTTTGCGTTGGTCTGTGTTCGAGGGTCTACTCTGGCTGGATTCTGCTATTCAGGATTGAGGAATTTGTCTCTGCTGTATACTGAGGTAGGTGGCTTTCGGATTCGATCCGTGTGTTCAGCCTTGGAGTTTTGGGTTCTGCAAATTAACTCACTGATTTGATCTTGTGTTTGTGTGTGGTTTTGTCTGTTTAATGCCTTTTCAATGGATTAACCCCCAGGTTGTTTTGTAAATGTGTGTGTTGATTTGGATTGGTTTTGTACCTTTGATTGTGTAAAAATCGCCTCTGTTCTCTGCATTTTTCGGCGTGTCCGAACTTCTGTCCGACCGTTGAAGTTCGGACATGCCCTTCTGCTTTTACTTTCTGAAGTTTTCGCTGTGTCCGAACTTCCGTCCGAGCTCTGAAGTTCGGACACAGCCTTCTGCATTCTTCTGATTTTGCTTCGATTTGTGTCCGAACATCGGATGACCGGACACAAGTTCGGACTCTCCACGTTCTGTTTTCCGAAGGATGTCCGAACATCCGTCCGAACTTGGATGTTCGGACACCACTGACTCTGACTCTTTGTTTTAAGGTTCGACTTGCGTCCGAACTTTGATGTCCGGACACAAGTTCGGACATCTGTCTGATTTCGCCTTCTGAGTCTCGACTTGTGTCCGAACATTGATGTCCGGACACAAGTTCGGACAGGGTACTGTTTTGACCTTAACATGCTCGTTTGAGCTCTGTTTTGACTTCCGTTTGCGGGTTGGATTCCCCTTCTGATTTCCAAGCCGTCTATGTGCTTTTGGTGCCTTTGGTGCACATATGCTTATCTATATTTAAGCTTCTGTTTTGGGACCTAGTTATCTCTGTGTCTGAGCCTTTGGATGGCTGGTTTCGCTGTCTCGTAGCGCGCTATGTAGGATCCTTCTGTTCACGGGTGATGTTCCCCGTTCTGTTCACGGGTGTTTACACCTGTTCTGTTTACGAGTGAGGTTTCCTCGTTCTGTTCACGAGCTGGTTGCTCGTTCTGTCTGTATGTTGTGATCGCTAGTGTCCCACTCTGTTTTTCCGCTTCTGTCTGCTTCTACTCTGTTTAGTCCCTTAATGAATGGACTTCTGTTTCTGGTTTCTGACATATTTGTGGATTCTTGACTCCTTCTGATTTGTCAATATTCTGTAAATGTTTTGAGCATGCTGGTTGATGAAGTTGGTCATCTACTGGGCATAGTTGTGTGCTCATTCCCCTACTTCTAACGCTTTTGCAGATTGATTAGCGAGGATCGTCTCCCCTCGGCTTCTGGAGTTTAGCTGCTTTGTATTTAGCTTCTTTTGAGACCTTTATATTGAATTTGAGCCTTTGGGCATATTTTGTTAAGCTTCCGCTTTTGACATCTGTTTGGTGGGTTCTGTAATGACTTTTGGGGATGTTTTAACATCTCTTCGATAATACTGTATTGAAGTATTTCGTTTGGGCCTTATTCGATTATCTGTTTAAGTCTGTTTATTAGAGCCTTGCGTTATTATGTAATAATACGCGGCGTGTAATACCCCTAACTCCTAGGCCAGTGTTTGGGGGTGTTACATTTAGTGGTATCAGAGCCAGGTTCTAATCTGCTGGGATTTTAAGTTAGCCAGTCAGTCAGAAATGTCAGTGTTAGTGTCTGTTTAACTGCTTGCTGCTGGACTTTCAAAATGCCGCCAAGAAGAGCTAATAACCCTCCAGGGAATGTGGCTGATGTTGTTCAGCAGTTTATGACGCAGCTCATGCAGACCATGGCTGCAGGGGGCGGTCCAGCTGGAGGAGGACCAGCTGGCGGAGCAGGCCCAGCTGGGGCGGATGCTGGAGGGAGGAACGTGAAGGCGCTTCAGGAGTTCATAAAGCTGAAGCCGCCTCGTTTGATGGGGCAGGAGATCCCCAGGAGGCCAGCCACTGGCTGTCAGAGGTGGAGGATTTGCTGCGGGTGATGGGCTCTGAGGAGGAGCAGAAGGTCGACTTCGCCACCTTTCAGTTCAAGGCCGAAGCCAAGGAGTGGTGGAGGTCAGTGATGGGGAAGTTCCCACAGCCATGGACGTGGGAGCAGTTCATTGGGGAGTTCAACAAGCAGTTCTACCCCGACGTCTACAAGGATCAGCGCATCCTGGAGTATAACCGACTACGCCAGGG
Source organism: Limonium bicolor (assembly GCA_023374045.1). Lineage (NCBI taxonomy): Eukaryota > Viridiplantae > Streptophyta > Magnoliopsida > Caryophyllales > Plumbaginaceae > Limonium > Limonium bicolor. The sequence goes on from CM041778.1 coordinate 131,664,741, forward strand.
TTGGGATATGAGTGTGGAGGAGTACGTCCGGAAGTTTATCAGCCTATCTAAGTTTGCACCTAAGCCTGACGAGCATAGAGAAGGCAGGAAGTTTGAGAGTGGCTTGAGGCCAGACATCCGTTTCTGCTGTGACGCCGCTGCGTCACAAGACCTTCAGGGACGTAGCTGATGTCGCCCTTTGGTAGAGGCTGACTTGAGAGGTCGTCAGTCTGGAGGCAAGGACCAGAAGAGGAAGCAGAGGTCCGATGACAGTGATGGAAGGATCAGTCTGCTTCTCAGAAGAAGCAGTCTACTGGAGACCGAGCTGGAGACCGCTCTGGAGACCGCGCACGAGATAGAGGTGGTTCGTCTTCGTCAGCTCCCGCTCCGAAGTGCCGGGTCTGCGACAAGTTTTCATAGAGGCCAGGACTGCTACAGGAAGTCTGGAGCCTGCTTCAAGTGTGGGTCCTTGAGCATAGGATCGCTGACTGCCCTCAGCTGCAGTGAGAGAGGAGCAGAGGTAGTTCTAGAGGTAGGGCCGTTGAGTCTGCTTCAGGGTCCAGGATCGAGACGGGCTGAGCAGAAGAAGCCCCAGGGCCAGGCCAGAGTGTACGCGATGGCTGGAGAGAGAGACCGATCGACTGACAGAGTTGTCACAGGTATTCTCCAGCTGTCATCTCGTTCTGTTCTTTTTGTTTGACTCTGGAGCCACCCACCTCTTTTATTTCTGCCGAGTTAGTGGGTGAGCTCGGTTTGCCTGTGGTGCCTCTGGGTGTTGAGTTGTGTGTGCATAGTCCATTAGTTAGGGACTCTTCTTTGTTGTTGAGTTCTGTTTGCAAAGATAGTCCTGTGTTAGTCAGAGATAGGACTCTGTGTGCTAACCTCATCCCGATGGAGATGACTTCTTTGATGTGATTCTGGGCATGGATTGGCTTGCTGCACACCATGCCCATATTGATTGTGCTGCTTCGAGAGTCACTTTTGAGGAGCCGGGTCAGCCCCGTCTAGTTGTAGCAGGGAATGGACTCCCGTGCTCGCCGCCAGTCATATCAGCTATGCAGGCGTTCCGTTTTCTGAGGAAAGGATGCCAGGGATATCTGTGCTACATCCCTGAGGTTCGCAAGGATGCGAAGTTGGAGGAGATTCCAGTGGTTAGAGACTTCCTCGACGTGTTCCAGGACGACGTACCTGGGCTTCCCCTTGTCAGAAGGTGGAGTTCTCGATCGAGCTCGCACCTGAGACTCAGCCGATTTCGAAGGCCCCATACGCCGGATGGCGCCTGCTGAGCTCAAGGAGTTGAAGGTCTAGTTGCAGGAGCTGCTGGATAAGGGCTTCATTCGCCCTAGTGTGTCGCCTTGGGGAGCGCCAGTGTTGTTCGTTAAGAATAAGGACGGTAGTATGCGGTTGTGCATTGACTACAGGGAGCTCAACAAGGTTACCATTAAGAATAGGTATCCTCTCCCGCGCATAGACGACTTGTTCGACCAGTTAGCAGGAGCTAAGGTGTTTTCGAAGATTGATCTGAGGTCCGGTTATCATCAGTTGAGGATTAAGGCAGACGACGTGCCTAAGTCCGCCTTCAGGACTCGTTATGGACACTACGAGTTCCTAGTGATGCCATTCGGTCTGACGAATGCGCCTTCTGTATTTATGGACATGATGAACCGGGTTTCAAGCCGTTTTTGGACCAGTTCGTGGTAGTCTTTATTGATGACATCTTGGTGTATTCCAAGAGTGCTGAGGAGCACGAGGAGCATTTGAGGACCGTTCTCCAGACTCTGAGGGAGAACGAGTTGTATGCGAAGCTGAAGAAGTGTGAGTTCTGGTTGGACCAGGTGGTATTCTTGGGACATGTGGTCTCTAAGGATGGTATCTCCGTGGATCCGGAGAAGATTCGAGCTATTACTGAGTGGGCCAGGCCTACTAATGTTGGGGATATTCGTACCTTCCTTGAATTGATTGGCGGGCTACTACCGCAAGTTTGTGGAGGGCTTCTCCAAGTTGGTGATTCCGTTGACTCGTCTGCTTCAGAAAGATGTGAAGTTCGAGTGGAGCGATGCCTGTGAGCAGTGTTTTCTGGAGCTGAGAAGAGGTTGACTACTGCGCCGATCTTGACTCTTCGGAGGGGACGAGGGTCTTGAGGTTTTCTGTGATGCGTCCCATAGGGGACTTGGGTGTGTTCTGATGCAGCAGGGAAGGTGGTTGCATATGGCTCTCGTCAGCTTAAGCCATATGAGAAGAACTATCCGACCCACGACCTGAGTTAGCTGCTGTGTGTTTTGCTCTGAAGATTTGGAGGCACTATCTGTATGGAGCAGCGTGCAAAGTTTATACTGACCATAAGAGCCTCAAGTATCTGTTCACTCAGAAGGAGTTGAACTTGAGGCAGAGGAGGTGGCTGGAGTTGCTACACGACTACGACTTAGAGATCCTCTACCATCCGGGTAGGGCGAATGTGGTTGCTGATGCGCTCAGTAGGAGGGGTCCGTCTGGGACCGTTTGTGCTTTATCTGGTGTGGAGAGGTCTGCTCAGGAGTTGCAGCGCTTGGGTATCTGGGTCGTCCGTCCAGAGAGGTCTGGGATTTTAGCAGCACTACAGATTCAGCCTACCTTGATCGACCGGATCAAGGCCAGTCAGGAGCTGGATGTCGGTTTGCGTAAGATCAGAGATGAGATTGCTGCTGGTCAGGAGTCTGAGTTCAGAGTTGCAGAGGATGGCTGCCTGAGGTTCAGAGACCGCGTCTGTGTGCCTGCTGACGACGTTTTGAGACGTGAGATCATGCAGGAGGCTCATGGAGCTCCATACTCGGTACACCCAGGAGGGGTGAAGATGTACCGGGACCTGCGAGGACATTCTGGTGGAGTAACATGAAGAGAGATATTTCGGATTTTGTATCCAGATGTCGGACCTGTCAGCAGGTCAAGCCGAGCATCAGAGACCAGCTGGTTTGCTTCAGCCTCTACCCGTTCCGGAGTGGAAGTGGGAGAGCGTCGGTATGGATTTTGTTATGGGACTGCCGAAGACTCCGAGGGGTTTTGATGCAGTTTGGGTCATCGTGGACCGGCTCACGAAGAGCGCTCACTTCCTACCAGTCAGGAAGACCTTCAGTTTGCACCGTTTAGCCCAGTTGTACATGGATGAGATTGTGCGTCTACATGGGGTTCCTACTTCGATTGTGTCTGACAGAGATCCGAGGTTTGTGTCCAGATTCTGGCAGAGTTTGCATCAGGCTTTGGGGACGAAGTTGTCCTTCAGTTCAGCTTATCATCCTCAGTCAGACGGGCAGACAGAGAGGACGAATCAGGTCCTAGAGGACATGCTCAGGGCATGTGTACTCGACTTTGGGGGCAGCTGGGATCAGCACGTGGCACTGATAGGGTTCGCGTACAATAATAGCTTTCAGACCAGTATTGGGATGGCACCGTTCGAGGCCTTGTATGGCAGGAGGTGCAGATCACCCATCTGTTGGGATGATTTGAAGGAGAGAGCTGTGATTGGTCCAGACTGGTTCAGGATGTTGTGGGCAAGATTCAGTCGATTAGAGAGCGCTTGCTTGTGGCTTAGAGTCGTCAGAAGAGCTACGCCGATCAGAGAGACGACCTCTAGAGTTTGAGGTGGGTGACCATGTGTATTTGAAGGTTTCCCAGTTCGAGGGTCGTTCGTTTGGGAAGAGAGGCAAGCTTAGCCCTCGTTTTGTGGGTCCTTTTGAGATCCTAGAGAGGATCGGACCGTTGCCTATCGTTTGGCTCTGCCTCCGTCTTTAGCAGCAGTGCACAGTGTGTTCCACGTTTCTATGCTGAGGAAGTATATTCCGGACCCATCTCATGTGATCGACTTCAGTCCGCTTCAGTTGAGGGAGGACTTCACGTTCGAGGCAGTTCCTTCGAGGATTCTAGCCCGAGATGTTCGTAAGCTTAGGAGCAAGACCATGCCCTTGGTGAAGGTGCAGTGGTCGGTCAGTCAGAGGAAGAGGCGACCTGGGAGGTCGAAAGCGAAGTCCGTTCTAAGTTCCCCGCCCCTTTTCGAGCAGTAGGTATGTTTTAATTTCGAGGATGAAATTCTTTTAAGGGGGAGGTGATGTTATAACCCAAGATTTGGTTATATTTTATTTCATCACAAGTGGCCTTACACTATTGTATTTTGGATTTAGGACATGGACGTCCTTCTGAATAAAGTCATGGGTAGAAGGGTCTTTCTTCCTTTCCATTTAAATTCTGGTGAGATTAACCTAATAACCTCTTATTATTTATTTCTTTCCTTCTTCTTATTACCCTCACTTCTAATCACGTTCTCACGATCATTCACGCTCCTCTCTTCCTTGCTCTCTCTCTCTCTCTCTCAAGGCCGTTCCTTCTCCCGATCAGTCAAGCCTCATTATTCTGCTGTCAAGGTTCCACTACAGATTGCTAGTCCTTGCGAATTGCTGGTTTCTTCGAGGTAGGGTGGACAGATTGCTTTCTCTTTGATTCTTCAGTTCTATGGTTCTGAGGATTTTCGCTTTCTAATTCCCCTCTGCAATCTGATTGTGAATCAGTGGCTACTCCGCATTCTCTGTCAATTCTCTTCTACTGTTGGCGTCGTCCGCGAATCCGTTGTCCTACTGTCAGATTCAGGTGAGAATAGTATTCCCGTTCAGTTACAGTTTCAGTTTCGGGGTTTTGGTTGCGTTTCTGATTTGGGATTGCAATTGTGTTTCGCTCAGTGTTTTGGTTTGCGTTGGTCTGTGTTCGAGGGTCTACTCTGGCTGGATTCTGCTATTCAGGATTGAGGAATTTGTCTCTGCTGTATACTGAGGTAGGTGGCTTTCGGATTCGATCCGTGTGTTCAACCTTGGGGAGTTTGGGTTCTGCAAATTAACTCACTGATTTGATCTTGTGTTTGTGTGTGGTTTATGTCTGTTTAATGCCTTTTCAATGGATTAAACCCCCAAGGTTTTTTGTAAATGTGTGTGTTGATTTGGATTGGTTTTGTACCTCTAATTGTGTAAAAATCGCCTCTGTTCTCTGCATTTTTCGGCGTGTCCGAACTTCTGTCCGACCGTTGAAGTTCGGACATGCCCTTCGGCGCTTTTACTTTCTGAAGTTTTCGCTGTGTCCGAACTTCCGTCCGAGCTCTGAAGTTCGGACACAGCCTTCTGCATTCTTCTGATTTTGCTTCGACTTGTGTCCGAACATCGGATGTCCGGACACAAGTTCGGACTCTCCACGTTCTGTTTTCCGAAGGATGTCCGAACATCCGTCCGAACTTGGATGTTCGGACACCACTGACTCTTCTTCTGTTTTAAGGTTCGACTTGCGTCCGAACTTTGATGTCCGGACACAAGTTCGGACATCTGTCTGATTTCGCCTTCTGAGTCTCGACTTGTGTCCGAACATTGATGTCCGGACACAAGTTCGGACAGGGTACTGTTTTGACCTTAACATGCTCGTTTGAGCTCCGTTTTGACTTCCGTTTGCGGGGTTGGATTCCCCTTCTGATTTCCAAGCCGTCTATGTGCTTTCTGGTGCCTTTGGTGCACATATGCTTATCTGTATTTAAGCTTCTGTTTTGGGACCTAGTTATCTCTGTGTCTGAGCCTTTGGATGGCTGGTTTCGCTGTCTCGTAGCGCGCTATGTAGGATCCTTCTGTTCACGGGTGACGTTCCCCGTTCTGTTCACGGGTGTTTACACCTGTTCTGTTTACGAGTGAGGTTTCCTCGTTCTGTTCACGAGCTGGTTGCTCGTTCTGTCTGTATGCTGTGATCGCTAGTGTCCCACTCTGTTTTTCCGCTTCTGTCTGCTTCTGCTCTGTTTAGTCCCTTAATGAATGGACTTCTGTTTCTGGTTTCTGACATATTTGTGGATTCTTGACTCCTTCTGATTTGTCAATATTCTGTAAATGTTTTGAGCATGCTGGTTGATGAAGTTGGTCATCTACTGGGCATAGTTGTGTGCTCATTCCCCTACTTCTAACGCTTTTGCAGATTGATTAGCGAGGATCGTCTCCCCTCAGCTTCTGGAGTTTAGCTGCTTTGTATTTAGCTTCTTTTGAGACCTTTATATTGAATTTGAGCCTTTGGGCATATTTTGTTAAGCTTCCGCTTTTGACATCTGTTTGGTGGGTTCTGTAATGACTTTTGGGGATGTTTTAACATCTCTTCGATAATACTGTATTGAAGTATTTCGTTTGGGCCTTATTCGATTATCTGTTTAAGTCTGTTTATTAGAGCCTTGTGTTATTATGTAATAATACGCGGCGTGTAATACCCCTAACTCCTAGGCCAGTGTTTGGGGGTGTTACACATTAACATTAATTAACAAAACCGAAACTTACAAGTTAGGGTTTAAACTCACCTATGCGCCTCTGTTGCTGGGCGGGAAGAGGGCGGCAACGACCACCGACGGCGCGATGTCCGGCGAAGGCGGGACGAGGAGGAGGGCGGGCGACGGCAGTGTGGTGCGGTGGCGTCGAGGTTTCGCAATTCGCCGCGGAGAACAGAGAGAGAAGAGGGGTTAATTAGGGCTAATGAACTCGTAATTGTGTCGAGGCGGGCTGGGGGGTTAATTAAAACGACCTATTTCGGCGGTTCTTTGTTAGGAACCGCCGAAATAGGCCCTATTTAATAAAAAAAAAATAAAAGACCTATTTCGGCGCGTTCCTAACAAAGAACCGCTGAAATAGGTCGTTTTAATTAAAAAAAAGAAAAATGGAAACACCTATTTCGGCGGTTTTGTGTAAGGAACCGCCGAAATAGGTCTCTTTTATTTTGTTATTATTAAATAGGGCATATTTCGGCGGTTCATATCTAGGAACCGCCGAAATAGACCCCTTCTTTACATACCGCATACATCTCGGGCCCCTATTGCGGCGGTTTTATCTACAACAGCCGAAATAGGGGCGCCGAAATAGACGTTTTTTGTACTAGTGGTAGGACGCAAACCCGGACCACGTTTGAAACTAGGCAGAGACTTCTACGATGAGATGGTCCGGGTTCGCAAAGTAGGATACAAACTCGGACCCTTAACAAAACACAGCAGTAGTTGATGAAAATCAGCCTTTGACTCTGGTTTGACTTCCACTTGTTGCCTCAACCTCTAAATCTTCATTTAAGCATTTTGTTGAGCATTTTATTCTGAAAACATATCAAATTGATCATTAGAGACAATTATAACAATAAAGTGTAAATAAAGCATTAAGGAAGGAATATAAAGTCATAATGTAGACAGTTAAGCATGAATTAGCCTAGTAAACTTAGACAAATTCCAGACTTATCAACTTCCCCACACTTAATCTTTGCTTGCCCTCAAGCAAACAGAAACATACTGAAATTTTACAGAAGGGAGACATCAGTTTAGAACCGTGCACAAGGAGATCTAATAATGAAAAGCAGTCATAGAGAACAATGATCCACACTCATAGGTTTTCATAAACAGTGAATTGAGAAGTATTTTCCAAAGGCTTAAGACACATAGTAAAACCACCTAACTCCAATTTCACTCAGGGACTACTTTCCAATTAACTTTCCACAATCCATGGACGACAAGGGGTGAGAAGTAATATCTTATTCCATATTACCTTTCATCACCACGTACTTATAATCAAGAAAGAATTTGCACTTTGCATTTGAAATAAATTTCTTCAACTTTCTAAACAAGCATTAACTTTCTCTTTTATATCCCTCAGACTTTTCTCTCCATTCATGTAGCGGTGTTAGGTCTTCTATCCCAAATCAGATGACCTTAGGTAGATGGGTGATGAGGCACCCCAAGGACTTAATTACCAAATGGACGAGGCCTGTTTCTGGGTTAAAAGTTCGATTAGGGAGTACCTTGCCTTTGTCCTTCCTTCCTTTCATTCAAGAATCATTCCCAAAGTCCCCAAGTGAAATCAAAAATCAAAGAGCTACACTAATGGCTTAACTTTTTAATGAAGAAATAGACAAGCATTAAACAAAACTGTACATACAAGCAATGCAACCAGAATTCCCACAACTGTTTTCCAGCTTCGATCTCACAAAAACTAGTGCTACTCGTGCGGTGTTCCAAACCAACTTATCCAACCACTGAATAAGACTCAGGTATGTTATGCAACCAAAAATTTTGAGGGCCAACAAAATGTAGTGAAAATGAAGTGGTAGCCTTTAAAAAAGTTCAAAATTAGCACATTCGAATGTAATTGAGCATGAGCATGTGTAATTTCCCTTCCTCACACTTAGAAATAAGCAATGCCCTCATTGCTTCATTAAAATGATTAAGACGGAAGGAAAACACAAATTCGCAGAAAACAACGTTCGCAAAATAAAAGAAGTTAGAAAATCACGCCCCTGGAGTATGGTGAAGACAACGTCCTCACACTTAGGTAAAAGCATCGGGTGTTGAATTCTACAGAAAATTTGACAGAGTTTCCTTTGGTTCCCTCAATACCTCACACGCAGCAAAAGCAGACCTGTAGCTCAAGAAATAAAACAAAAGCCAATACTGACTTGCAGAAACATTAAGCGTGCGGGTAAACATTATAGTTAATAAAACAAACCGAAAATAAAAGACAGCATTCGAATCCAAAACAAAAAAAGAACCACCAAAAGAAAACTTCTGAGAAACAAACTAAGAGAATAAAAACATCAAAATAGCTGAAAAAGGTAGAAAATAAAATAACCCAAACTCCAGGAGCCTAGGGCTGTGGTGGAGGCTGTGACTACGACCCATGCGGAAGATGTCATGCCTCCATACGGGCGAAGCGGGCATCATACTCAGCCATCCTCGCCTCCTGGCAAACCTCAGAAGCATGACGACGTGCCTCCAAAGAAGTCAAATGAACCCCATAGTTCTGAACTTGAGTGGACAAATCGTCGAGGCGTGAGCCAAACTCATCAAAGCGGGTGGTGCACACCCCCTGCCAATCCCTGAACTCCACCATCAGCTCCTCAAATCCCTGCGTCTGATCTACTGCAGGAACATCAGTATCCCTAACCTCTGAGGGTCCGGCCATATCGGCACCAGAAAATCGGGCGGCTCTCTCACCCGGTCGGGCACGACGACGCTTAATCCCCATCCCCCGATCTTCTCCCACTGAAACCGATGCATAGCTGACATGTCTAAGGGAGAAGCGAGAGTCTGAGGCCGCTCATCACTGAAGTCAACCCTTGCCCTCTCAAAAAGAAACTGCAAAAGTACGGGAAAGCAAGGGAAGCAGTACAATCCACATCCATGATCCGCAGAATATGATCAAAAATCACTAAAGGGAAAACTATAGGACAAGCTTCACGTGAAAACGCATCATCCAGCAGATGCCGCAAAAAGAAACAATCCAAGGAGTTAAGGTCAGCACACTCCCTAGGGCGAACATTATGCATAATGATAGCCAAAAGTAAACGCTCCAGCGGGGTCTGTAGCTTGTCCCCCGTCACAACTTGCTTATCCCTCAAAGACCGTCTCTGACGGTACTGCACCTCAGGGTCATTAACAATCAAACGCAAATAATGCTCCTTAGCCCTCTTCTTATCATTCTCCTCATGTTTCAGGGCCTCAGTAAAAGCATCATCAGCAAATCTTACACTCACCCCAAAATATTCCCTGATTTCTGAAGATCCTAACCGAATGACTTTCCCTTTCACCCTTGAGAAAATCACACTGAAATTATCTTCCTTCTCAGCATTGGCATAAAACAACTTAACCAATCTCGGATAATAGCTCCCCCTACCGAGATGCAACAGATTGCCCCAACCTTTTTCACCAAACACACTGTCCAAATTAAATTCAGAAATTAACTCAGGAGAAACTGACCTCTCTGGAATTATTTTCCGGTCCTTTACATTATACCAGTCGAAGGCAGCCTCACTGATGAAATCAGAGCGCACTGATTCTCGGAATTGAACTGATGGCGGCGGTGCAGGCGCCGCCGATGAAGAGGCGGCAGCAGTGGTGGACCGTCGTGCGTGCTTCAGAGCCATTGGAACAAACAAAAACATATATGCTAGGAATTGAGCGTGACCGGTGCGAATAAGTGAGCAGTGGTGATTGGTGGTGGTCGGGTAGTTGCTGGGAAAATCAGAACTCGGATGTGGTAATGCTAGTTCGGGAGTTTGGACAGAAAGAAATTTCAGGAGTGGTGGTGGCGTGAGGCGGGCTGGTAAAAATGGCGATAGCAGGTGGGATAGAGCACGAGGATCGACAGCGGGTGAGCGGCGACGAAGCACGGAGGTGGCGGTGGGGGTTTGAGTCGAGCTGGAAGTGGTGGCGGGGACGGTAAAGTGGAGTGTAGGTCAGGAGACTAGGCCGCAGAGGAGGACGCTGGGACACTGGGTAGTGATGGTGGGTGATGCGAGTGAATGTAGTAGTGGAGGTACGGCGACTGTGGGTCAAGATGGGAGGCTGGGACGGGAACAATGGTGAAAGCAGGGCGACTGGGTAATTGGGTAGCGGTGCGAGGAAGAAGGAAGTAGATTTAGGGATTAGACTCGCGCGCCCTCTTTTGTTCCTGCTGAAAACTTGGTCCGGGTTTGTAAACCAATACGCAAACCCGGACCATACGAAAAACACGCCAGTAAGTACCCCCGCTTATGCGGTCCGGGTTTGTAAACCCATACTCAAACCCGGACCACGTCCAAAAGTAGCCAGTAAGTAGCGCGAACTCTTGGTCCGGGTTTGCAAACCAGCACGCAAACCTGGACGACCTCCAAAACATGCCAGTAGCTTCGCCTAACTATTGGTCCGGGTTTATAAACCAAGCTCCAAACCCGAACCACGCTCAAAAGTGGCCAGAAACTCCAATTGGTAACTGATGTCCCTCCAAACTCCTGAATTCACCTTCAAACCCATGAAAAACTAAACAAAACATGTCTAACAAACACGTTATCCCAAAAATAAAGAATGAAAACAATAAAACCTATGAGAAATAAACAAAAATGAAAATAATAAAACTCACAAAACTGGGTTGTCTCCCAGCCAGCCGCCCGTCTTTTCGGTCTTTGGATAGACTGTGCATTAAATAATTAGTATGGAGGATCAGAGACCGTGATCACCGAATGGACTTCAGCAATGTCACCACTGAGATAATGCTTCGGCTGAGACCCGTTAACTTTGAAGGTTTCCCCTTCTGTATTGATCAAACCGGTGGCTCCATAGGGCGAGACATTTGTCACTGTAAACGGTCCAGACCAACGAGACTTCAGCTTCCCGGGAAATAGTTTCAGACGGGAGTTGAATAGAAGAACCTTATCCCCAACATGAAACTCACGCTTGATCAATAGCTTATCATGCCATCTCTTCATCCTCTCCGAATAAATTTTGACGTTTTCATAAGCTTCCTCTCAAAACTCCTCCAGATCACACAGCTGCAACTTACGCTTCTCGCCAGCCTTTTGAAGATCGAAATTCAGCGCCTTTATTGCCCAAAAAGACTTGTGCTCCAACTCCACAGGTAAGTGGCATGCCTTGCCAAAAACCAACTTGTACGGGGACATACCTAAAGGTGTTTTAAAAGCAGTTCGGTATGCCCACAAGGCGTCATCTAACTTAAGGGACCAATCTCGCCTCGAAGATGTGACGGATTTCTGGAGGATCCACTTAAGTTCTCTGTCAGTGATCTCAGCTTGCCCGTTCGTCTGTGGATGGTATGGTAGAGAAACCTTATGTCGTACACCATATTTCTGTAGAAGAGCCTCAAACTGCTTGTTGCAGAAGTGTGTTCCCCCGTCACTGATGATCGCTCGTGGGACCCCAAAACGGGTAAAGATATTCCTCTTTAAAAACTTGAGCACCACTCTCGCATCATTTGTCAGTGCTGCTATCGCTTCAGCCCACTTAGTGACATAATCCACTGCTACCAAGATGTAGAGGTTGCCCTGAGATGATGGAAACGGTCCCACGAAATAGATGCCCCAAAGATCAAACGGTTCAACCTCCAAGATCGAATTCAATGGCATCTCATGACGTCTGGATAAATTCCCCTGCCTCTGACATTGGTCGCATATGGAAACAAACTGATAACAGTCCTTATTCAGATTCTTCCAGAAGAAGCCGGCCTCCAAAACCTTCGCAGCTGTCCTAGCCGGACCAAAATGACCCCCTACTTCTCTAGAATGGCAATGTGTTAGGATGTCTCAAGCTTCATTCTCAGATACACAACGGCGAATCATACCATCTGCATAGACCTTGAACAGAAACGGGTCGTCCCAAAGGTAATGCTTGACCGTGGAGAAGAACTTCTTCTTCTGCTGATACGACAACTCTGGAGGAATGATGCCCTTGGATAGGTAGTTCGCGATGTCAACATACCAAGGGTCCATAGAATGACCGATCATGTAGACATACTCGTCCGGAAATATTCATTGATTGGCCCACCATCATCTGGAACCTCCATACGGGATAAGTGATCCATCACTCCGTTCTATGCTCCAGGTTTGTCTCTAATCTCAATATCGAATTCCTGTAAAAGCAAAATCCACCTGATCAAACGAGGTTTAGCATCAACCTTCCCAAAGAGATACCTGAGAGCGGAGTGGTCGGTGTGCACGATGACTTTGCTGCCAATGATGTACGGTCGAAACTTATCACAAGCAAAGACGATCACCAGCAACTCCTTCTCCGTCGTGGCGTAGTTCTTCTGCGCCTCATTCATAGTCTTACTAGCATAGTAGACTATCCTCAATACCTTGTCATGCCTCTGACCCAAAGCTGCTCCCAATGCGTAGTCGCTGGCATCACACATAATCTCAAAAGGCAACGACCAATCAGGAGCAACAATAATAGGTGCAGAAACCAATTTAGCTTTAAGCAAATTAAACGCATCTAAGCACTCTTTTGTAAACTCAAATTTAGCATCCTTAAGTAATAAATCACAAAGAGGCTTAGAGATCTTAGAGAAATCCTTAACAAACGCCCATAAAAACCTACGTGACCGAGAAAAATTCGGACATCCTTTACCGATGATGGTGGTGGCAGTTGCTCAATGACTTCAACCTTGGTCTTGTCTACCTCGATCCCTTTCTTGGAAATCTTGTGTCCGAGCACGATGCCTTCCTGCACCATGAAGTGGCACTTCTCCCAATTGAGCACCAAGTTAGTCTCCCTGCATCTAGCTAAGATTAAATCCAAGTCTCTCAAACATGCATCAAAAGTCGGTCCAAAAACAGAAAATCATCCATAAAGACTTCGATGCACTTTTCAATAAAATCAGCAAAGATAGCAGTCATGCATCGTTGAAAAGTGTCTGGTGCATTACATAAACCAAAAGGCATGCGACGATAAGCATAAGTACCATACGGACATGTAAAAGTGGTTTTCTCTTGGTCCTCCTTAGCAATTGGAATTTGAAAATAACTAGAGTAACCATCTAAGAAACAGTAATATTCTTGTCCCGCAAGCCTCTCTAGCATCTGGTCAATAAAGGGAAGGGGGAAGTGGTCTTTCCTAGTGGTGGCATTTAGCTTTCTATAATCAGTGCAAACTCTATGCCCAGTAATAGTACGCTGAGGAATTAATTCACCTTTATCATTAGGAACTACAGTTAAGCCCCCTTTCTTGGGTACTACATGAGTAGGACTTACCCATTCGCTGTCAGAGATAAGATAGATTATACCTGTGTCCAATAGCTTGATAACCTCCTTCTTAACTACCTCTTTCATGTGCGGGTTCAGTCTCCGTTGGGGCTGTCTCAATGGCTTGTAATCCTCCTCAAGATAAATGCGGTGGGTGCAGAATGTAGGAGCAATGCCTTTGATATCAGCAATGGACCATCCTAGCGCCTCTTTGTTCCTCCTCAAAATCTGCAACAAAGCTTCCTCCTGCTCATCAGTTAAAGCATTAGAAATAATAATAGGTAAATCAGTAGGAGGAACTAAGAAAGCATATTTAAGGTGACTAGGAAGAGGTTTAAGTTCAAGAGAAGGTGGTGATTCCACAGAAGGAGCTAGTGTCTTTGGAACTCGGTCCAGCGGTTCCTCCTCGATTCTGTGGTTCTTCCTATATGGCCTCCAGCAGAGAGCTGAAATGCTGTAGCAGAAACCTCAGAATCATCATGAGTGGTCTCTATGGAATCTACCAAACACTTCTCCAATGCATCCAGCTCTGTGGGGCTGTAGAATAATCCTGCATCAAAGTGTCAATACAATCTAAACTGAAACAAGCATGAACATCTGAAGGGTGAGTAGCAGCCTTGGTCATATCAAATACAAGCTGCTCATCATGTAAACACAGTATAATCTTCCCTCCTTCAACATCAATGAGAGTCCTAGCTGTGCGCATGAATGGTCGACCTAAAATTAGCGGTACTACCTTACCTTCCTCCATGTCTAAAATAACAAAGTCAGCAGGGAAAGCAAAAGTACCAACTGAAACAATTAAATCTCTGACCACCCCTCTAGGTAAGATAATTGACCTATCAGCTAATTGCAAAGTAATCCGGGTAGGTTCACACTCTCCTAAGTCAAGCTTTAATATACATGGATAAGGGCATCAAATTAATGCTCGCACCTAAATCACATAAACCCTTACCCGCAATTTACATTACCTATCACGCACGGTATGACCGGAGTACCTGGATCATCAAGCTTAGGTGGAAGCTTCTTCGAAAGAACAGCGGAAATGCTCTCAGTAAGCTGCAGAGTATCCTTCTCCACTAAAGATCGCCTATTGGACAGGATGTCCTTCATGAACTTCACATATATTGGCATCTGCTTCAAAGCTTCAGAAAAAGGAATGTTAATAGTTAGTTTCTTAAAGATAGTCAAAAACTTACCAAACTTCTCATCCAAGTCTCTCTTCTTCAACCGGTTTGGAAAAGGAACTGGCGCTTCAGCAACTGTGCGATGTGGAGGTGTGGAAGTCTTAGTAGTCTTGCTAACCGTCACCTCCTCCTCAGCTGGTTCTTCCTGAGAACCTGCTGGTGCAGTCTCTTCATTCTGCTCTACATTAGGAAGAGGAACTTCAGCTTCAGGAACCACCGGGTCAAGATGTGTACCACTCCTCAATGTGATTGCCTTGGCGTGCTCTCTCGGATTCTGCTCTGACTGACTAGGCAAGGAACCCAAAGGACGTTTGCCCAACTGCTGGGATATCTGTGACAGCTGAGTCTCGATGTTCCTATTGAAAGTCCTCTGATCGTTATTGAAGGTTCTCTGCTCCTGATTGAAGGCTTCCAGCTCACTAAATTTCTTCGTATTAACTGTGATGAAATCATTCATCCTGGCCAAAACCTCATCCATACTAGAAGACGCTCCAGCACCCGAATTCTGCGCTTGCTGATTCTGTAATGGCTGCTTCTGATAGGAAGGATTATACTGTTGCTGAGGTCTCTGATTGTAGCTGTTGTTGCCACCAGCTTGGTAACGATTCTGCTGCTGAGCGTGGTACCCGGATTGCCTTGATTCCCAAAATAATTACCCGGTCTGTTACCAACATAATTTGCTGCCTCTTCTTATGGTGGAGTACATTGGCATATGTTTGAAGCTCTACCACAATACTCACAAGGTGGAAAACCTCAGGAACAGCTGCTGCATTTGACTGCGGATTCATCACTGCACACATACACTCAAACTGCTTTGACATCGCTTCTATCTTGGCAGCCAGAAAAGTATTCGAATCCACTTCATAGACTCCAGCAGGTTTCTTCGTGCAGCTTCTTCCCAGCTCTAGTACCTCCCCACTGATTAGCTATTGTAGTAATAGTCTCCAACAACTCTTTAATTTCGTGTAATGGGCAACTCCATCAAACTACCTCCAGCGCATGTATCAACCAACCCGGCTAGACGGATCCAAGTCCTTGTAAAAGACTGTCCGTACAACCTCTTCACCTAGTCCGTGATGTGGTACCTTCCTTACTATCCCCTTAAAACGTTCCCAAGCTTCAGATAACGTCTCACCAACGAACTTCTTGAAGTTTGTAATTTCACCTCTCATGGTCAGCATCCGTGAGGGTGGAAAATACTTCGCCAGAAATGCATTAGCAACTCTTCCTAGGTGGTAATACTTGTCGGGCGCCAGTGAGTTCACCATTCAGCTGCTCTATCCCTCAGGGAGAATGGAAACAGAGTGAGCCGAGCAACCTCCTGCGAAGCTGGCGTCGAACACGCTCCTACCAATCTCAGGAATGTGTGAGGTGGACATTCGGGTCTTCAGTAACCGTCCCGCTGAACTGAGGTGCGTTCATTACCATTGTCACGTAGTGGGTCTTGAACTGCCACTGCACTCCTACCGGTAATGCGGGAATCACTATCGGCGACACCAACCCTTCAACACTTGGGCGGGTATAGTCCCTCATCTGCCTCTCGTTATTCGCCATGTTAACTGCTGGTTGCACTTCCGGAACCTCTTCGCCAACAGGTGGTTCAGGGACCTGCTCTTCAACCGGTGGATCCAGATTCAAATCCCTGTGAAGCTGTCTTGCGAATCTCTCGATCTCAAGATTGAGCTCGAACTCCGGTTCTCCTGCAGAGCGGTTTTAGCTATAAACTGAGAGTTAGTAAACTGAAGCTATAATAGCGTAAATTAAAAGAACAAAAGCAATTAAATTAAAACAACAAGAATCAAAAAAGATAAAAAGAGATAAACTCACAAAATATGCAGATAAAAATCCTAACCACTAACCACAGAATATTCAAATAAAGGAATAAAATCAGAAATAAATCTGGAAGATAAAAGAATATCTAAAACAAAATCAAAATAGAAAAGAAATTAGTTAACTAAAACCAATTAACCAAAACTAAAAAAAACAAAATAATTTATCTAAACTAGTCTAACCTACCGGTTGAACTAGTCAAAACCAAAAGCAAAAGAAACGGATGTTAAACAAAACTCGACCAAAATAAAATAAAGAAAATAATGAAGAAAAATATAAAACAAATAAAATAAACTAATAAAGATAAAATAAACAAATAAAGATTAAATAAAGACTAAACTAAATAACCGTGCCTCCCTGGCAATAGCGCCAAAACTTGTTGGGGTAAAACCTAACGGCAAGTGTACCGGTCAATTCTAGCAAGTTTTAATAGAGAGTATTCCCTAAGTATCTTACCTTCATTCGCTTCGCGGGAGCCGCACAGCACATAGCTGAAAGTCAGAGGGCCCCCAGAGGAGGCAATGTCTAGTTTAAATCTTTACTAACCGGAAAAGAAATAAAAGAACTAAATAACAATTAAAACAGGAAATTGGGGTTTGATTTGATGACAATTAAAACTGTAAACAGAACGTAAAACAGTAAAGAGCAAGAAAATAATTGTTGTGAAACTGATTGGGAAGGAGATCCCGGTTTACTATTGCTCCCTAAATCCGCAATTCCTATTCCAGAGTGATTTCCAAAATAATTCTGAGTAAAACCCTAGGTCAAAGTTATTCATCACCTCCGGTCTCCCGCTCAGCAAATTCTAGTTTGCAAAGACCGAATTCTAACTCTCGTTACGAACCCACTGTTTACTAACCGCCTAAAGAACAATCTAGATTATCAGTCAATTAGCAATTAGAGGAATTACCGTCTCTAAACTAACCGGTTATTTTCCTGAATTCAATTGAAAGCCGCAGTCGTCACATATAAGCTAACAAAATACTAATCTTTATAATTGGCCAAATTATAACGATTAAAGAAATTAAGCAAGGAAAATAACTTTACTCAATTGAATTGTATTAAATCACAAAGGAACAGGAATAGCAAATTCAGGGTTACATAGCAAACCGAAATCTAAAAGGACTACTCAGCCATTGGCATGGTTACAATAAGAAAACTGTAATGAGTAGAAATAAAGAACAAGAAGAAACTCTGTTCTGACACTTCTGGTGAAGTCTCTGTGATGAATCTCTTTCTTTACTCTGCTCCAGGCTCCCAATCAGAATCAATCTCAAACTAAGCTAATCTCTCTGTGTTGTAACGTGACTAATTGTGGTGTAAGTAGGCATCCTTCTAACGTTGGCCAGACTCTCCTTTTATAAGCCTCAAAATCTATCTTTTATCTAACCTAAATAAGCGACCGCTGGAAGATATAATAACAGATAACTAAAGATAAAACAACTAATCCTTATTTTCGTAGCAAACTGGCGCTCCGCTTATATTGGTCCGGGTTTGCACAGTACGCAACCCGGACCACCACTAAAACTAGGCAGAGAGTTCTCGCTTGAGGATGGTCCAGGTTTGCAAAGTGGACGCAAACCCGGACCGACACGTCTGAACTAGGCAGAGACTTCTACGATGAGATGGTCCGGGTTTGCAAAGTAGGATACAAACCCGGACCCTTAACAAAACACAGCAGTAGTTGATGAAAATCAGCCTTTGACTCTGGTTTGACTTCCACTTGTTGCCTCAACCTATAAATCTTCATTTAAGCATTTTGTTGAGCATTTTATCCTGAAAACATATCAAATTGATCATTAGAGACAATTATAACAATAAAGTGTAAATAAAGCATTAAGGAAGGAATATAAAGTCATAATGTAGACAATTAAGCATAAATTATCTAGTAAACTTAGACAAATTCCTGACTTATCACTAAGCCTACTCAATACTCTAACCAGTACACTGATTCTCAAGAATACAACCAACTGAGCTTGACTCAAATCTTAAACTGTTACTTGCTCAAAAAGCTGAGGATATGTCTTCTTCATTTCTTCTTCGACCTCCCACGTGGCTTCCTCAGTCCCATGATTCGACCACAACACCTTGACCATTCGAGTGGACTTCGATCAGTCTCTCTGGTCTTAGTGTCCAATACCTTAATGGGGTACTCCTCGTACGATAGGTTCTGCTCCAACTCCAGCACCTCAGGCTGTAGAACGTGGGACGGGTCGGGCACATAACGCTTCAGCTAAAGACATGGAAACCTTATGGACTCTCTCCAGCTCACCACGTAGTGCCAACCCGGTAGGCCACCTCTCCAATTCTTTCTAGGACCTCGTAAGGACCCACGAATTTGGGGCTCAACTTCCCTTCTTCCCGAATCTGATTACCCCTCTCACAGGAGACACCTTCAGGAAGACCCTATCTCCAACCTCAAATTCAACCGGTCTCCTCTTTAAATCAGCATATGACTTCTGCCTATCCTGGGCTGCTTTCATTCAGCTCTAGATGATTCGAACCTGTTCCATCGTTTCCTCTATCAACTGGGGTCCTAATATCACTGTCTCACTGATGTCGCTCCAAATAAAGGGGTTCTGCATTTCCTCCCATATAAAGCCTCGTAGGGAGCCATCTTGATGCTGGCATGGTAGCTGTTATTATATGAGAACTCCACCAGATGAATTTTGTCTGCCCAAGTTCCTTGGAAATCCATAACACATGCTCGAAGCATGTCTTCTAAGGTCTGGATAGTCCTCTCTGTCTGACCATCAGTAGCTGGGTGAAAAGCAGTGCTCATCTTCAACTTAGTACCCATGGCCTTCTGAAACTGCTGCCAGAAATGGGCTAAGAATCTCGAGTCCCGATCAGATACTATCGTCTGTGGCCCGCCCGGATCTGACCACATACTTAATGTATGCATCCACTAGCTGACTCATAGACCAATGCTCTTCATAGGTATGAATCGAGCGGACTTGGTGAGTCGATCCATGATTACCACATATGGTTGAAACCACCCTTCACCGGCGGTAGCCCAACCACAAAATCCATAGAAATAGAGTCCCACTTCCATTTGGGTACCTCCAAAGGCTGCAACAATCCTCCCATCCTCTTATGCTCGAACTTCACTTTTTGGCAAGTGAGGCATCTAGACACGAACTCTGCTACCTCCCGCTTCTTCCTCGGCCACCAAAACAACTTCTTCAGGTCTTTATATAGCTTTATCTCCACCTGGTGGACTGAGTATGGAGTGTTATGAGCCTCATTCATCAGTTTCTCCTTCACATCATACAACCCTGAGGAACGCACCAACGGCCTCTGAATCTAAGACTGCCATCATCGTGGATTTTGAACCCTTCTGCCTTACCCTCCTTCAGCTTCTCTCTGATCTGCTCCAACTTAACATCGCCAGGCTTTCCTTTGAGTATCTCTCCATAAATGTCAGAGGAGATGCTCATCTGGAATAGGCTCACCTCTCGCTTAACGCCTCCGGACTCCATCACCTCCAAGTCCAATCTTTGGAAGTCGTGAACCAATTCGTCTGGAAGGACCCACATGGAGTTCACTGAATGACTCCTCTTTCTGCTCAATGCATCTGCCACCAAGTTGGACTTCCCTTCGTGATACAAAATCTCCAAGTTATAATCCTTAATCAGTTCCAACCATCTCCTCTGCCTCATATTCAGTTCCTTTTGGGTGAAAATGTACTTGAGGCTTTTGTGGTTGGTGTAGATCTTGCACGAGACGTCATAGAGGTAGTGTCTCCAGATCTTGAGTGCAAAAACCACGGCTGCCAACTCCAAGTCATGGGTCGGATATCTGGTCTCATACTCTTTCAACTGTCTCGACGCGTAAGCGATGACTTTCCCCTTCTGCATCAGGACACATCCCAGGCCATACTTGGAAGCGTCGCTGAATACTTCGAACCCATCTGTCCCTGAAGGCAAGGTCAAAACTGGAGCGGTGGTCAATCTCTCTTTCAGCATCTGGAATGCCTTCCCGCAGTCGTCATCCCACTGGAATTTGATCACCTTCTTCATAAGGTTGGTGAGAGGTCTTGCTATTTTGAAGAAGTCCTTCACAAAACGTCGGTAATACCCTGCCAAGCCCAGAAAGCTTCGCACCTCGGTCAAATTGTTGGGCCTTGGCTACTCCTTTACAGCTTGAATCTTCGACGGGTCTACCGAAATGCCTTTTCTAGTGATGACGTGGCCCAAAAATGCCACTCGGTCTAACCAGAAGTCACACTTGGACAGCTTAGCGTACAACTGCTGCTCTCTCAGCGTCTCTGCAATACTAATCTCAAATGCTCCTCATGCTCCCTCTCGTCCTTGGAATATATAAGGATGTCATCTATGAAAACCACCACGAACCGATCTAAGTAAGGGTGGAAGATGTGGAAGATGCGGTTCATGAGGTCCATAAAGACAGCTGGGGCATTAGTCAGTCCAAAGGGCATCACCAAGAACTCGAAGTGCCCATATCTGGTCCTGAAAGCGGTCTTCGGGATATCTCTCTCTGCCACTCTGAGCTGGTGGTAACCCGACCTCAAGTCGATCTTCGAGAAAATCCCTGCCCCCTGCAGCTGGTCAAAAAGGTCGTCTATCCTCGGCAAGGGATATCTGTTCTTCACTGTGATCTGGTTCAGCTCTCGGTAATCGATGCATAGCCTCATACTCTCGTCCTTCTTCTTTACGAACAGGACCGGGGCTCCCCAAGGCAATACACTCGGGCGAATGTATCCCTTATCCAAAAGATCCTCCAACTGGTCTTCAATTCCTTCAACTCTGAAGGTGCCATCCGGTAAGGGGCTTTCGAAATTGGCGCTGAGCCTGGCACTAAGTCGATGCTGAATTCCACCTCTCGGTCTGGCGGCATACCTGGAATCTCGTCTGGGAACACGTCTAGGAAATCGCTTACTACTCGGATCTTCTCCCTCTTATCTGACTCCCAGCTCAGGTCTTGGACGTAGCAAAGATACGTCTGCTGTCCCTTCTTTACTTGGGAGAGAATTGTCATTGCTGAGACAATCTTCACTCCGGGCTTCTCCTCCACATTTCTGTACGAGACTCTCCGTCCCGACGGTCCTCTCAGAATGATCTTCTGCTCGCTGCAGTCTATCCTTCCCTTGTATTTGCTCAGCCAGTCCATCCCCAGGATTATGTCGAAGTCGGTCAAGGCAAATTGGATCAAGTCCACTACAAAATTTTCTCCTTTGATGTCTATACTCACGTCTTTCATCACATTCTTACAAGTAATTACCCTTCCCGATGGTATAGATACAACTATAGGAGAAGTCTCACAAATCTCTATCCCCAATTTCCCAGCTAGACTATCAGATATAAATGAATAAGTAGCTCCAGTATCAAAAGAATACGTGCAGGAGTACCAAGAACAGTGAAGGTACCTGCCAGCACGTCTGCCTCGGCCTCAGCTTCGGCCCAACTCATCACATTGATCTTCCCTGGGGCTCGCTGCTGGTTGCCTCGGTACTCCCCTTGGCCTCTATTACCGCCATTTCCGCCCTCTCCGCTACCACGCACTGAGGAGCATCCCCGCGCTGATTCTGATTCGGACCCTTACTCTGCTGGTCGGGCTGCCTGAAAGAGCGGTCGCTGTTATGACTTCTCTGCTGACCGCCTCCCTGAGGGCTCTGGAAACACTCGAATAGTCGATGCCCCCGTCTTCCACAGCGAAAGCAGGTGACCAGGTTCCCCTCGCAATCCTTTCCCGGTGATCTTTGTTGCACCTCTTGCAGTAAAAGTGCCTCTCCTGCCTGAGCTCTCCCCTCTGAGACTGGTGCTGGGGCTGGTCACCTCGCCTCTGATCACCTCTCTGGTCTCCCCCATATCTTGGCCTCTCGTCTCTGCGGTCCGAGTGAGGCTTCCACCTCTTCTCCGGCTGATGTCTATGGGACAGGTCCACTCGTCCCCTGGGTTCATCTCCTCCCTCCATCTTCCTCTTATTGCTGGTCAGGACCTCTTTCCTCTTCTGCACCCCTGTACAGGTTAGCAGCCTTCCCGTATGCATCTTGGAGTGTCGGGATAGTCAGCACGCTGAGAGCCTCCTGCAAACTCCAGTTCAGCCCTCCCACAAATCTCTGCACCTTTGACGCCTCGTCAGGAACCATCGTAGGTGCAAACCTAGCCAGCTCCAGGAACTTTGAATGGTACTCCTTGACGCTCAACGACAGTTGCTTGAGTTCTGAGAACTCCAGGTACTTCTGCATCCTGACATGCTCCGGATAGAAGCTCCTCCTCATGGGTTCCTTCAGGCCGTCCCAGCCGAAGTCAGGTCCAGCTAGTAGCACATCTCTGCTGGCGGACCACTAGATGTCTGCCTCACTCTTGAAGTAGTAGACTGCTGCATTTTACCCTTCGGTCAGCTGGGCAATTGACTGCTTCGAAAATCTTATCAAACTCTCTAATCCAGTCCTCGAGTAGCACCGGATCCTCCTCTCCCTTGAAGGCTGTGGGCTTTAGGTGGGCAATCCTCTTAGTATAGTCCTCCGGCACGTTATCCCTCTGCGCCTGCCTCTGGACTATCTGTCCCAGGTTGAGAGCCAACTCCTACAACTGCCTCATGGGGTCGTTGGCTGCCATCTGTGTTCTTCCTCCTGCTTCTTGTGTGGTATGGGAAACTCAGTCTGTCAGCCAGTCCTGCACTCCCTAGAGCTCTATGCGAACTCCTGATTACAAGTACTAAGTAGTGTAAGCAACATCCACCCATATCCCCATATATTAAGTCTCTACCCTATATTAGGAGCTAGCACCTCTAATTGCTCCAATCATCAGTACATAATACCCATTCAGTTATGCTAACATCATCACCAGCATTGTAATACACAAACGGAGAATGAACTTCAATATCCAAACAGTATAATACCACATACACAGCATCGCAGGCACTGTAATTCCCCAAAGCGGCTTACCCCACATTTTATTCCTTTTTAATCCAAATTTTATCTTGTTAACCAAAAACGGCTCTGATACCACCTTGTAACACCCTGGATTTTGCCTTAAAACATAGGTTATTAAATTATAAATCTGACGGTGAAAACGGCTTCGAAAACGGACCTCAAACGAGTCCTAAAAGGACAAATGAAGCTTGGTCCGAACTTGTGTCCAGACATGGGAAGTTCGGACACAAGCCGAGAAAACTAAACCGCGGAAATCCAATTGTCTGAACTTGTGTCCGGACATTGATGTTCGGACACAAGGTGAGAGTTAAAAGTTAGGAAACCAAAGACGTCCGAACTTGTGTCCGGACTTCAAAGTTCGGACACAAGTCGAGTTTCAAAAGTCCGAAAATCCTTTACGCGCGTCCGAACATTGGTCCGAGCTTGCAAGTTCGGACACAAGTCGAGACTTACAAGTCGACCCCGTCCTCGCATGCTGTCCGAACGTTGACGTTCGGACAAAGTTCGGACACGACAAAACAGAGAAAAATCACTTGAACTCTCAGGGCCTGTCCGAACATGGACGTCCGGACGGACGTTCGGACAGGTCCTGGAATGCGTTTTAAAAACCAACACAGGATCAAACCAACACCAAAAAAGCATAATAACTCAGCAATCGAAAGGAGAAACATTTGAGTAAATCAGTATCTCAACCGATACATCTAAACACTGTTGAAAGATTAGTTAAATAAGGTGCAAAAACTCCATCTCAACTATGTATTCCAAGAACTAAGCATTTCAAAGTAAGTAGCAGCGGAATTGCAAAATCCAAAGGGCGTTACCGCCACACTCTAACAAAGAGTGCTCAGGCTTTAAACCACCAATCCAAAGGACCAAAACATATCCAAAATTTGTAACAACGTGATCTGAAACACAACTTAACTCAAATTCATACGAAGTGTTTATCCAGTCATCCTAAGCTATGTGATAGCGTGTCCCAATCCCCATTCAGCCACAAGTACCTGCGATCATAAAACAACAATAGAAAACGTGAAGGGATCGCGCAAATCAGCAAAACTGAGTAAACATTGCCTCAACTTGTAAAATACATTTTGAAACTCATTTTACATTTGCAAAAACTAACTCACACCATAACGTTAACCAATTTCACCAACTCCAAACCACCATTAGTAAAACATTTCGGGGGAGAACTTTTCAAGAATCAAATCAATGGTACACACGACGACACCCAAATTAGGGTCGCAACAATTAGAATCCCACCTCACTCTACGTCCTTAAGTGTGCACATCCCCCAGGAAAGTATGACCTATGAGTATCTCATTAGAGAGCTTAACTGCAAGTAATGTCTGTAGCAAAATAATAGATATACGGGGTACATAGTACCTAATCACGGAGCGCCATAAACATAGTTACACCATTATACGAGCACCAAGTACCGAACCCAACAAACCGACAAAGAAAGTCTCCCAAACCACAAGAATTCCCCAAAACATCAACCTCACAAAATACAAACACAGGGGAAATAATTCCCAGACCTCCACGATATCAAAAACCACAGTAAATTCAATCCATTGATGTTTCGCAAAACACATAGGTAGAGAATGTTGAGCACAACATTTACCTGGATACGCTCACAGCCACAGATTCACTCAGCAGGATCAGTAGTAGCGCCCGTCAGGGAATTCGGTGTATAGAATTGCAAGTAGAAGCATAATCAGAAACTACTCGAACTAACGAATTAATTTTCGAACCTTACCAATTGATTCCCCTTACCCTTCTACCTAATCCGGCACCAGAGAAGCAGCCTAGCGGCGAAAGAAGATCAAGAACGTGAATTGGGAAGGTTTGAGGGCTTGAAGAAAGAGAGAAGAGTGGAGGCGATATGTTGAAGATGAAGGCGATCGTGATATCGATCGTGTTATTAAATAGAAAACAATGTGAAAATAATTAAGGAATTAGTAATTAACTAATAAATATACCTAGTTTAGTGGGAGGAGAATTTATAACAATATTATAAAATAACTTGAAATGATTTTAACAACAAGATTTAAATTTGAGAGTAAAAGATTAACGTTGTAAACTGTAGAAGGATCTAGATCGACATGTTGAAAGAATTAGCAATGTTATTTAAATACATAGTCAAAATAAGAGGGAAACTAGTAAGCTGTTAAGAGGGATAAAGACAACTAATTATTTATGAAAAGATGATTCCAAGTTAAATAATTATTTACTAAATAAATGGATAAGTATGAGTGAAGATCGTGAGGAGTGGAACCATTTAGATTTTAATATAATTCATAAAGAATAGAGATATTTTCAGAGAGTAAAATCCAACTTAAGCTCTTGGATAACAAATACATTAATAATAATAACAACGACAACACCAATAACAATACTCACTTATAAAAGTAGTAAATCCGATTTGAACTCCAAAACCCAGAATACGCAAACACGATAGACTTGGAAAGAGGTGAATAAAATATATAATATACTCTTATAATATCGGTGGAGTAAAGAAATTTAAGTTGCTGTGGCGGTTTTAGGAATAGATGGATATATATATGTAGCTTCTCTGGGCCCTATTAATATCATTCCCGGTTATCTATATTATAGAATCATATATTCCATCTATATATTAATCCAATCCTATGCCAAGATTCACGGGTATTTCACCTGCTGGCGCTGATTCGCCATAATATCTTACGTGCAACAACAAGGACCTCAATGCTAAGACTACTTTCTAGTGGACTACGTGCAGGCTCCGGACACTGATAAACCGATGTCCCTCCCCGGCCTGATGTTCAAGCATCTGATCCACATCATAGCTAAGAAGGACACCTAGCACTTGGGTTTTCCCTTCTTCAACTAGAGACAGATCGCTGCGTTGAGGGTGCTCACTAATGGCCTGCTTGACAGCCCTAACATGAAGCTTATAGGCGACTACACGATGAGGAGGATGGGTTTCACTCTCACCGACACCGGCTGGCAGAAGGGCGACACGCAGAGTAGTGGGGAGTCCTCTTCGAGTCCTTCCACTCAGGCCACGCCACTACTACTCCTCCATCCATCACCACCGACCGAGGTTGTGTCCGAGGAGCGTTTCAAGGCCTACTAGCGCCAGGTCGCCAGCCCCAGCGTCGGATGGCCGAGCAGTAGTGCCGCTTGGAGGAGCCAGCGCAGCGTCAGATAGAGGCCCAGCTCCAGTCCCTCCGTGACAGATGGCGCATGGCGGTCCCGCTCCCCAGTAGAACTTTATGGATAGATGTTGGTGTGTCTATTGTTTATCTACACTTTTGATTTCATTCAAATTTCCTTTAGATTTTTGTCAGTTAAATTCCGCACTCTAGCTTTGTAGTATTTTATTTTCGACTCTTCTACTTGTTTACTGCACTTTTGACTATTATGGTTTGGGACTCATGTATGAGTCCCCTTTTGGCATCTAACTATGGCCATTATGTGAATTCTTTGGAATCACTTTTGCGCCTAGTTTCTTTTGGCTATGCATTGTAGTATATACACACTGAACACAAGAACTCCTCAAGGATGAGTTAGGACAAATGCAAGAGGAACTCTTGTGAACTTTTCCTAAGGTCTATGACTCTTCACCGTTAGAGCTAGCGCTTCAACGACCCCGGACACCATCGAGTGTGGGGGAAACCCGCCTACAACCCACACCTTATCAGGGATTACTAGTTCTCTAACTCCTTAACATTTACACAATGCATTACACTTTTGTCTACCTATGCATAGTTCTTTGAAAAGGTTTTTTGTTTGTTTTCCTTGAGCTTTGCTTTGAACAATGAGAAAATGTCCCATTCAGTGTGGGGGAAATGACCTTTTCTTTTTGGCGCATGCTCAATTTCCTTATGCATATCTATAGCTTCCATGTAGCAATTTATAGTAAGCAAGTTTTCCATGAATTCTTGAAATTTTCCACCAAAATTTTCAAAAGACTTCACTTGAGGAGCAATTATTTTGTGGTGCAATCATAAATCCATATCTCGGTGAATTTTTATTGCTTAGGGGTTCTTTCTATCTTCTCATCTAGGGATTGCTAAGGGGTGCTTCCTGGTGAAAAGTTTAAAAAGGGAACTTGAGAGACACCATAGGTAACCAGCAAATGAGAGTTGAGTGTTCATTAAAGCAAGCAAAATTCCAAATTACATCCTCATCTCTTGTTGCAAAAGTGAATCAAATGCAAATCTCTTTTTTCCTTTTGTTTTTCCTCAATGCTCATTCTTGAGAGAAGTTGGTCATGGCAAATGTTCTCCCAGTTCCACAATCTTTAAGAACTTGGAAGCACTCTAGATCAAACCCTGAAACTTTATATTTTCATTTTCCTCAAGCATATCCATAAAACCATGAGAAGGTTGGTTGCACCCCTCTTGAGATTTTTCACAAATTTTGCTCACTTGAATTCAATAATTCATCTAAACACTTGCTTGCTTTAAATGTTCCTTCTTGTTGTGGGTTTTGTTGGGATAAAACTACACTTAATTAATATAGAATTATAACAAACTATTAGGCAAGTGTACCTATTCGTAGTAGTAAAACAAGTGTCGTATCCACAAGGAGATTGTTTAATTATCCTAGTTTAGGTAGTTACTAAAAACTGTAAAAGGGGTTTAGCCGGAGGCAAGCTTGATTTGTTGTTGGATTATTAAAGAAATAATAAAAACAGTAAAAACGGTTGTGGATTAAGTGGATGGAAACTGTGCTAAGGAAGGTGAAATCGCCCGGTTATAACTCAGATAATAAATATAATCCTAGTTTGCTCTTATTTGTCTGTTAAGAATTTTATCTTGTGACCTTTCTAAATCATAGATAAGGACAGCTCTTAATTAATTCATTAAACTTCTTACAATCAGAAAAAGTCTAAAATCATTAATTAGCTTTAAGTGAGAATTCTTTTTATAACAGCGATGGATTTTATCTGCTAATCAAGGAGAATAAAATCTAACGTTTGTCTCTCTTTGTGGTCTCTTCTCTAATTTTACAAAATCATTGAAATTAGAGAAACCGTAAATGAGAAAATGATCAGTTCTTAAACATTTAATAATAGAGAGAGACAAAACAAATATTATAAGCAAACTCGGTATTATAGATACGCTGAGTTATTTGGGTTAAACACCCATCCTAAGCACAATTATGATATTACTCAGACATTGACAGAAAAAAAACAGAGTAGAGACTGAAATATTCATTACTCAGGAACTGCCTGCGAAATACGGGTCTGCACTCGCCTGCCTCTTTTCTCTCTTTGTAATTTACTGCTTCTGTTTGAGTACGTACGTGAATGAGGTGAAATGGTAAAAAATAAAAAAGAAGAAGTGTGGTGATACGGGAGGAATTAAATGGAAGAGAATGGAGTGTGGTGTTGTTTTGATTTCTTCAGACTGTGGTCGTACGTGGTGTCTTTGTTGCAGTATTGGTGTTGGTTTATATAGAGAATTGAGATAGGCATCCGTACGTAAATTGATTGAGCATTGATTGCTATCTTCATTTATTGCAGAGGGGACAGACAGCTGCACGCGAGACGGTGCTGGAGTAGATAGATAAGGCCAGTTGCAGCGACGGCGCGAGAAGAAACTAGTCGCGGTTGATTTTTAGCCTTAACCGCCTCTAAAAGAGGCGGTTCCCTCTGTGCTGACCGCCCCCATTTTGGGCGGTTCTTGTGTCTTGACCGCCTATTATTTAGGCGGTAGCCTCATAGTCTTGACCGCCTATATTTAGGCGGTAGCCTAAGTCTTGACCGCCTATATTTGAGGCGGTAGCCTTAGAGTAGACCGCCCAATACGGGGCGGTTGCCTCTGTTTGTGTCCGTGCAATATTATATATTATACATATATATAACAATCTTCAACCGGCTCTACATTCTTCGTTATAAGTCCGTTTTCTGAGCCGTTTGCGTCTATGTTCGTCTCTTCATGTACTTTCTCCTAGCTTGGCTTTTCCTCATTTAAACCAATAAATTGTGAGATAATCAATAAAACATAAACTAGAGGAAAACACATGATAAGTGAGAAATGAGCAGAAAAGTGCTGATATAATATATGAATACACCATAAAACATGCTCATTTAGACACTTATCACACCCCCACACTTACCTTTTGCTTGTCCTCAAGCAAAACCATGTACCCAACAAGTAGGGAATGCTCAATATTAAAATACTATTATGAAGGGTAGGATAAAAAGTCAATAGTACATGATCTTAAACTTTTTAGAGGAGTGTGATCCATCACCTACTGGTGGCATAGGTGTACTCAGGGCAAAAATAAAAATTAGAGTTTCGGGGTATGATCCGGAGTACTTCAATGCTTCTTGATTTAAGGTGACTTTGAGAACTTTTACCATGGCCAACTTCTCTCAAGAATGGGCATTGAGGAGAAAACAAAAGGAAAAATAGATTATGCATTTGTTTCACTTTTGCATAAGAGATGAGAAGATAATAGACAAGCATCAAGTTTGTATTTAAGAACACTCAACTCTCTTTGTTGGTTACCAATGGTGTCTCGCAAGTCCCTTTTTTTTATTTTTTTTTTTTTGACAGAGAAGCACCCCTTAGCAATCCCTAAGAAGAAGAAGAAGAACCCCTGAGTAATAAAAATCCAACCATTTCAGATCATTTGGTCACACCGCATAAAAATGCTCCTCAAAAGTAATCAAAATTTTAAAATTTTTGTACATTTTATGTACCATTTATCCCACAATTCATAACAATATTTATTCCTAAAGAGAACAACCCACATATACAGGGTCCACAATATTGAATTTGACAAACGCAAGATAAGCAGAGAGATTAAGCATTTAAGCACAAAATTCACCGAAAAGGGCACACTCCCCCACACTTAATTTGAACAATGTCCTCATTGTTACCAGAAAAACAAGGGAAAGTTTCAGAAGGCCTTTCGGTAAGTAGAAAATAGAGAGAACACGAAGCTCACGAATATTCATTTAAGCATATAAATTCTCCTCTGCATATTTATTTAAATAAAACATAAGTAAAGAAACTGGTACTCCCCTGATATTTATTTTTGCTGGCGTGTATTGGACTTCCCCCACACTTGAGCTTTAGCCTCAAGTAGCGTAGCTTGGTTGCGGTGTAGACATGAAATTGCACCTGCATAAAACACTAGAAGCAACCATACTAAAACGGGGTTAAAGTTAGCAAAAATAAAATTAAAGGGAACCTGAAAATTAAAACAGCATAAAAGCATATAAAAGATAAGTTCGTCCGGGTTGCCTCCCGGAAAGCTGCCCTTCTTTAACGTCTTTGGCTAGACGCTTTGAAGCGTACTCAAATCTGAGTATCATGTAGGTTTATTGTGCGAGCATCAACTGTCTCAAGATTACCACCCTGGTAATGCTTTAGTCTAGATCCATTGACCATTGAAAGTGTGTTTTTTCGAATCCACTAACTCAACGGATCCGTATGGGGTGACCTTGGAGACAGTAAATGGTCCAGCCCAATAGGATTTGAGTTTACCGGAAACAACTTTAACCTGGAGTTGTACAACAGAACCAAATCTCCCTCATGAAATTCCCGCTTAAGGATCATCTTGTCATGCCACTTCTTGGCTTTCTCTTTGTAGAGGTTATTTTCATAGGCATTCTCTCGAAATTCTTCTAATTCAGTGAGCTGGAATTTCCTTTTGTCACCTGCTCTTAGAAGATCAAAGTTGAGGGCTTTCACGGCCCAGAATGATTTGTGCTCGAGTTCGACTGGTAAATGACAAGCTTTGCCAAAGACTAGTCGATATGGGGACATGCCGATGGGCGTCTTGTAAGCTGTTCTATACGCCCAGAGTGCATCATCCAGCTTCAGGGACCAATCTTTTCGGGAAGAATTAACCGTCTTTTGTAGGATCCACTTCAATTCTCGGTTAGAGACTTCAGCCTGGCCATTCGTTTGAGGGTGATAAGGCAAGGCTACCTTATGTCTCACTCCATATTTGGTCATCAAGGCTGTGAACTGCTTATTGCAGAAGTGGGATCCTTGGTCACTGATGATAGCACGTGGGACTCCAAATCGTGTAAAGATGTTCCTCTTCAAGAACCTGAGTACTACCTTTGCATCATGGGAGAGGCGATAGCTTCCACCCATTTAGTGACATAGTCGACTGCCACCAAGATGAAAAGGTTTGAACAAGACGAAGGAAAGGGACCCATGAAGTCAATGCCCCACACGTCGAAAGGTTCCACCTCGAGTATGATGTTGAGAGGCATTTCGTGTTTTCTGGAGGTGTTCCCAAGTCTTTGGCAGTCATCGCAGGAGGCTACAAAGGAATGACAGTCTTTATGTAAGGTTTTCCAAAGAAACCTGATTGAAGTACCTTAGCCGCTGTTCGAGCTGGCCCATGATGTCCTCCTGCTTCAAGAGAGTGACAATGACGAGAATGCTGGATTTCATCTTGGGGCACACATCTTCTACCATCCCGTCTGCACAACCTTGAAAAGGAGAGGATCCTCCCAGTAATAATGTTTGACATCGGAAAAGAACTTCTTCTTCTGTTGGTAGGTGACCCATGTGGTATTACTCCTCGTGCGAGGTAGTTGGCCATGTCAGCGTACCATGGATCACCGGTGTCACCAATCATAAAGACGCACTCATCTGGAAAGAATTCATTGATGGAAGTGCCATCACTTGGTGCCTCTATGCGAGATAGGTGGTCTGCTACTACATTCTGCACTCCTGGCTTGTCTCTGATTTCAATCTCAAATTCTGTAGTAGGAGTATCCACCGGAGGAGTCGGGTTTGGCATCTTCTTTGGCAAATAGATACCTCAGAGCAGAGTGATCGGTGTGAATTATGACTTTGCTCCCAAGAGATATGATCGGAATTTATCCAGAGCAAAGACTACTGCTAGAAGTTCCTTCTCAGTAGTTGAATAATTCTTCTGAGCGTCGTTGAGGGTTCTACTTGCATAGTAGATGGTTCTCAAGATCTTCTCCTTCTTTTGGCATAAAGCGGCACCCACGGCATAGTCGCTGGCATCGCACATAATTTCAAATGGAAGGCTCCAATCTGGTGATATCACAATGGGAGAGATGAGGCATTCTTTAGTGTGTTGAAGGCTTGTAGGCATTGTCAGTAAAGTCGAACTTGACGTCTTTAGCTAGGAGTTCACATAGAGGTTTTGAAATTTTGGAGAAATCCTTGATAAACCTTCTATAGAACCCAGCATGGCCAAGGAAACCTGATGTCTTTTACCGTCGATGGTGGTGGTAATTTTTCAATAACTTCGACCTTGGCTCTGTCGACTTCAATGCCTTTTGAAGATATTTTATGCCCAAGAACTATTCCTTCTTTAACCATGAAATGGCATTTTTCCCAGTTAAGCACAAGGTTAGTTTCTTCACATCGGGCGAGGATGGCATCCAGATTATTCAGACAGGATTCGAAAGTGGGACCAAAGACAGAGAAGTCGTCCATGAAGACTTCGATGCTCTTCTCAAGATAGTCGCTGAAGATTGCCATCATGCATCTTTGGAATGTTGCTGGGGCATTGCATAGACCAAAAGGCATCCGATTGTATGCAAATGTCCCGTACGGGCATGTGAATGTGGTTTTATCTTGGTCTTCAGAGGCAATGGGTATTTGAAAGTATCCTGAATAACCATCCAGGAAGCAGTAGTAATCTTGCCCGGCCAATCTTTCAAGCATCTGATCGATGAAGGTAAAGGGAAGTGGTCCTTCCGCGTTGCTGTTCAGTTTCCTGTAATCGATGCAGACTCTCCATCCCGTCGTGGTTCTCTGAGGAATTAGATCACCTTTGTCGGGGACCACAGTGAGACCTCCTTTTTTCGGGACCACTTGAACGGGGCTCACCCATTTGCTGTCGGAGATGGAGTAGATTATCCCGGCGTCGAGAAGTTTGAGCACCTCTTTCTTTACTACGTCTTTCATGTTGGGATTCAGCCTTCTCTGTGGTTGGACTAAAGGCTTGTAGGTATCTTCCATGTATATGTGATGTGTGCAGAAATGGGGGTTGATACCTTTGATGTCCGAAATGGACCAGCCTATTGCCTTCTTGTGGCTCTGAAGGATCTTCACAAGCTGTTCTTCCTGTGTACTTGTTAGATGAAGAAATAATAACAGGCAAAGTACAAAATCAGAAAGATAAACATACTTCAGATGTGATGGCAATTGTTTCAGATCTACGAGAGGGGGTTGTTCAATGGATGGTGGTAATTTCTGAGTAGATAGCTCTAATGGCTCTGGTGGTGGGTAGCGTGATTTCTTGTATGATTTTATTCTATCCAGGGCTGCTACCATTTGGATTGTGTCAGGGTATACTAATCGGTTATCACAGATTTCAGACAAGGCATTTTCAAGAGCGTCATTACGGATAATAGCAGATAATTATCCTGCACAATAGAGTCGACAATATCTATGGAAAAAGTATCTTCTAAATGAGCGGGTTTCTTTATAACCTTAGACATGTCGTATTCTAGAGATTCGTTATGCAGCCTTAAAATGATTTTTCCTTTTTCAACATCGATTAGTGCTCTAGCAGTTCTCATGAAAGGTCGTCCTAAGATTAAGGGCACCCTAGTGTCTTCTTCCATGTCAATTACAATAAAGTCAGCGGGGAACACAAAGGTTCCTACAGTAACAATCAAATCTTCTATTATTCCTTTTGGGAATACTAAAGATCTATCTGCTAATTGTAATTGAATAGAAGTGGTTCGCATTTACCAATTTTAAGTTTGTTGAAAGTTGACAGTGGCATTAAATTGATACTAGCTCCTAGATCACATAACCCACTACCGCAATCAACATTATCAATTGAACATGGAATAATTGGCAAACCTGGGTCTCCAAGTTTTGGGGGAGACTCTTGAGAAGTACTGCTGACACTTCTGAGTAAGGTGTACAGTTTCCACTTCCTGCAACGATCTTTTGTTGGTGATGATATCCTTCATGAACTTTGCGTATAGGCATTTGTTTTAAAGCATCGGCAAAAGGAATATTGATCGTCAGTTTCTTGAAGTGAGAAGAAACTTTCCAAACTGTTCATCTAAATTTTTCTTTCTCATTCTGTTTGGAAAAGGAAGTGGGGGAAGAATTTTGTGAGAGGGAAGGAGTAGATTCAGGAGACTCCTTCTCGGGGATATTTTTTGTAGGAGGAGAGGCTTCTTCAGCATCTTCCTGTTCTGTTCTGAATTTTCTTGAGGTTCATGAGCTTGCTGCTCTTGATTATCAGTATCATCTCGGGGAAGAGATGAGTTGAGCGGCCTACCACTTCTTAACGTTACTGCCTTGGCCTGTTCCCTTGGATTTGGATCTGGCTGACTAGGGAAGGCACCAGGTGGCCTTTGTGCAAGCTG
The DNA here is from genome assembly GCA_023374045.1 of Limonium bicolor. Taxonomy (NCBI): domain Eukaryota; kingdom Viridiplantae; phylum Streptophyta; class Magnoliopsida; order Caryophyllales; family Plumbaginaceae; genus Limonium; species Limonium bicolor. The sequence continues at coordinate 131,699,488 of CM041778.1, forward strand.
CTGACTGATTTGCTCCAACTGTTGGTTGGTTTGCTGTATCTGGGCTTCAACCCTTCTGTTAGTGGCTTCTTGATCCACGAGCCTGGTGTGGGTCGTAGTCACGAATCCTTTCATTAAGTTCCTGAATTCCTCATTTGGATCAGAAGAGGTTGTGGTTAGTTGTTGTTGCTGCTGCTGGAAACCAGGAGGGGCACCTAGTGCTCGATAACCCATGTTAGAATTTGGTTGGGGTCTGTTCCCCTGATAGGTATTTGAATTGTTGTTCTGACCTCCTTGGTTTTGATCATTAGTCTTCCATGAGAAATTCGGGTGATTTCTCCATGGATAGTTGTTGTTGAAGTTGTTGTTGTAGGAATTACCGGGACGGTTTCCTATGAAGTTTGCATCCTCGTACTGTCCTTTACCTTCGCACTGAGGGGTTTCATGAGGACCGGCGCATATGGCACATCCTTCTGTAGGTGGAACTGACGACGAACTGTAGGTGGGGAAGCTATTGTTTTTACAATTTCGTTTTGTGATGTCGTTAGCTTTTCCACCATCTTTGTAAGGGACGAGATCTGAGCCGATAAATGATCGTAGGCTCGACGTGGAGTAGCCTGCTGCTCGTGCGTTCTTCCTTTGGATCTCGTCCACTGTCTCGTATTGCTCGTCATGGTTTCGAGAAGGTCCATTCCTTCTTTAGGAGATTTCATCATGAAACTCCCTCCTGCAGAGGAATTGACAAGTAGTCGGTTCCCATCATCCAGACCGTTGAAGAAGGACAGGCAGAGGGATTGATCGTCAAGACCATGGTGGGAACACTTCATAAGCATATCTTTAAATCTGTCCCATGCGTCGTACAACGTTTCTCCCGGCTCCTGACAGAAAGTATTGATTTCACCGATCAATTGCCTCGTTCTACTGGTTGGGTAGTATTTGGCAAGGAATTTTTGGGCCATTTGAAGCCATGTGGTGATTGATCGGGAGGGAAGACTTCGATACCACCTGTTTGCTGAATCCGACAACGAGTGAGGAAATAGTTGTAGACGGATTCTCTCTTTGACGTTGCCGGTTTGACTAAAGGAATTGCAAAAGTCTAGGAAGAGACTCAGATGATTTGGGGCTTCATCTGGGTTTGCTCCACTAAACTTGCCTAGATCCCGGACGGCGGTTATGTAGTGGGTTTTGAAAACCCATCGTCCGGCTTCTTCTGGTGTTAGTTCAGGGAGAACTATAGCTGATGCTCTTCCTTCGGTATTCGGTTGGTGGTAGTCAGAGAGAGCACGGTGTTCTGGCTGAATTGCATGGTCCATTTCATTTATAACTTCGTTATTGGCCATGGCTTGGTTTCTCAGGTTTCTCTGCGCTTGAAATAAAGTACGCTCGGGTTCGGGGCTCGGACTGATTGGTGGAGAGCCTCGAGTTCGAGTATTTGGCATGCACAGAAGATAACTTGTGGTTTGCGGGAAGCTGCAAAATTAGTTAGTAAATAAAATAAGAAAGACAGAAATATTGGTTAGGCTGATAAACGTTAGGAGTTAGTATACAGAAATTATAAGTTAGTATACTGGGGAAATGAAATGTTAAGGACAATGGAAATGAAATGTTAAGGACAATGGAACGAAAAGTTAAGGACAATGGAACGAAAAGTTAAGGACAATGGAACGAAATGACAAGAAATTTAAAGTTAGTAGTTAGAGACAATGGAAAGAAAGGACAATGGAACGAAATGACAATGGAACGAAATGACAATAATATTAAGATGTTAGAAATTAGTTGTCCAAAGTCCGAAGTCAAATGTCCAAGTCAGGTCCGAAGTCCGATGTCCAATTCAGATGTCCAAGATTAACAATTTAATAGTATTAACAGATTATTACTATATAGCGAGTGAACTACCAGAAACTAGGGAAATTGATGGAATCAATCTCCCCGGCAACGGCGCCAAAAACTTGTTGGGATAAAACTACACTGTAATTAATATAGAATTATAACAAACTATTAGGCAAGTGTACCTATTCGTAGTAGTAAAACAAGTGTCGTATCCACAAGGAGATTGTTTAATTATCCTAGTTTAGGTAGTTACTAAAAACTGTAAAAGGGGTTTAGCCGGAGGCAAGCTTGATTTGTTGTTGGATTATTAAAGAAATAATAAAAACAGTAAAAACGGTTGTGGATTAAGTGGATGGAAACTGTGCTAAGGAAGGTGAAATCGCCCGGTTATAACTCAGATAATAAATATAATCCTAGTTTGCTCTTATTTGTCTGTTAAGAATTTTATCTTGTGACCTTTCTAAATCATAGATAAGGACAGCTCTTAATTAATTCATTAAACTTCTTACAATCAGAAAAAGTCTAAAATCATTAATTAGCTTTAAGTGAGAATTCTTTTTATAACAGCGATGGATTTTATCTGCTAATCAAGGAGAATAAAATCTAACGTTTGTCTCTCTTTGTGGTCTATTCTCTAATTTTACAAAATCATTGAAATTAGAGAAACCGTAAATGAGTAAAAATGATCAGTTCTTAAACATTTAATAATAGAGAGAGACAAAACAAATATTAATAAGCAAACTCGGTATTATAGATACGCTGAGTTATTTTGGGTTAAACACCCATCCTAAGCACAATTATGATATTACTCAGACATTGACAGAAATAAAAACAGAGTAGAGACTGAAATATTCATTACTCAGGAACTGCCTGCGAAATACGGGTCTGCACTCGCCTGCCTCTTTTCTCTCTTTGTAATTTACTGCTTCTGTTTGAGTACGTACGTGAATGAGGTGAAATGGTAAAAATAAATAAAAGATGGAGAAGTGTGGTGATACGGAGGAATTAAATGGAAGAGAATGGAGTGTGGTGTTTATTTGATTTCTTCAGACTGTGGTCGTACGTGGTGTCTTTGTTGCAGTATTGGTGTTGGTTTATATAGAGAATTGAGATAGGCATCCGTACGTAAATTGATTGAGCATTGATTGCTATCTTCATTTATTGCAGAGGGGACAGACAGCTGCACGCGAGACGGTGCTGGAGTAGATAGATAAGGCCAGTTGCAGACGACGGCGCGAGAAGAAACTAGTCGCGGTTGATTTTTTAGCCTTAACCGCCTCTAAAAGAGGCGGTTCCCTCTGTGCTGACCGCCCCCATTTTGGGCGGTTCTGTTGTGTCTTGACCGCCTATTATTTAGGCGGTAGCCTCATAGTCTTGACCGCCTATTATTTAGGCGGTAGCCTAATGTCTTGACCGCCTATATTTGAGGCGGTAGCCTTAGAGTAGACCGCCCAATACGGGGCGGTTGCCTCTGTTTGTGTTGCAATATTATAATATATACATATATATAACAATCTTCAACCGGCTCTACATTCTTCGTTATAAGTCCGTTTTCTGAGCCGTTTGTGTCTATATGTTCGTCTCTTCATGTACTTTCTTCCTAGCTTGGCTTTTCCTCATGTTTAAACCAATAAATTTGTGAGATAATCAATAAAACATAAACTAGAGGAAAAACACATGATAAGTGAGAAATGAGCAGAAAAGTGCTGATATAATATATGAATTACACCCATAAAATATGCTCATTTAGACACTTATCAGGTTTCTAGCTAATTTTTCTTGAGGACAAGCAAATAGATAAGTGTGGGGGAGTTGATAAGTGGTGAAATAATGTTGTTTTAAGGTCGTTATTCACCTTCATTTTACTTGGTGCATAACTTATTTCACCACTTAATAGAGTGTTTTTGTGATTAATAGTGAACTTATAGAGTTTGATCTCTTGATAGGTAAAAGCTCATTTTGAGCATACTTTTGGGTTCTTTTAGAGCTACTGGAGTGCATCAATAGATTCCTCATCCCTCAAGTTTTCCAATGCCACAAGCGGGGAGCAATTTGAGCCACAACGAAGATTTTATGCCTCCCGCAAGATCAAGCGAATCACTAGAGCAGACCAACCCTAGGTGGGTCTGTCCAGCTCTCTTCAACTCATCTGCGCCTCTCTGTACTCGATCGACCCAGGAGACTAACCCAGGGTGGGTCGGTCGGGACTTAAAAAAGGCATGTGCCTTCGTCTCTAGAGGGCTGACTGACCCATGGGACCGACCCAGTGTGGGTCAGTCGGACATAAAATCTGTAGATAAATTACTCAAATTTGGGGGTTTCTTCACACTTACACTTCTACACATTTTGGAAACTCAAACACACAGAGAGAGGGCGATTTGGAGGGAGAAAAGAGGAAGAAAAAGAAGAAAAAGAAGAAGAAGAGAAGGAAGAAGAGAAGACCAAGCTCACCTTCCACAAGCTCCTCCACCCCCTAGAATGGCTTCTTCTATCTCTCTCTCTCCATGTTTGAGTAGTCTCATTTTACACTTTGGGATGGGGATTTGACCCTAAATCCCCCAACTAGCTTGTGAAACCTACACTCCATTTATGAAAGTTGTTTTCTCTCTTATGTACTTAAAGTTATAACTTGATCATTTATGGCATTTATGGAGGTCCCAACAACACATGAGTTTGAGTTGGGGATTGTGACCAAAGGGGGAGAGAAACCCTAGATTGTGCTATCTTGATTAGTTAGTGAAATTTATGGCTTTTATTATGGACATGCAATTAATGCTACTTAGTGATTCAAACTCTACTTGATTATAGAATTTGAAGTAGTTAAGTAAGATTTGAATCTTCTATGATTTGGAAAGTCATTACATTAGTCATATTAGACAACTTGAGTGGAGTGGGCTTGAAAGTGAAGTTGGGGAGAAATTAGGTGATAATAACCATCCTAGGGTGCATCCATCCAATCCATTAAAAAACAAATTCAGTTTCTGTGTTTGTTTTGTAATTTGTCTTGAACCGAATCATTAAGCTTGTCACCGATTAAACCCCCGTTTAATTATTGCTCTTTGCTGAAAATACCAAAATTAGGGAGAGACATTCAATTTCCTAGTGGAATGACACTTTATTACTACAACCGACTGGGTACACTTGCCCATAGTAACACATTGCAACACTTTGATACACATTTCTTACAACACTAGCCATGATGATAACTGGATACTATTTATATACTAAACAAATCCTGGTGCTACTGCAGAGATCGAGGAACCAATTACGGATAACCAGATCCAGTTAATGTTGGATGAGTACGTGGAGGTGTTTTCTCTAACTACCTCAAAGCATATTTCATGACCATCGAATTCCATTAAAGCCAGAAGTCGCTCCTCCAAACATCCGTTCTTATTTGTACCCATTTTATCAAAAGAACTAGATAGAGCATATTGTTCAGGAATTACAGTAATTATGTTTTATTATGCCCAACTTGAGTCCATTTTCTAGCGCGATTCTATTAGTTAAGAAGACGAATGGTGAATGGTGCTTCTACATCGACTACCAAGCCCTTAATGAAGTGACCATTCTGGATAAATTTCCCTTTCCCATGATAGAGGAGCTTTTGGATGAACTTCATGGAGCACGTGGTTTCTTTAAACTAGATTTTAACTTCAGGATACCATCAGATCAGAATTTAGGAACAAGACATTCCTAAAATGACTTTCTGAACTCATGAGGGCCATTACAAATTTGTTGTTATGTCGTTCGGGTTGTGCAACGCTCTAGCAACCTTCTAATCCTTGATGAATTCTATTTTTAAACCCTACCTCAGCAAGCTTATTCTAGTCTTCTTCGACGACATTCTGGTTTCCAGCGCATCACCGGAAGAGCATTTATCCCATCTGCATACTGCATTCCAGATCCTGCTTGATAATAAGTTAAAGGCTAAGATGAAGAAATGTAGCTTTGAACAACGCAAGTTAGAGTACTTGGGTCATATAATATCATATGAGGGAGTAGAGGCAGATCCTACGAAGATTTACTCCATGGTTTCTTGGCTAGTTCCTTGCACTATTAAAGAATTATGGTCTTTCCTTGGCTTAAATGGATGCTATAGAAGATTCATCAAAGGTTATGCACTCATCGTCAGCCCCCTTACTACATTATTAAAGAAAGACTCATTCCTTTGGTCTCCAATAGCTTTTGAAAGGCTTAAGACAATGTTGTCATCTGCACCAATTCGGGTAGCTCCTGATTTCTCTCAATCATTTGAGTAAGAAACAAACACTTTAGGAAAAGGCATTGAAGAGGCCTTAATGCAACAAGGAAGAACTATTGCTTACATCAGTCACACTCTTTCACCTTGTGCACAAAGCAAGTCAGTTTATGAAAAGGAGCTAATGGTTGTTGTCTTCGCGGTGCAAAAGTGGCATCATTACTTTCTGGGTAGGCATTTCACTATTCGAATTGACCACAAGAGCTTGAAGCACTTGTAAGAACAACTATTAATGACTGAAGATCAATATAAATGGGAAATAAAGTTGCTGGGGTTCGACTTCGAAATTAAATATCGATTGGGCAAGGAGAAAATTGCAGCTGACTCCTTAGCAAGAGTGGAAGGCATTCCTTAGTTGTACTTGCTTACTATTGCTGTATATGACGGATGAAAGAAAATAGAAGGAGAACTGAATTCTGATGCTAAACTTATGAAGATTATTCAAGAGTTGTAACATGATTCTTCTACACATCTTGAATCTGTTCTTAAAATCTGGACGATTGTTCTACAAGGGCAGGATGGTTCTTTCTGCTCAGTCCAGTTTGATTCCATCCTTGCTATAAGAGTATCATTGTAGCCCGTTAGGAGGACACTCGGGCTACCTACGGACGTACAAGAGGTTGTCTGGTGTTGTATTCTTGTTTGGCATGTGGAAATTTATCAAAGAGCATGTGGCCAAGTGTGACCTCTGTTTGCGAGTCAAATATAGTACATTATCTCCAGCGGGTCTACTGCAACCATTACCCATACCCATGGATTTTGGGAGGACATTAGCATAGACTTTGTTTCAGGCCTTCCCAAAGTGCAAGGGGTGGATACAGTTTTCTGGTCGTGGTTAACGCTTCTTCAAGTTTACCCACGTATCCCCTTAAAACGTTCTTATACCGCATAGGACGTAGTTGTCTTGTTCGCTCAAGAAACAATCAAGCTGCATGGCTTCCCTAGGTCAATAGTTTCATATATGAATCCAATCTTCATCATCTAATTTTGGAAAGAGTTATTAAGTTAGCAGGAACCATTCTTCGCTTGAGCTCCTCCTCATCACCCTCAAACAGATGGTTAATGGAATGGTAAATCGGTGTTTTAGAGGACTACTTATGTTGCGTTCGCAACAGACATCTGTTTGTAGGGTGGTTCGCAAGAGAAAGGAAGAGAGTATATTGTTTTTCGGTAAAGGGCGCGGTGAACTGGACGAAAGGTCAAAATTCGACTAATATTATAGAGACTATTTTGGCGGTTTTTAAAATACTCTATTCAACGGGTGTTTTTACAACCGCTAACATATGGGGCCTGAAATAGGTCATTTTTGTACTAATGCGTGTTACCCCTGTTCATATGCCCCCTTCTTTTTGCTTGGATCCACAATAATGTCTTTCACACTTCTTTGACGAGGAATAGAAAGGCCCCTAATACAACATCCGTTCTTTACTAAACATATTTCTGACTCTAGAACCTACTCTACATGACGCAACAATACGTGTTAGCTACAAGTATATGTAGCTAGCTTTGGCTAAATTCGTAGTGGTGGATTTTATATACAGTAAAAGTATACTTTTTATAAACTTACTGCACAATTTAAGAATTAATATGTACATCTAATACATTTCATTAATATTAAAATGCATGTATACCTTTATATATATATATATATATATATATATATATATATATATATATATATATATCATATATATATATATACATATCCGTTTTTTATATACTAACTCAATAGTTTTTATAGAGCAAAAGTACATGCATGTAACCATCAATAGCTACATTAGGATGTAGTCAATTAGCACCCCGATCGCTAATAAGGATTAAACGACCATCTTTGCGGCAGTTTAGTCGGTATTCTTACTGAGTTAGCTATGTGATATATGAGGGAGAGTAAAATTTATATTAAACGTTAAATAACAATAACTTGTAAAATATTAGTTTAAAATGAATTTTTTTACACCATTATTCATCTAAATTCAATTTCTTCAAAACAAGACTAGTCAATGTTTAGACCAACATAAATTTTTTATTTTTATATGTTTACGAAGATACACCAAAATCATAAAATGATTTATCAAAAATAAGAAATATGATTAAATATTTAATAAGTGGTGAATCTGATATTTATGATGTATGAATTTTAGAACTAATGATGGATTATTATAGTTTATGCTATATTATTATTATTATTGTTTGGTGTATTTTAAACTTTATATGGTAAATCGGATATTTTTTTGACGTACAAATTTATAATGGATCATTATTAATAACTCATCTTGTTTTAGAGAATTTAAATATAGATAAACAAGATATACATTTTAATATTTTAGATTGATTTTTAAAAGTTACAATCATTTAAAATTTTAATAAAATATAACAACATAATATACATCCAACTGCATATAGACTACCATAAGACGTCCAATGTGTGACCGCTCAAAACGGCCGGACCGCTTAATCTCCACTCTCATAAAATGTAAGATCTTAACCTATTGCTCTTTTGTGTTCAGATGCTAGTCCATTCACATCTTGATCCATTGAGAGTGCTATTTTGTGTCTCAAAGCTAAATTTCCTGTTTTGATAAGAGACTCTCAATAAAAGAGGCTACAAAACATTTCGCCACCACAACTCTAGAATAAAGAATATTCAACGCAAGGATTATTTTATTTAGGGTCGGTTCTTTCATCCCTGAAGTTGTTAATCTTACTTGAAATATCATATGTCATATTTTTATTAGTCATTATTTAAGTGGGAGTCACCTTTTCTCTCATAGTACAACTCTATTTAAAATGTAACATTTACTACTTTTAGATAAAACTTTAACATTAATGTCATGAAAGAAGAGCCCACTCTGTTCTTATAGTTTTGGTCAAGTTGACCAATCGTTAATTAGTTATTGCTAGGTGAGCATTGGATCCCTAATATATTGTAAGCGACTATAATTCCGTGAAATATGAGTGCTATAAAAGAAATAAAATTGACGAACAATTGACAGCAAAGAAATAGTGTCTTTGTCGGTTTGTCCAACATAAACTTACATTAAAAAAATATCCAACAATGAATAATAAAACACCATAATTTATCTATGGAATACTATAAGTTTGCTAGATGTATCTAATTTTCTTCTTTTATCCAACATATGTAATTCATTTTTGGTATTTTAGCGGTTGAGATCTATTGATATTCAAAATCGTAAATCCCACAAAAATATATATCTGACCTATTTTTTTATAAAATATAAATTAATACCAACTTTAATCTAGGCCTTTCAATAATAATTTCTCTGATCTAGTGTAAGTGATTCAGTCCAGAATGTTAAGGGACTTTTAATAGTACTTGACATTATCTATATTCCTCTCTTTATCTCGTCTTTCTCTTTCTCCCTCGATCCCTTATGTCTCCTCGGTCTCCTTTGCTAACCTCTATTCCAGTAATTAATTATACCTAAGCTCTATATTAATACTCCTCCCAGCCTGAGTTCATTTTTGTTCAATAGATATGTGGTTTTAATTTCAATATTTAATATATAAATAAAATAATTTTTAAATTTTAAGTTTTATAATTATTTCTTATATGATAAAATATAACTCTCCGCATTAACTTTAAATGTTGTTTTTATTTCTTTTAATTTGTTAAGACTTATATGTTATTCCTCATATTTTCATCATTACCCCTGTTAATAACAACACACAAGAGAAAATATAGTTTAGCACATAACACACATTTATTGAAAAACAAAAGTAAAGTTATGTTATTTTTTTACCTCATTTCTTAATTCATGCGGATATGACATTTAAAAATTAATGATTACTGCTATTAATAACAACTTCAAAGGGAAAAAATAGTTTATCACCCGACACATTTATTGAATAAAAAAATAGAATTAGATTAGTCTTTTTATCTCATTTATCAATTTAGGTGTATAAAATTTGAATGACGTTTAAAAATTAATAAAGATGGTACAAATTATTTTATCTTAAAGTGAAAAAAATAATATATCATAAAACAAATTTTAGTTAATTTAAGACGGAAATAGTATTACTATCAAATATAATAATCAATTAGTATTAATCATTAGTCAACCTTAGACCTTTCTGAATAAGTATGTAAAGGCGGCCGTAATGATTACGTGATACCTTCTGGCTTCTTGAGAAAAGAGAATGAAAAGAAACATTAATCTTCATTTTCTAGGCTTATCTTCTTGGAATTAATATGGACCATCATTTTCTATTTGATAAATCTATTGCGACGGGTCCAACAATTCCCTTTCCGTCGAGCTTGCAATTTTCTAACCATTGCATCCGGCATCTTCAATTTGGCGCCTCCTTCCGGAGATAGTAAATGCAACAGTTAACGAGGGACCATCAAGGGGGCACTGATCTTCCCCCGTCTACTGGATAAACACTCGTATTCTCCCATCATTTTTCATCCGCTCGGCCAAATTTCTACTGCGTACGCGAGTTTCCGCGTCCATTCCTCTTGCTTCTTAGATTCCGCTATTGTCCATCGATTAGAAGTATTTTATTAGTACGATAGGGAATACTAGTCCTAAGTCGCAGCTTCCAAGAGGTCCATCTACCGAGGTGCAGGAGTTGGTAGCTTTCTCCCGTCTTTGTGGAATAATCAACCCTGAATAACCTGGACATATAATGGCTTGACGTCTTGAATTACTTGCAAACCACACAATTGGGATTTACATGGAGAATCCAACATCTTCTTCAACCTTTCGTTCAAGTGAATACTCCTCTTCAACTAATCGCTCCACCGCTGGCCAAGATTCAGCTGCTCGCTCAAGTGAAGATGGCTCTTCGCTTCGCGGTGTCGCCAAGAAGATAGCTGATGTCTTCGGTGTTCATTCCAGTCATAAGAGTGCAGATTCCTCAGGCGGAGACTTATCCGTTGGTTCTGGACATGGCAGCAGAAACAGAAATGGATCGGGAATGAACTCTTGTGAGTATCTCTACTTTGGCGCTATATCATGCTTACCGACAGTTGTGAACTCGGGTGGGAATAGACATTGGCAGTTATATTCTCGCCTTTCACCTGTCCGACGGAATGGCTAAATGAAATTGTTTTCACTCTTTTTGTCGCCCTTTTGGCCTTCTATCTCTGTGTTTGTACAGTCAGCTGAGGGTCAACTCCTTTTTTTCTCCATCGTCCAACTGAACATTGTTTCTTGACCCTCTTTTCTTCCTTCTGATAACATATAATGCTGGCTTGATCATTCAGTTGATTCAGTGGGAAGCGAGAGTGGTGGCAGCTCATTAGAGGCTAAGCAATTCAACTTCTCTCTCAAAGAGATCCTTAGAGCTACCAACAATTTCTCAAAACGAAATCTGCTTGGAGAAGGCGCGTTTGGTATGGTGTACAAAGGGCGGCTTAGGGATGGATCTGTTGTTGCAGTAAAACGGGCACAAAAGGTACCGTACTCAGGATGTCTGGTTACTAACTTGACAAATCGCCTATCCTTTCCACTCTAATTTCATGTAGCGTTCTGCATTCTGCACTTGAACGGGGATACGCATTTTGTCCACCGCTCGTGTGGTATCTAATTGCGAGCTGAATTACTTTCAATATGGCAGAATGTTTCAAACAAGAATGCTACAGCACAATTCAAGAATGAAATCCTTGCATTGTCAACAATCGAGCACCGGAGTTTGGTGAAAATGTATGGGTATGCTGAGGAAGGTGATGAAAAGGTCATTGTTGTTGAGTATATCAGCAATGGTACACTCCATGACCATTTGGAGGGTGAGACTTCCATTTGCATTCAAATGCATTCTCCTTTTTTGATATTCATTCTTGAATTCTACCCTTAACGTGACATATTTCACTATTTTGGCTCTTAAATAGAAGGAACACAGACTAGTACAGCTTGAACTGATTTGATTGGTAGAATATCAGATTGAAGTTTGGAGGAAATATATCTTGTAGGTAAACGAGGAGGTGATCTTGAGATGGCCCAAAGGTTGGACATTGCTATCGACGTTGCCCATGGAATTGTGTGCTTGCACAATTACAATGGTATGTGGACAAGTCATCTTTTTCCAATCAGCGGTGAAAGCTCTAAGATTTTGGCCTTGGCCTTGTACAATTTAGTACGTCTCACAAATTGAGCTCTTTCACAATGATGGAATTCGGTACACAATTTTCCCCATGTAACTAGTAGACATAAGCTGATTTTACTGAAACTAACTACAGGGAACGTCAGATCATGTAAACTTAGGACTAGAAACGGCATGTGTGCTCTGTGATATTAGGATTGGTCAATACCATGGTATTATATTTTACTGAAAAAATAGGTGGAATTGCTGAAACGGTCAACGAACTATGTGCCTTTTGTGAAGTTACCAGCTTATATAATTTATTTCTTTGTTTGACGACAGATCCCCCGATTATACACAGAGACATAAAATCTTCAAACATCCTCATAACAGAGAAGCTCAGGGCTAAGGTAGCAGATTTTGGATTTGCAAAGCTTCTCCCAGAAGATGAATATGCTACTCATGTCTCAACCCGAGTTCTAGGAACAGCTGGGTACTTGGACCCTGAGTATCTTAAAACTTACCAGTTGACTGAGAAGAGTGACGTCTTCTCTTTTGGCGTGGTGCTTGTAGAGTTGGTTACTGGAAGGCGTCCGCTCGAGACAAAGAAACCCATCAGCGAGAGGTTTACGTCAAAATGGGTAAGTTTTACCAAGTATTTAAGATATCTCAATTCTGAATGGATAATTTCTCTTTGTGAATCTCTGGGTTCAGCTCGACCATATAGATGATTGAGCTTGACATCACCTAATAATCTAATACCTGCGGTGACATAGATCTATCTAGGTCGTTTTTGGTGTTCCGATAGCAAATATGGGTCGAGGAAAAAGAGAACTAATCATGAATTAGAAGTTGAAGGCGGATGATCCGGTCCTAGTCCATTAAGATATAGCACAGGCTCTTGAATGCTCTTTATACATGTATATTCTATTTCGGATAACATCGGCAACTGATCACTAGCCCGTTCAGCGAGCCCTGCTTATTTCAGACCTTATATCAGAAATCTCTATTACAGTCCTGCAATGCATGTCCCATGGTTTCTGTGTTGCTGCATACTAGACTTCATTATCTTGTTGATTCATGTAAACGTATAGAAAGTTAAATATCAGTTCAGAAAGTTAAGATTATCAATTTGGTGGCTATGATAATAAATTGGTTTCTCATCAGGTATACACTAACACTGGTGGTTTCTTCATTATTGTGTTGATTCGTGTGAACATATATGGAATTAACTGACAGTTTACTTCTCCATCTGGTGGTTTATTCATCAATAAGCTGATGGTTTTAACTACAGGGCGCAATCTAAAGACTAGTTAATTAGTAAAGTGGGAATTCAATATGAGCTGCTAAGATACTCACCTATGAATTCTATTGATGCAGGCGATGGAGAAACTTAAAGAAGGTGCAGCGGTGATAGCTATGGACCCTAAGCTAAGAAGAACTCCAGCATCAGTGAAGGCAGTTGAGAGGATGTTAAAGCTTGCCAGGAGATGCTTAAACCCTTCTCATCAACTGAGGCCCTTTATGATGGACTGTGCCAAGGAATTGTGGTCGATTAGAAAGGAATTCAGTGAACAGACAAGATGGGGAAATGCTGCATCCACTACCTAAATCTGCATACATATGGCCAGATGAAGGAAAACAATTGATGAATCGTTCAGGGAGAATGATAAGGATGAGAAAAAGGGTTGCTGGTGTGTGCGACGTTTTTGCACATCAAGGGTTTGCCGTAACATGTATAGAATTATAGGCGTGCATTAGCCCTGTCCATCAGAGGTCTGCTTTCTCGCCTGTGTTGGATGTGTCGGGAACATTGTCGAGCATAGAGAGAGTTATGAATTCAGCGTTGCACATATAGTTAGGTACTTGTTAGAATTTAGTGTTTGTGTATGTAGTGAGAAAGGATTGTGAAGGTGTATGTAACGAGGAAAGGGTTGTATGCTCTCTGTGTGTGAGCATGTAAACAGATGTAAACCGCCGTGAACTTGTATTGTATAATATTAGGTTTTACAAGTCTATTAGCGTTTGTATATATGCTCACTAAAGATAAAACTGTTATGCTAAATATACTCAAAGAATCTAAACTACCCAAGAATAAACAAAACAGAATCGTAAAGATAAATTAGACAAAACAAACCCAAATAAGCATGCTGAAACATAAACGGGCCAGATAAGCCCAAAACCAATATAAACTCCAATACCCCCCGCAAGCCGTAGATAAACTTGTTTAGCAAGGCTTGTGAAGTGAGGTAGCACGCATTCCCATCGACTGCAACTGATGCTTATATCTCGTTTCTGGTAAGACCTTTGTCAACATGTCTGCCAGCTGTGTAGAAGAATGAGTATAAACAATATCAACAAGACCACGCTGTATCTGATCACGGACAAAATGACAGTCTATCTCAATATGTTTCGTCCTTTCGTGAAAAACTGGATTTCGCGCGATGTGAATAGCAGATTGATTATCACATTTGACCGGTTTTGGGACAACATCCTCAACACCAAGTTCAAACAATAGACGAGTTAACCAAGTGAGTTCTGCCGTAACCCGTCGGAGGGAACGGTATTCTGCTTCCGCGCTTGAAAGAGAAACAGACCCTTGTTTCTTGGTCTTCCAAGAGATAGGACTTTGTCCCAAGAAAATGTAATACCCAGACACTGATCTTCTGGTATTAGGACAAGCAGCCCAATCTGAATCGCAGTAAGCAATAAGCTTCAATGAGGAAGAACCCCCATCAGCAAGAACTAGTCCATAGTTGACAGTCCCTTTTATATAACATAGCGCATGCAATGCAGCTTCCATGTGGGCATCTGTTGGCCTCTGCATGAACTGACTCAAATTCTGCACAGTAAAACTGATATCTGGGCGTGTATTGGACAGATAATTGAGCTTGCCAACAAGCCTCCTATAGACAGTGGGATCAGAAAGGAAAGTACCGTCGCCAGCTAACAAAGGCTTCCCTACTATCATAGGCCCCTGCGCAACACGCCGTTCGTGGCACCCAAATTCTTCAATGAGATCCATGCAATATTTGCGTTGAGATATATATAACCCCCATCAGTAGGAAGAAACTCTATCCCTAAGAAATAATGTAAGGGTCCTAAGTCCTTGATCTTGAAGGTAAGATCAAGAGCACGCTTGATGTGATCAATCTCATTTTGACAAGCACCCACAACAAGAATATCGTCAACGTAAACAGCCATAAACATTCGCCCATTGGCGGTATCTTTATAAAATAAAGAGTAATCATTCTTAGACTGAACGAAATGAAGGCTGTGAAGAAAACCTGTCAACTTAGAAAACCACTGTCTTGAAGCTTGCTTAAGGCCATATAAGGATTTTTTTAAAAGACAAGCTTTATTCGAGCCTTCGACATCAAAACCATCTGGAATACGCATGTAAACCTCTTCATCCAGATCGCCATGCAAGAAAGCATTATTCACATCAAGCTGGTTGATTACCCACCCTTTGCTAAGTGCAACAATGATGAGAGCACGTATCGTTGTGAGCTTAACAACAGGTGAAAAAGTCTCTGAGTAATCCAAACCATGGCGCTGGCACTACTACAAATTTTGTCTACTACTACTAATGAAAGACAACTGTTATAAAATTTTGTAGTTGTTGGTATGATTGAGGGTCTAAAGGTGGGTAAAGACAACTGTTAGTTGTATTAGATCCCAGTATACTAAAAAGGGGCGCGGAGGATTCAATAAAAAACGAAGAGAAGAGTTGGACCCGTGTTCGAATCTTGTTCAGGCTGAAAACTGTGAAAAAATAAAACAAACTAACTAAATATACCTGTGTATCTTCTTTGTCTCTCTCACGCTCGCTCCCAGTCTATAATCAACTGCGAACGTCCTGGCGCTGCTAAATTCAGCTGCTTCCTTCTTGGTAATCGGTGAGCCTACTATTCTTTCTTTCTATTTTATCGAAATGAATGATAAACTAAGGATTTGGATTTTTTTTTCCAAAACAGAATTTGGGATTACTTCACAACCCTAACTTGCGTTATCGGCAGATCTAGGATAGAAATTTTGCCCTCTTGGTGAGATATATTAATCTGCTCTTGGTTATTATCCTTGTCTCGGTCTCGTACTCCAGATGCATTTATAATCGGTGAGCAACAGTCAAGTACGTGAGCAATTTAGCTTTGTTCGTGAGCAGCCACTGGCAAATGGGTAGGTATGGTTCTAGTCATTGTAAACCATTTAAACCGCACAGTTAGTCATTTATCTAGGAATTGATGATTACAAGTGAAGATTCAAACCTTTCTACAGCATAATTTCATATTCCTTTGACAAATGGATTCGCTGTTCTGGATCAATTAGGTCAATAGCGGAAACTTTAACTTCATTAATACCTTTTAGTTTTTGCTTCTATTTGATGATAGCATGTAACTAGTTGATGCTTCATTTTATTTTCTAAAAGCCCAAACGAATCCATGGAATTGGCACGAGATATAGGGATAATGCAATTCGTACATACATTTGTGGTATGTACTTGGGTTGCGTGTGGTCCATTGAAAATTCCTCACTCTCCCGTCTTTGTCAAACTAATATATGGTATTAGTCTGTATTTTTGTTCTTGGATTCTGATATGTGGTATGTCTGGGTGAAAATATGGTCCATCTAGCTCGATGGCATGCTTGTCTTGGATTGTGCCGCATGCCATGTAATTCATACTTTTTTCTAACTTGGACTTCACTGTTTTAATATACTTAACTTGCATGCCATGTAATTCATACTTCTTTCTAACTTGGACTTCACTGTTTTTGTTTTGGTAAATTGAAGAATTCTGAGCTGCTAAATATATTGTTTTGTGACTTTAGGCATCTGGTCGTAAGAAGCATGTGAAAGAGCTGGTTGGTGCCAAGATTAAAGTTTATTGGCCCATGGACAAGGAGTAAGTCCCCTTAGAATGCTATGGGCGTCTTGGCTATATATGAAATGTTTAAGCATCAGTTTGTTTTGCATCTCTTGCACTATTTGTTTCATCAATTCTTGCATTGACCGAAATCCCAAACAAACTTTGGATGAGAGTATTCAGTACATCTATGATGTTATTTACATGAGTTGAGATACTTTTTAAGGCTGTCATTGTGTTTCATTTTCTGCACTGTGCTGCAGTCATTTTCTGTTGGAGCTACGATGAGCTCTAAATGGCATGAGTGCTGTTTACTGATGTGTAGGGTAAGTACATTGATATTTTTTTCTTCTCAAATTGCAGGTTCTATGAAGGGTACATTTCTGAATATGATGTGGCTTCAGGGAGGCATAAGGTGAGAAGGTGGTTTCCAATAAGAGCATGTCCTGGTTTCTATTGCACATGGTTTGTAATGAAAACTTAGCTGTATTTGATTTGGTTAGGTTCTATATGATGACGGTGATATGGAGAATTTGCTTCTTCCCAAGGAAAGATGGCGGCTTGTCAAAGATGATGGCGATGATGATGATGGCAGTGCAGATGAGGTGAGCCGTTTTTAGTGTCAAGCCTGTTTCGTGTAATCTATGTCGTTAGGGATCAGAGCCTGTATAAAACTGATATATTCTGGTCGCACAGGGACATGCAAGTGACTTAGAAAGTCCTGAGGTTACCCCTGACACGTACGTGCTTATTACTTATACGTCATTTTTTCTGAGTTTTTAACCTAGGATCATGAGAAGTATGTTAACTGTCAACGCTTGTGTATATATACTATACTCAACCTCTTACTATCATCTTTTTGTTCTTGGATTCTGCTGTGCAAGTGGGGAAAGTGAGTAAAATTAAATGAGCTAAGATAGTTTGGCTTGCTTGTCTCTCTTTTCTATTGGGGTCCCTTTTTAACGTAAAACTGTTTGATGAAAAAGGTGTAACCAATGATTTCTTGATTTGGGTCATTATCAGGAGACATCCGAGTTGCCTTATCAGTCAAACAGTATATATCTTTACTGCTTTCTCCCCCTGCCACCACCCACCTTATCTTACCTCCTCCACTTCTTCTTCAAAGCTTGTATTGTATATATACATATACATATACATATACATTTGCTTGCATCTCTGGGTTATGTTCTTCATTTGGAGAGTATCGATCATTCTCCATTTCTTTTTTTTTAGCAGCTTCAAGAACCATGTGAGGATGGGTTGTGACAAATTTGAGCAGCTTCTCATCTTCTTCTAGTGACCACAGACCTCTCTTCACTTTTTGTCTGCTACAACATCTATGCCCCATTTCTTCTGCAGCCTTCTTTCTTTTTCACGATCCCTCTGCCTCAATTTGATTAGCTAGCTAGATTGTTACTTGTATCAGATTTAAAGTGTCTGTTAATATGTTTGTTAGTCTATTTATATATATGCATAATTACCATACACTTAGCACCGTCGGCTCTGGACTTTTCCTGTCTTAATTATGAAAAGGCATTACCTAATATCAAATAACCGTGTAGCCAGTTTTTGACAATTCCACCTGCAGCTTCACTTTCACTCATCTCATCCCACGGGTTACCCACTTAATAATTGCTACTTGTTAATCTCCTTAAATTCCACACTTATATTGTATTATATTGTCGTGTGTAGCGCTTTCTTGTACAACTAGTGGTGATAAAACTTGAAATCAAACTCTGCTTATTATTCGTACAATCGTGATTGCCCAATACACACTCACTCAAAACGTGAGCATCCCTATAGCTTTCTGTATACGATTCTCACAAGAAAAAAACATATACATATATAATCAATTAATGAATTACAGTCGTATCTTGATGATTTCGAGAACTGATTGTTCAATTTTTATGGTATACGTCCATTTGGGTATTGGTTTACTCACATAATGTGGTCCTTTTGCAGACAAAATATCCTCTCCTGACAGTAATATGGGTTATGATCTTCAATTTATAGGGTACGTACATCTTGATTACTTCTGAATACCCTATAACCCTTGCTTCCTTTCATCAACATGCATACTAACACTTTAACCACTTGAAAAAGAGTCATATATACACTGCCGAAGGTAGACAAATCCATTGTGGTGTGATTGCGCAGACAACTAACGTCTCTGCTCATAAAGCATCCTAGCTAGGTAATGGTCATGATGATCAAGATAAAATGATATATTTGTCAACCTCTTTCAAAAGGGGAAAGCCTAAATCAATCTTCTTAGCTCCGTACAGTGTGAGGTAAGGGTTAACTTTCATTGTTACTTTATTTTTGTTGCTTTGTACATAAGCCTTTTTTTATTAATTATATATTTTCGTTCACAATTGTAGTGAGCATTGGATTCTCTGCGTCGTTTATGTTGTGTCCATAATGTTTGTATGTAGGTTACTTACGGTTGCTGGTGATATCTAGTAAATAAATATTGATTTAGGGCTTGTTTGTGGCGTTTAGTCCGTCGGAGTAAGTTTCATAAGTCCTTGAGGATCTAAGTGTTAGCTGAAACCATAATATGTCTTTTGAAGAGCATTTTTTGTTGTAAATTGTTGTCTTTCTCAAGTCAATGAGCAACATGCCCACTAGGATTCACCTTTAGTGTTTTGACAGCTTTCTCATATACGTGTATGTGTATATGCTAATGTATGTTATTATGTCTTTCTCAATGAGCAAAATACATTATTCTGTCTTTCTCAAGTTTATTACAAGTTGAAGCATCTAATTAATATACATGTATATGCTAATGAACTAATAGAATTTGGTATTGTGTTTTGTAGTACTTTTACGAGTACAACGGTCGAGCATACAAACAAGATTGAGGCTGATGTTATTCGAGAGCAGTGGGCATCATATACTCAAATGCAATTAGATTCAGACATGGAGTAGATTTTGCTACACATGGTGTTGTTTTCCATGAATTGAGTAGAATGAGGATGTACTGATTCATTTTCTATGTGGGTTGGAAATTTGTGGATATTGCTAAACAGAGTTGATACTATGAATGTGCTAAACAGATTTGGAACAATGAATGTTGCTATGTTGATTCAGAATTATGAATGTTATGTTGATTTGGAACTATAAGTGTTGTTATGTGGGTTTGTGAATGTGTTGTGAACATATGAATGTATTTATTTGTTTTTTTTCTAAAAGGACCAAAGACAACTGTTAAAAACAGTTGTTAAAAGATAGAAAATTTGTTTTAAAGTGTGTCAAAGACAACTGTTCTTTAACAGTTGTGAAAAATAAGAAAATCTGGAAAAAAAAGTATCTAAGATAACTGTTAAAAACAGTTGTGATAGGTGTCAAAAGGGGGAAATAAATAAGACCTATTACAACTGTTATTAAAAGTCATCTTATGTATATCTACTACAACCGTTAATAACAGTTGTAATAGGTCCATTTACAGTAGTTGTTTGGTGCCATAAGACAACTGTTATTTAACAGTTGTCTAATGTAATGTCTACCTAAGACAACTGGTTCTGTTACAACTGTTAATAACAGTTGTCTTTGGATTTTTTAACAGTTGTCTATAGCAGTTTTTGTAGTAGTGTGGGTAAAACCTTTAGCCACCAACCGCACTTTATATCGTTCAAGAGTACCATCGGACTTGAGTTTGACCTTATAAACCCATTTACAGCCCACCATCTTCTTACCACGAGGCAAATCAACAACCTTCCATGTCCCGTTACGCTCAAGAGCTTGCAACTCTTCATCCATAGCTTTCCTCCAATGAGCATGCTTGGAAGCTTCCTTATAATGGAGAGGTTCTTTCATGTCTAAAAGGGAACCATCTTGAGAGGTCGACAAGAGAGCCACACAAGTCTCGGGAGTAATCTCAGTAAGACTCTCACAGCCTGAGATGAGATTCTGAGCAAAATCGTCACTCCTGTAGATCCTGTCGTCTAACACATCCTTGAAAACATTGTTACAAACATAATCATTCAGATAGTCAGGCCTGTGAGTAACTCTGCTAGAACGACGAACCTGAAGTTCTGGCCCCATGGTATCCTCACCGGCCTGCACAACTGCTTCTTGTGTGGACTCTCCTATCTCTTCATCAAAAAGAATAGGAGAATTATCTGGAAGGGAGTTATGTCGAGAGAAAGAAACCTATCATGGCTTTCCTCTGTGTAAGGAAAAACATCCACATGAAACTTCACATCTCTGCAAACCTCCACTACTCGTGACTGAAACCCCAAGACCTTGTGTCCCTTCTTTCGTGGTGCTTCTCCAAGATAAACACATGCTTCTCCTCTGGGACTGAACTTGTTATCCTTGGGATGAACAATGGTCTTATAACACAAGCAGCCGAAAGGTTTGATATCATCATATCTGACTGCGCCCCCATGTAAAAGTTCAAACGGTGACACCCCTCCTAACACCTTAGAGGGTAGTCGATTAATCAAATAGGCAGCATGCATAATACATTCTCCCCAATAACCAAGAGGAACATTGGATTGAAAATAAAGGGCTCTGGCGGTCTCAAGAAGATACTTATGTTTCCTCTCTACCACTGCATTCTGCTGGGGTGTATGAGCACAAGTGGTCTGATGAATGATTCCCTTTCGAGAAAAGAAATTTTGCCTTTCATTGGAACTACCCAGTTCTTTTGCATTGTCAGACCTAATGATCTTAACTGTTGTATCAAACTGACGTTCCACCATGGTGATAAAATGCAGAACTGCTTCCCAAGCCATACCCTTTTGTTTGATAAGGTGTACCCAAGTTGTCCTTGTAAAATCATCTACAAAACAAACGAAGTACCTATACCCATTGTGTGTTGCAGCCTTGAACGGACCCCACACATCCACGTGTATCATCTCAAAAGCTCTCTTAGTTTTTATAGACGAATCATCAAAAGGCAACCGTCGGGCCCGACTCTTGTAACAGACATCGCAAGCATAATTGGAATGAAAATCAGACTGCTTAATT
The DNA here is from genome assembly GCA_023374045.1 of Limonium bicolor. Classification (NCBI taxonomy): domain Eukaryota; kingdom Viridiplantae; phylum Streptophyta; class Magnoliopsida; order Caryophyllales; family Plumbaginaceae; genus Limonium; species Limonium bicolor. Next base: position 131,721,441 of record CM041778.1, read on the forward strand.
AAACCCATTGAAACAAGTTTTCTGTAGGGTACATGTCCAAGTTTAATGTGAACTGCCTTGGCCTTTGAAGAAACAAAAAACTGTGGCCCATTTCTAAACCTGTGGCCTTATTACAAAAATAAGAAAAATCAAAACCGTCGGTCTGCTTCGACTTTGAAGAAACACAGACCATCTCAGTCTGCCTCAGACCTTCCTCAGTCCGCTTCGACTCTCGGTAAGTGCGGCCCATTCCAACACCGTCCCTTCCTGCGGGTGAGTCCAGAACGTAGAGCCCATGGAAACTTCTTCCAAAAACCTCAGTCGTCGCGGTCAACAGGTCCTGAAGAAGACATTCGCCACCGCGAAAAATCAAAGAACAATCACCACTCTCAGTTAGCTTCTTCACAGAGATCAAAGAAAAATGAAACTCTGGTACGAAAAGGACATCCCTGAGAAGCAAGCGCTTGTTCACCCTAACATCACCCATCAGATTCACACTATGTGGAGTTCCATCCGGTAATATTATACGTTTTCCATTTCGTAAGTGTTTTAGGGTTTCAAAATCGGATTTAATGCCAGAAATATGGTCAGTGGACCCTGAATCTATTATCCACTTGCCTTGAAACAAACTACGAGTGCTGGTAAGACTGAATTTGTCAATCGAAATTTGTTTACCTGAAAAATTTGAGTAGCTCAAGTCTTCCGATTTTGTTCCCGTAGTTGCGCTGCGAATCATATCTGATATCTGCTGAATTTGCTTTGCGATGAGACCACCCTCTGAACTAGATGATTCCCCTTGTTGAATTTCTTCTGCTTTAACATTGTGTGCAAAACCCTTCTTCCTGCGGGCTAGCACGTTTTCTTTGCCATGGAGGTGGAAACATTCTGTTTCAAGATGCCCACTCTTCTTACAGTGAGCACATTGCAATTTTTGATAGCAATGTTCACTCAGGTGACCATTCTTTTTGCAGTATGTACAACTGAGCTTCCTTCTATCTGTCTCGGTTCTAGTTGTCTCAAACTTAGTGTTTCTGCTTCCCATATCTGTATGCTTAACTGGTTGAACTTGCCTGTGACTGCAGAAGGATGTACTGTCCTCATTAGTAACCTGTCCACCCCTCTGTTCTTCTTCCTGTATAATCAAGGAAAAAGCTTTCTCCAAATCTGGTGGGGTGTCCATTGCTAGAATCTGTCCTCTGATGGACAAATACCGCCTGTTAAGCCCCATCAGAAAATGCACAAGCTTGTCCTCTTCAACTGCCTTGCGAATTGACTTGTTAATGTTACAAGTGCAGTTGTTGCAAGTAAATTGCTGCATTGGTTTTGCTTGTTCTAACTCACCCCACACCGTTTTCAATTTGTTAAAATATTCTGAGACTGATAAATCATCCTGTTTAACTTCTGTCAAATCTCTTTTTAATGTATGAACTATGGCAAGATTAGAATGCTGGTACCTGCGACAGAGGATGTCCCATATCTCCTTGGGATCATCTATATACCTCACGCTCTGTAGCACGGTGCCTCCAAGAGTGTTTTTGATCCATGAAACCACTAGTGAGTTTGCTCTCTCCCAAGAAGCATGTCGAATACTTTCTGTCTCTGTTGGCTTCTTTACTTTGCCTGTGACAAAAACATATTTGTTCTTGGTTTTCAGAGCTGTGGTCATGTCAAACCTCCATCCAAGGAAGCCCGTGCCTTCAAACTTCTGAACAAGACATAACCCTGGATTTTCCGCTGGGTGAACATAGATAGGGTCATTCACATCAATGGAGGAGTTTCCGGTTTCTGCAGAGGAATTTTCTTCATCCTTCCCTTTCCCAGTGCCTCCTGTCATTGCCGCAAGGGTTGTAACAGCCCTAGCCTCCCTATAGCTCTGATACCATGTTAGAATTTAGTGTTTGTGTATGTAGTGAGAAAGGATTGTGAAGGTGTATGTAACGAGGAAAGGGTTGTATGCTCTCTGTGTGTGAGCATGTAAACAGATGTAAACCGCCGTGAACTTGTATTGTATAATATTAGGTTTTACAAGTCTATTAGCGTTTGTATATATGCTCACTAAAGATAAAAACTGTTATGCTAAATATACTCAAAGAATCTAAACTACCCAAGAATAAACAAAACAGAATCGTAAAGATAAATTAGACAAAACAAACCCAAATAAGCATGCTGAAACATAAACGGGCCAGATAAGCCCAAAACCAATATAAACTCCAATAGTACTTGTAGTGGCAAATTGCAGATGGTTATGAAATATTTGTGATTCAGTCAATCGAAGCTTGGTGGTACCAGCACTAGAGACCACTTGTGGCTTCGATGTTCTTTTTATACGCCAGAACCACCAAGTGGTTAAGCAACATCAGAAAAGAAAGACAAGTCTCACCAACCAAAATCGAATCTGTTCCCTTAACCCCCTACTATTCTTACCATGTGATTAACAGTACGCGCTACAATCTTTTTTTAGGAGACATCCGTGTTTGTAATTATAAATAGACAAATTCTTGACTACATGTATATGTAGTCAAAGATAGCAACATTCATTGTACAATCAACAATGAAAACATATACAATGAATAAGAAAAATCTTTACAATAAACAATTATACTAAAAGTACTATTTTTGTGTTTAATATTTATTATATAAATAATGTACAGTTTTTATAGGTGTAATGTCATGTTTTTTCTACTACATCTACATATGATCATGGTTGTAAAAAACGGTCGATACGACTGTTTATACGGTGTATCGCCCGTTTTTGTAATAAAACGTGTTGACACGGCCATATGAAATTCGTCTCATCCAAGGTTGCGAAAAACGGTACGAGAGTTCAATACGATCCACTGAGAGTACGTGATACGAAAGTATCAATACAGATAAAACGGGGAACTAGTACGGATTAAATATTATATATTTAAATAACAAAAAATTTATAATAACATTTACAAGTATAAAAAATGTTCCACTTTGTACATAATATTTGTATTTGTTATTAATACCTTAAAATTGTATATGTATCTATTATAAAGTTATCACATTCTTAACTATAAGAATTTTATAGAAGTTTTGTTGAATGATATAATATAAGTTACATAAGTGAATTTTAAGAAAAAGTCACACTATTACTAAGTAAAAAAAAAAGAACAAAAAATAGTAAGATAGAAAAGTTATTGGTATTGTAATTTTGCCCTCTCAAAGATTCAATTTATAGTTATTGGTGGTTTGCTTATATCATAATTTTTTTAAAGTAAAACCTTATATAAGGTCAACATTATTTTCATTTAGATATTTAATATAAAAATTATTCTTCTTTTTACTCGTTATCTTTAATAGTTTATACCGTATTCTTTAAAAATACAGTAAATACAGAAATACAGATGATCATACGACCGTACATCACTGCGAAATGGGGTGTTCGACGAGGCGGATTTCATACAGTTGTGTCAATACGTTTCATTGCAAAACAGGTGATACTCCGTATAAACAGCCGCACCGTACCGTTTTTTACAACCATGGTCTCATCGAACACCCCATCTCGTAGTGGCGTACAAGCGTATAATCATCTGCATATCCGTATTTACCGTATTTTCAAAGAATATAATGTAAACTATTGTAGACAACGATTTGACGGGAGCAAAAAGAAGGCTGATTTTTTCTATTAAATCCCTGAATCAAAATAATGCTGATTTTACTTTAGAAAAAACGATGATACAAGCACCACCACCATTAACTATAAATTGAATATTTGTGAGGGTAAAATCACAATTATACCAATAACTTTTCTATCCTACTATTTTTTGTTTTTTCTTCTACTTAGTAATAGTGTGACTTTTTGTTAAAATTCATTTATGTAAATTATCTTATATCACTCAACAAAACTTCTACAAAATTCTTATGGTTTAAAAATGTGATATAATTATAATGTAGAAATATATAATTTGAAGGTATTAATAACAAAATACAAATATTCTATACAAAGTTAAACATATTTTACAATGGTAAATATTTATTATAAATTTTTTATTATTTAAATACTAATAATCCATCTGTACTTTTTTTTAAAACTTGATATCATCATATATAAATAAACCAGATTACAAAACAAACTATAGTCAACCAAGATGAGAAGATATAGCACCCACTCATCCTGCTTGATCCAGGTCTAGCTTACACGCCGTACTAATACTTAGGGGAACATACTCCCTCATCTAGAGGAGAGTACTATCTACATGAGGATTGTCCATATTTCAAACTAGCTTAACCGGATAATTATCATACATGGTAACATTTCCTCTGATAATACTAGCAAACACTTTACCTACTAATATCATCCCAACTAGCATTATCCCTTCTAATTCCTCCCACCTTTAGGACATCATCAAAATATTTATCTACTGAATCCAAGCAAATGTTACGGCTACCCACTGAGATAGCAAGCTCTATAGCAATTCTTTTGGCTTTGATATCAGCATAAGCCCCCTTGAAGGTGCTAGGGATTCTTCGATTGAAAACCGCTACAGGGATACCAAGATCATTACGAATCAGGCCTCCTAACACCCGATCCCCATAACGACTCATATGCGAACCTGTACAGATGTTACTGAAACCGTTGGGGGGGGGGACCAATGACTCTGAGCAATAAGAGGAGAAGAGATCTTCATCACCTGGATATAAGCTTCAACAAATGCTCCATTACCCTCGACTTCCTTCCACCACGATAGCTCAGGATTATGTTTGACTTTGTTCCTCGAAGCATAGATAACCTAGAGATTGTTGGCGATGTGAGAGAGTTTTTTCGCACACCAAACATTCGTGATTCGAAAGAACCAATCAAGAAGGCCCACCTCATTCGTAGGAACATCACTACTGTCAATCAGATTCTTCCATGTCTCACTTACTGCACAACAATGGAAAAAACAGTGAGCTAGGTTATCCTTAGCTCCACAGAAAAAGCATTTGGAGGAGCCTCCAATCCGCTTTGCCAGATTATCCTGGCAAGGGATGATGTTGCCCAGGAATTTCCATAAATTCAGCTTAGCCCTAGGGCTACAAATAGATGAGGTGGTCTTTTTACAGACCCTGCTAATGTAATGATACTGGTTAGAAGAGCTCTCAACAACGGGCTCATTCACCGGGAGATTATAAGCTGATTTGGCCGAGAAATTTTTGTCTTTCGTGAGATTCCAGATCCATCTATTACCACCTTCATCATTTAAAGTCATACTAAGGCTGGCCTCTGGATCAGCCTGCTGCCGGGTACCGTCTCTGAGAAGATTCAGTACCGAGGAGATAGATTTCCAAATGGGGCTACCTTTGTTATCCGGATGACAATCTCTGATAATATTATTAGGATAATAGAGATGTTTCATAACTTGGGCAACCAAAGAAGTCGGTTCCTTCAATAATCTCCACAACTGTTTCATGAGAAGAGCTTTGTTGAAGTTCTCAACTTCTCTGAATCCTAATCCCCCCTGATCCACACTCTCACACATCTTTGACCATTTGATCCAATGAAGGGATTTTTTTCTCAACTTTACCACTCCACCAAAAGGAGGAAAAAGCTTAATTAAGCTTAGTAATGATCCCTTTGGGGGGAAAACAAGGACATGGTATAATTGGGTATGGACTGAAGGACGCTAGATACTGTAACACCCCTACCGCTAATCCTTTACTTACCGTCTAATCGTCCTAATTATTCTACTACTCGCAGCGGAATTACTACTACTACGGCGGGTGATACAACACCGCTAACCGCCCATACGACTAGCTAGGCTTACACTACTTACAGTTACAGTCTGATGTCTAAATAATACCGAGCTACTATATTACATACCACTTACAAAATACTGTATACTTACATTACCGGATTACGAGTATCAAAAGTAATTTAATTACATCCATTTCAAGTCTACCAAAATTAATGAGTTTCTAGCAACTACTCATCTACACCATCTCCTAGTTCTTTCATTATCCAAAAGGGTGTACCCCATGGTACACCGGCTAACAAAAAGGCCTATAGCCATGTACAACTTGGTACACCTTTCAAGGTTCAATAATTACATCCAAAAAGAACCATCTTGTTCTCACCAAGTCTTCACCCGTCTCGAGGACCTGTAAATATTAAAAACAATGCCCCAAGGGGCTCAGCAAAAAGCTGCATATAAACTTCGCATATACCGCGTGCTAACTAGGGTACGCCGACTATTTAAGGTCGACTGTACATGCGGTTCATTATTTTCATACATACATGCTTCACATACAACATTCAGTCATATACAATACAATACACAAGCCAAATAGCATTACAATAGCATACACAACACTTACCTTCGCAAGGGTTAGCCAAATTACACATCCGGGTTAATTGGATGCTTATTACTCTTTTACTCATTACAAAATACTTTCTCTTACTTTACTTACTTACTTTACCATACTTGTTTACTCATTCTTACTTACTTACTTTTACTCATGTTAAGTCGGTATGACCTCCGGGCAGGGACTACACCGTCCCACCACCGGGTTTTACTTGGCTCACCAATCCAGGATGCTACCCATTTAAGGGATTTGGGCCGTGAACCAGTTAAGAGCCAAGAATTGGAGCCAACCTCTTGTGACTCCGCCTCCTCACGCGTGGCCGAAACTATATCGGACTTCTACTCATTCCAATTTACCAATTTATTAAGTTAGATTGGTTAGCTTGTTAGGAATCAGTTAGAAGTCCATCCCAGTGTATCCGGTCACAACACAATACATCAAGCATACACACATTCATTATCATCCATACATTTCATGAATTATACAAACTATGATTTAAGAGAATATACAACAAGGAACAACATCATATATTCACAAGTAAGCATAATAGTTCCGATTCGTGCTTTTATCTTGTTAGGTGATCAATTAGCACAAGCACACAAATCAGAGTAGCCAAGGTAGCATACGGGGCATGAGAAGTTCATACCGTTCACCGTTGTACTTGTATCCAACTTTCCTCCGGTGTTCACAATCCAAAAGTCCTATGACATACATACAATCGGGTGATTAATCTCACCATCATTAACTTAACTCGATTACTCTTACGTTTCCTAACTCATACTTAATATGTCTTTACAATCCTTACACTTACATATGGTTTAATTACTCTCCATTACTTTTAAAACTTGTTTTATACTCTTAATGATCTTTAAACATCCTTAATTAGGTCCTAATCATCTTATACTATCATTACCATTCACTTCCTTACCTTAAACCCCATTTAATAAACTTAATTTTACAAATTTTGGTTGGTCTGGGACCTTGTCCGGGTCTTAAGTCCTGGACCAACATGTGGTCACAACTCTCGGCTAGTTTTCTTGCATGGTCCGGGTCCTCTTACTGGACCTGAGTCCCGGACCAGAGACAACTCAAACTCTCGGATGGATTTCTTATTATGGTCCGGGTCCTCTTACTAGAGGTAAGTCCCGGACCTGAATTTGTCGTTAACTCTCGGTGTGTTTATGTGGGGTGGTCCGGGTCCTTATACGGGACCTTAGTCCCGGACCATCCCTTTGTTCTAACTCTCGGCTACAATTTCAGCATGGTCCGGGTCCTTGTCCGGGGACTAAGTCCCGGACCAGCTGTTGTATGTTGCAGATTTTGACAATTTCTTTATCTATTACAAACCAAACTTTGCCTAATTAATTCCCCATTGTTCCTACACTTAATCCCACATATTTAAGCACCTAATTAGTCTCCTAAACATGTTTAAATCCATTGCTAATCTATTACTCCTTTATGCTAATTCACTCACATATTTTCTTAAGTTCTCTTTTCAGCACTTACACTATCTTCCTTTAGTTGCATTATGCTATAGATTTTGACTCTAATTTTCTCCATCTATAGCTCCCTCTTCTAATGTCATTTCTAAAGCTTATAATGCATTAATCATCTCTCCTAACCTACCCACTAACTAGCTCAAATTAAAATCTGTTGCAAAGGCATATTTTTTTTACCTTTTCTAGTTCTTAGATGTCCTAGTCCTAAGTAAATTTTGACATAACCTCCCTAAATTCTTACATTCTCACCACATCATTTATTCACACTTTGTTACCCAACCCAACTCCCTTTTTCAATAACATCAATATACATATCTCTCATACATAAATACCAAACACTAAACACTCCTAAAATTCCTGCACACAACCTCTAAGTCCTATCTAGGTTTCAACAAGTTTTCAATGTCTTTTAAGCTTCAAAATAGTTTGGTTCTTCTTCCACATTACACTACTACTCACTACCATTTCACAATACACATTTAAACTTTTAAAATCGGTTACATAAACATTTTACAAGACTACACAAGTGGCATAGTTTACCTTGTTCTTCCTCTAGTTTTTCTTTTCTTCTTCTTTCTTCCTTTCCTTTTCTCTCTTCCCACCAGCTATGAAGATTCAAAGCTCTACACTACATCCCATTACACACCCACCATTCAATTCAACTAGCCCTTAACTATATTAAAGCTTTTAAGGTAAATTTCTAGGGTTTACGAATTCATTACCTTGCAAAGGAGTAGGTGAAGCTTAGAACAGTACAAGAGCAATATTTTTACTCCTCCAAGAATGCCAAAATCGGCTGGGAATAAAAGGAATAGGAGCTCACAACTTAGGGGCTTCTAATGGTGGTTTCCAAGCTCCAAAGCAAGAACACCCATGGAGATGAAGTTGCTTGTTTTCGGATTTAGAAAAGAGGGAAGTGTTCTCCTTGCTGAGAGGAACACAATGGTATAATTTTTGTAATTTTTGGTGAAGGTTTGATGGGTTAACAGGAAGAGAGGAGGGAATTTGTGTTGGTTCCTCAATTCACCATTGTTGTCGCCCAAGGAAGAAGAAAAGAATAGAGAGGAAGATGAGAGGTGCAGTACGTGAGTGTAGAAGAGAGAGGAGAGAAGGTGTAATTTGCTTTTTGACTTACTTTAAGGCTTTGTCCTTTAGCAAATTAGAAACAATTAAAAGAGAGGGGGACAAGGGGCAGCCGGCTCACACTCAGCCCTCTATGGGTTTTAAAATTTTTATTTACAATAGTGGACACACTAGTTTGGGTTATTTATGTTTTTACCCCACAACTTCCCGTTTTGACAGTTTTTTACTATTTCCTCGTTTTATTGATTTTATTGGCTCTAGACCTTCACTAATGTTTATTAATGACTATTTAGTTGACCAAAATTGTTACGAGTCTATTTGACCCGCTTAAAGTCACGTTTTCCCAGTTTCCTCGAAAAACGCGCTTTTAAGGTTCGTTTGTGTTTTTAATCCGTTTTAAGGATCCGTTTTCTTCGGGATTTGTTCCCTCATGATTATTTAGACATAATTAAGCTTCTAAATTACTTAATTAATCACTATTTTTAATTACGGGGTATTTCAGATACCATGATGGATCTGGCTGCCTGGGCCATCAGTTTAGTCCAACTGGAGATCCTTTTGTGACAGAGTCCAGAAGATAGGTAAAAAGATCATATTTCCTCCTACCTATCTTTAGAGGAAGCCCTAGATATTTGAAGAAACAGGGAACCTCTTGGACATTGAGCAGTCTGGCTAGGCTCTCTTTGGTGGATGGGGATAATTTTTTGCTGAACACCAGTACTGATTTGAGATGGTTAATTTTGTGGCCTGAAGCGTGGAGGAATTGAGAGGATATGGTTTAGCTGAGAGATATTTGTGGGGCTAGCTCTCCCAAAGAGGAGGATATCATCTGCAAAGGCTAAGTGGGAAATTGACGGACACAGTGGAGATAACTTAATCCCATGGTAGTCTCCTATACTTTCAGACTTATTAAGAAAGCTGGAAAGGCCTTCCTGAGCCAAAATAAAAAGGAAAGGGGAAAGAGGATCCCCTTGCCTAATACCCCTAGTCTGAGAGAAGGAAGTACCTGGTTTGCCATTGATGAGAATGGAGCATCTCACTGATCGGACACAGTTCATGACAGGGATGGTCCAGTTGGTCGGGAAACCCATCGACGAAAGCACATCTTGAAGAAAAGACCACTCTAATCTGTCATAAGCTTTGCTCAGATCTAATTTGAGGGCAAAGAAGCCATTCTTGACAGCTTGGTTCTTGTCTAAGAAGTGCTGAAGTTCCCCCGCTAATATGATATTATCCGTGATAAGTCTACCCTTAACAAAGCCTGATTGGTTATGTGAGATAATATGAGGTAGAATGTGCTGGATTCTATTAGCCAAGGTCTTAGAGGCGATCTTATACACGAAATTATAGAGAGCGATAGGTCTGAATTTATCAATCTCAGCCGCTCCCGCCATCTTGGGAATAAGAGTGATAAAGTAGTCATTCAGAGCTGGGATAGGGAAGCCTCTAAGGATATGCATTACCGCCTCAATAACCTGGTTTCCAATAATGTTCCAATAAGTGATAAAGAATTTGCCATTGAAGCCATCAGGGCCTGGAGCTTTGTTGGCGCCTAGTTGCTTAGCAGCCAAAACGATCTCATCCTGATTATACGACTAGCAAGCTCAATAACAAATTAGCGTTGAGTTTACCCTCCACTGCCAATGGAGATCCTTATATGCATGGGGATGAGAAGAGGCAAACAAGGACTGAAAATACTCCCTGGCTATGGTTTCAATGTTGTGCCAAGAATACTTCATGGTTTGCCCTGGATCCATAAGCCCAAATATCTCTTTGGATCTTTTAATGGAGGAGGCCCTTGCATGAAAGAAACCAGTATTCTTGTCTCCTTCTTTAATCCACTTATCTCTCGATCTTTGTTTCCACCATATTTCTTCCGATAAGCTAACAACTCAATTTCCATGAGCAATCTTTTTCTATTATTGATAGCTCCCACAGAGCTATCACTTATAGAATACTACCGAGCTCTTTCTTCTTGTTATTGAATTTCCAATTGATTTTTGAGATAGACCAGCCATTCCATTCACTCAACTTCCTAGCACACTGGCTCAGGCTAGTAGTGATGTCAACATTATGAGAACTCCAAACATTGGTGACTATCTCCGCGCACTTAGCATCCAAGCACCACCCATTTTCAAATCTGAAAACTTTTGCTGGTATTTTGTGTCTACCAAACAACCGAATAAACAGGGGACAATGATCAGAGGCTTCACGAGGCAAATGTTCCACAGAGATATACGGAAATACATTCAGTCCCGAGGAAGAGAAAAACACTCTATCCAATCTGCTATGAGAATTAAACTCACCTTCCCTGCAATTAGTATAGGTAGAGCTTTCTCCGAAGAAACCTATATCATGAAGATCACACTTAGCTATAACATCTCTAAAAGGGGCCATATGAACCTCTTGCCTACTTTTTCCCCCAATCTTCTCTGAGGCAAACATGATCTGGTTGAAATCCCCAGCTACCACCCAGGGCAGGTGCACTTGTCTACTAATCAGAAGAAGTTTCCAAGACAAATGCTTTAGGGTCCAGTTAGACCACCCATAAAAGCCAGTGAAGACAAACTGGAGATCACCCAGAAGGGAAAAAACTGCTGACATGTGATGCCTGGATTGGGATATAATCGAACACCCTAATGAGCTTTTCCACATGAGACAGAGACCACCACTCCTACCTCTACTAGCAACTGCTAACCCCTGATAATTAGGAAATTTGCTGAAAAACCCATCCATATCCTCCAAAGATTTATGGGTTTCACTGAAGAAGATAATATCCGGGTTGAGTTTAACTATCAAACTCTTCACCCAATGGGCATCTTTAGTTTACCCAGTCCCCTGCAATTCAGCGAGAGACAACTCATCTGTTAAAGCTTCCCGGGATTACAGAGGAAATGAAATACCCCAAACCTTGATATGTAGTTTAAATATTAAAATATGGTTTGTAAAGGCTAAAAGTGCCTTGGAAACATCAGTGAACAATTTAAACCATAGTAAAATGCAATAAGCACTAAGACACAGCTTGAGCAAAAACATGTTCTAAGCTTGGAGTGAACTTGGTTAGGACCCAAAGAGCCTACCAAGACTTAATAATATTCAATTATGATTTAATAAGGCTAATTAAGTCCTTAGTAAACCTTAGTAGACAGTTAAACCAAATAAAACATAAGAAAATACCTTAAAGTCAATAAGAGCAAAAATGTGCTCTAAGCTTGGGATAAATTTGTATAAGACCTAATGGTCATACCTATACCTTATAAATATGTTAATGAACATATTAAATCAATTACCAAAGAAAACCAAGCTTGAAAACAAGTTAAAACACAAAAGTGCTTTAAGGAGTCTTAAAGCACGTTTTTGAAAAATTGTCTTGTAAATGAGTTTTGAATGGCTAAATGTCCATCATTACTCTTTAATTAACATGTGTACTATATAGTATCACATTTGGAAGTCTATATCAATGAGAAATCAAAAATTTCACATCTATGTGCCTTGTTTTAGTGAATAGTAACTAAAATAAGCTAGTTGTAACATATGTTGTTATAAGTAATTAAATTGGTCAACAAAGACCATGACTAGGCCTAAAACATTAAGGGGCCGGTTTATCCATGTGTGACTCACCACACTTGGCCAATCAAATAACTAAGGAAAGTAATAAAGCAAAAGAACTATTTACTTTAACATAATATCTTCCAAAGTAGAACTCATCTTCATTCTTTCATTTCCTTTCATTTCACACGTCTCCTTCCTCCCTTCATGCTCTCTTCTACGGTTGCTACAGCCATATACAATTCTCAATCTTCTTTCACTTGTAACTTCTAGCTCCATGGTCCAAATTCAATTTCAAGACCACCATTCTTCTAGTTGGAGCAAGCTCTACACTTCTATCTTTTCAAATCTTCAAAAGCCTCATTTCGGTGCCAAGGAGATTCACCATTGATGGAGCTTGAGCTCACCTTTTCACATATTATTGTTCTCCTTTGCTTCAAGGTAAGGAAACTCAAAGAAAAATGATGTTTCCTTCATGTTTTGTGTTGTCCGAAAATTCACCTCACAATGGTGTCTTTACCTTGCTTGTTTTAGCTCCATTTGAACCTTGCAAGGGCTAGGAGGAGTCCTCTCTTGATACTTATTCAAGTTCTCTTCCAATTCCAAGGTAAAACATTACCTTAATGTGTTAAGACAATATATGTGCCTAGGGTTTACAATGAGATGAAGCACAATGCTTGAATACTCATTCTATTATTTGTACATTGTTTAGAAGTTGACAAACAACCAAACACCCTACCGGTTTTACAAGGAAACAAGAAAGAAGTTTGTGAGGAAAAAGAGGTAAACAAGCTATCTCAATGTAGTTTAAATGCCTTAGGAAAATGAGCTTGATTTGCTTAATAAAATACCTAAGGAGCCAAAGGTGAATGACCTAGAAAATGCTCTCAAGGAACTATTAAGGGGCATATGTGATATTGAGTGTATTTGCAGGTTAAAGGCAATATACTATGTGGGAAATTCAGTGTTTAAGGTTTATGCAATTTAAGGGCCTAAGAGCCATGTTATTTAAGGGCCTAAGTGCCAAGCAATTTAAGCTTATGCACTATATTGTGATATAGTGCTAAATGTGTGAAGTTTGTGTATAAAAATGTGTTTGATGGATTTTAGGTGTTCTTGAATGAAATAAGGTAAAAACCTAAGTGTTTGGATGTGAGTATATACAAGAGAAGCTATGGCCAAATTTGGAAAATGTGTAAGAAGTTCTAAGTGTTTTAAGTAAGTTTTGGTGAACTAGGAAGTGTTAAAGGTGAACAAATGTTTTACTTGGGAAGAAAACATGTATTAAGGTGATTTAGAGTGATGCAAGGATTTAGGTGTTATCTTGGAAGTTCTAGGAATTCAATGTGTGTTTCTGAGAATGTATTTAAGTCTTGGAGAAGTTTTGTTTAAGGTTTAGGAATGTTGATGTACAAGGAAGAAGTGATGTTTAGGTAAGATGTGAAAAAGGAGATTTAGTTAGTAAGAAAAGAAGTTTGAGAGATGATGTTAAGGTGTAGAGGAAACACCTTGGTATAGTGGTCATTATTGGTGAAATACCACTTAGAAATCTTAAGGAGGAAACATTCCAAGTGCTAAGAATTTTGTAAGAAATTTGTGAATGATAAGATGGTTTTGGTGTGTGATTTAAAGAGTTTAGTACATGGCTAAAGATGGGTTTGAAGTGCCCAAATGAGGTTAGGACATATTAGGATATATGAGGTGAAGTTTGGAGTCAAATGGGCAATGGAAAATAAAGGTCTGGGGCAGACCGACCTTGCGACCGAACTTGCCAAGGTCGGTCGAGCCCAGTTTACCCTGAGAATTGGTTTCTGGAATGGACCGACCTTGGGGACCGGACTTGCAAGGTCGGTCGGGCTTATTTTGTGTACGGATTAAGTTTCTGGAATCGACCGAACATGGGACCGGACTTGGCAAGTTCGGTCGGGCCTGAATTTTCAAAGGGAAGAAACTCTCGGAAATGGACCGAACATGCGACCGAACTTACAAGGTCGGTCGGAGTAGAAATTTTGACGGTAATGTGTTATGGAATGGACCGACCTTGTGCAAGGTCGGTCGGTAAGTCGGTCGGACCAAAACATTGTTTAAGGTTATAAAATGATATGTAATGATGGGGATTGATTAGTAATGATGTTATAAGGTTGTTAAAGACATGTTAAGTGAGTTATAATGACAATTTAGTGGGGGAAAAGTTGTATTGAAATATAAAAGTAAAACAAGTTAAAAAGTGAAGTTATGTAACTAAGCTAACGGGAAAAGTTATAAGCATTAGACTTTAAACAATCATGTTACCCCGATGTTAATAAAAAATACATGTAATGTTATCAGTTGTTCGAGAATTGCTCGAGGAACATAAGTGGACATGATAAAGTGGACTCCGGTGACAGGTATGGTTTTCTTGCAACCTGTGTCCTACCGATTACACCGGCTTGTATGCCAATGTGTTTTTCTGTATGTTTGCCACGTTGTAAGATAAACATGTAATGAGTTTACAGTAATTCATATATGTGGCGTGTTCAACTCCGATACCATTTAACCTCGGCAGTGTTAACCTTAGTTAACTGAGTCTAGGATCACATGAGAGTTCGGTATTCGGATTAAACGACCCGAACCATGGGGCGTTCTAACCACGGCTATGCGTGAGTTGATTATGTGATGTGGTGTATGTGAATGTAGGGATCTCCCTTGTATGTTTAACCCAGTTGTAATACTGTATGTGTGTAGGTGTGATAGACTCCATAGTGGGGTTCTAACTAATATCTAAAGTAAGTATGTACTAACAGTGGTGAGGAATCCGGTTTGGCCGGTCGCGCGTTGTTTGGGAGGGGGTATCCTTCTTAGCCTTACCCTTCTCTTTGTTATGGTTGTTTCCCTCAGGGTTATGAATCTCCCATTAGCTTATTCCAAAGCTTAGCTATTCTGACTTATGATCGGTGTTGTTTGAGTGGTAGAGTGGTCTTTTCTTCAAGATGTGCTTTCGTCGATGGGTTTCCCGACCAACTGGACCATCCCTGTCATGAACTGTGTCCGATCAGTGAGATGCTCCATTCTCATCAATGGCAAACCAGGTACTTCCTTCTCTCAGACTAGGGGTATTAGGCAAGGGGATCCTCTTTCCCTTTCCTTTTTTTTGGCTCAGGAAGGCCTTTCCAGCTTTCTTAATAAGTCTGAAAGTATAGGAGACTACCATGGGATTAAGTTATCTCCACTGTGTCCGTCAATTTCCCACTTAGCCTTTGCAGATGATATCCTCCTCTTTGGGAGAGCTAGCCCCCACAAATCTCTCAGCTAAACCATATCCTCTCTAAATTCCTCCACGCTTCAGGCCACAAAATTAACCATCTCAAATCAGTACTGGTGTTCAGCAAAAAATTATCCCCATCCACCAAGAGAGCCTAGCCAGACTGCTCAATGTCCAAGAGGTTCCCTGTTTCTTCAAATATCTAGGGCTTCCTCTAAGATAGGTAGGAGGAAATATGATCTTTTTACCTATCTTCTGGACTCTGTTCACAAAAGGATCTCCAGTTGGACTAAACTGATGGCCCAGGCAGCCAGATCCATCATGGTATCTGAAATACCCCGTAATTAAAAATAGTGATTAATTAAGTAATTTAGAAGCTTAATTATGTCTAAATAATCATGAGGGAACAAATCCCGAAGAAAACGGATCCTTAAAACGGATTAAAAACACAAACGAACCTTAAAAGCGCGTTTTCGAGGAAACTGGGAAAACGTGACTTTAAGCGGGTCAAATAGACTCGTAACAATTTTGGTCAACTAAATAGTCATTAATAAACATTAGTGAAGGTCTAGAGCCAATAAAATCAATAAAACGAGGAAATAGTAAAAAACTGTCAAAACGGGAAGTTGTGGGGTAAAAACATAAATAACCCAAACTAGTGTGTCCACTATTGTAAATAAAAATTTTAAAACCCATAGAGGGCTGAGTGTGAGCCGGCTGCCCCTTGTCCCCCTCTCTCTTTTAATTGTTTCTAATTTGCTAAAGGACAAAGCCTTAAAGTAAGTCAAAAAGCAAATTACACCTTCTCTCCTCTATTCTCTTCTACACTCACGTACTGCACCTCTCATCTTCCTCTCTATTTCTTTTCTTCTTCCTTGGGCGACAACAATGGTGAATTGAGGAACCAACACAAATTCCCTCCTCCTCTTCCTGTTAACCCATCAAACCTTCACCAAAAATTACAAAAATTATACCATTGTGTTCCTCTCAGCAAGGAGAACACTTCCCTCTTTTCTAAATCCGAAAACAAGCAACTTCATCTCCATGGGTGTTCTTGCTTTGGAGCTTGGAAACCACCATTAGAAGCCCCTAAGTTGTGAGCTCCTATTCCTTTTATTCCCAGCCGATTTTGGCATTCTTGGAGGAGTAAAAATATTGCTCTTGTACTGTTCTAAGCTTCACCTACTCCTTTGCAAGGTAATGAATTCGTAACCCTAGAAATTTACCTTAAAAGCTTTAATATAGTTAAGGGCTAGTTGAATTGAATGGGTGTGTAATGGGATGTAGTGTAGAGCTTTGAATCTTCATAGCTGGTGGGAAGAGAGAAAAGGAAAGGAAGAAAGAAGAAGAAAAGAAAAACTAGAAGAACAAGGTAAACTATGCCACTTGTGTAGTCTTGTAAAATGTTTATGTAACCGATTTTAAAGTTTAAATGTGTATTGTGAAATGGTAGTGAGTAGTAGTGTAATGTGGAAGAAGAACCAAACTATTTTGAAGCTTAAAGACATTGAAAACTTGTTGAAACCTAGATAGGACTTAGAGGTTGTGTGCAGGAATTTTAGGAGTGTTTAGTGTTTGGTATTTATGTATGAGAGATATGTATATTGATGTTATTGAAAACAGGTGAGGAACAAAGTGTGAATTTGATGGTGAGAATGTAAGAATTTAGGGGAGGTTATGTCAAAATTTACTTAGGACTAGGACATCTAAGAACTAGAAACTAGGTAAAAAAAATATGCCTTTGCAACAGATTTTAATTTGAGCTAGTTAGTGGGTAGGTTAGGAGAGATGATTAATGCATTATAAGCTTTAGAAATGACATTAGAAGAGGGAGCTATAGATGGAGAAAATTAGAGTCAAAATCTATAGCATAATGCAACTAAAGGAAGATAGTGTAAGTGCTGAAAAGAGAACTTAAGAAAATATGTGAGTGAATTAGCATAAAAGGAGTAATAGATTAGCAATGGATTTAAACATGTTTAGGAGACTAATTAGGTGCTTAAATATGTGGGATTAAGTGTAGGAACAATGGGGAATTAATTAGGCAAAGTTTGGTTTGTAATAGATAAAGAAATTGTCAAAATCTGCAACATACAACAGCTGGTCCGGGACTTAGTCCCCGGACAAGGACCCGGACCATGCTGAAATTGTAGCCGAGAGTTAGAACAAAGGGATGGTCCGGGACTAAGGTCCCGTATAAGGACCCGGACCACCCCACATAAACACACCGAGAGTTAACGACAAATTCAGGTCCGGGACTTACCTCTAGTAAGAGGACCCGGACCATAATAAGAAATCCATCCGAGAGTTTGAGTTGTCTCTGGTCCGGGACTCAGGTCCAGTAAGAGGACCCGGACCATGCAAGAAAACTAGCCGAGAGTTGTGACCACATGTTGGTCCAGGACTTAAGACCCGGACAAGGTCCCAGACCAACCAAAATTGTAAAATTAAGTTTATTAAATGGGGTTTAAGGTAAGGAAGTGAATGGTAATGATAGTATAAGATGATTAGGACCTAATTAAGGATGTTTAAAGATCATTAAGAGTATAAACAAGTTTTAAAAGTAATGGAGAGTAATTAACCATATGTAAGTGTAAGGATTGTAAAGACATATTAAGTATGAGTTAGGAAACGTAAGAGTAATCGAGTTAAGTTAATGATGGTGAGATTAATCACCCGATTGTATGTATGTCATAGGACTTTTGGATTGTGAACACCGGAGGAAAGTTGGATACAAGTACAACGGTGAACGGTATGAACTTCTCATGCCCCGTATGCTACCTTGGCTACTCTGATTTGTGTGCTTGTGTGCTAATTGATCACCTAACAAGATAAAAGCACGAATCGGAACTATTATGCTTACTTGTGAATATATGATGTTTTCCTTGTTGTATATTCTCTTAAATCATAGTTTGTATAATTCATGAAATGTATGGATGATAATGAATGTGTGTATGCTTGATGTATTGTGTTGTGACCGGATACACTGGGATGGACTTCTAACTGATTCCTAACAAGCTAACCAATCTAACTTAATAAATTGGTAAATTGGAATGAGTAGAAGTCCGATATAGTTTCGGCCACGCGTGAGGAGGCGGAGTCACAAGAGGTTGGCTCCAATTCTTGGCTCTTAACTGGTTCACGGCCCAAATCCCTTAAATGGGTAGCATCCTGGATTGGTGAGCCAAGTAAAACCCGTTGGTGGGACGGTGTAGTCCCTGCCCGGAGGTCATACCGACTTAACATGAGTAAAAGTAAGTAAGTAAGAATGAGTAAACAAGTATGGTAAAGTAAGTAAGTAAAGTAAGAGAAAGTATTTTGTAATGAGTAAAAGAGTAATAAGCATCCAATTAACCCGGATGTGTAATTTGGCTAACCCTTGCGAAGGTAAGTGTTGTGTATGCTATTGTAATGCTATTTGGCTTGTGTATTGTATTGTATATGACTGAATGTTGTATGTGAAGCATGTATGTATGAAAATAATGAACCGCATGTACAGTCGACCTTAAATAGTCGGCGTACCCTAGTTAGCACGCGGTATATGCGAAGTTTATATGCAGCTTTTTGCTGAGCCCCTTGGGGCATTGTTTTTAATATTTACAGGTCCTCGAGACGGGTGAAGACTTGGTGAGAACAAGATGGTTCTTTTTGGATGTAATTATTGAACCTTGAAAGGTGTACCAAGTTGTACATGGCTATAGGCCTTTTTGTTAGCCGGTGTACCATGGGGTACACCCTTTTGGATAATGAAAGAACTAGGAGATGGTGTAGATGAGTAGTTGCTAGAAACTCATTAATTTTGGTAGACTTGAAATGGATGTAATTAAATTACTTTTGATACTCGGTAATCCGGTAATGTAAGTATACAGTATTTTGTAAGTGGTATGTAATATAGTAGCTCGGTATTATTTAGACATCAGACTGTAACTGTAAGTAGTGTAAGCCTAGCTAGTCGTATGGGCGGTTAGCGGTGTTGTATCACCCGCCGTAGTAGTAGTAATTCCGCTGCGAGTAGTAGAATAATTAGGACGATTAGACGGTAAGTAAAGGATTAGCGGTAGGGGTGTTACAGTATCTAGCGTCCTTCAGTCCATACCCAATTATACCATGTCCTTGTTTTCCCTCCCCAAAGGGATCATTACTAAGCTTAATTAAGCTTTTTCCTCCTTTTGGTGGAGTGGTAAAGTTGAGAAAAAAATCCCTTCATTGGATCAAATGGTCAAAGATGTGTGAGAGTGTGGATCAGGGGGGATTAGGATTCAGAGAAGTTGAGAACTTCAACAAAGCTCTTCTCATGAAACAGTTGTGGAGATTATTGAAGGAACCGACTTCTTTGGTTGCCCAAGTTATGAAACATCTCTATTATCCAATAATTTATCAGAGATTGTCATCCGGATAACAAGGTAGCCCCATTTGGAAATCTATCTCTCGGTACTAGAATTCATACATATCAGCGTCGGTCCCAGTTGGACTCGCCTGAGGTCCTCTGCTGGCTCAGACAGCTATCAGAGGCCAGCTTAGTACTAAATGATGATGGTAACTGGATCTGGAATCTCACGAAGACACAAATTTCTCGGCCAAATCAGCTTATAATCTCCCGGTGATGAGAGCCCGTTGTTGAGAGCTCTTCTAACCAGTATCATTACATTAGCAGGGTCTGTAAAAAGACCACCATCTATTTGTAGCCCTAGGGCTAAGCTGAATTTATGGAAATTCCTGGGCAACATCATCCCTTGCCAGGATAATCTGGCAAAGCGGATTGGAGGCTCCTCCAAATGCTTTTTCTGTGGAGCTAAGGATAACCTAGCTCACTGTTTTTTCCATTGTTGTGCAGTAGTAGTGAGACATGGAAGGATCTGATTGACAGTAGTGATGTTCCTACGAATGAGGTGGGCCTCTCTTGATTGGTTCTTTCGAATCACGAATGTTTGGTGTGCAAAAAACTCTCTCACATCGCCAACAATCTCTAGGTTATCTATGCTTCGAGGAACAGTCACAAACATAATCCTGAGCTATCGTGGTGGAAGGAAGTCGAGGGTAATGGAGCATTGTTGAAGAATATATCCAGGTGATGAAGATCTCTTCTCCTCTTATTGCTCAGAGTCATTGGTCTCCCCCCCCCAACGGTTTCAGTACATTCGCATATGAGTCGTTACATGGGTATCGGATGTCGTTATGGAGGAGGGTGTTAGGAGGCCTGATTCGTAATGATTGGTATCCCTGTAGCGGTTTTTCAATCGAAGGTTATCCCTACACCTTCCTAGCGGGGGCTTATGCTGATATCAAAGCCAAAAGAATGCTATAGAGCTTGCTATCTCAGTGGGTTAGCCGTAACATTTGCATTCAGTAGATAAATATTTTGATGATGTCCTAAAGGTGGGAGGAAGAAGGATAGGATAATGCTTTGGGATGATATTAGTAGAGTAAAGTGTTTGCTAGTATTATCAGAGGAAATGTTACCATGTATGATAATTATCCGGTTAAGCTAGTTTGAAATATGGACAATCCTCATGTAGATAGTACTCTCCTCTAGATGAGGGAGTATGTTCCCCTAAGTATTAGTACGGCGTTGTAAGCTAGACCTGGATCAAGCAGGATGGGGGTGGTGCTATATCTCTCATCTTGGTTGACTATAGTTTGTTTTGTAATCTGGTTTATTTATATATGATGATATCAAGTTTTTTAAAAAAAGTACAGATGGATTATTAGTATTTAAATAATAAAAAATTTATAATAAATATTTACCATTGTAAAATATGTTTAACTTTGTATAGAATATTTGTATTTTGTTATTAATACCTTCAAATTATATATTTCTACATTATAATTATATCACATTTTTAAACCATAAGAATTTTGTAGAAGTTTTGTTGAGTGATATAAGATATTTACATAAATGAATTTTAACAAAAAGTCACACTATTACTAAGTAGAAGAAAAAACAAAAAATAGTAGGATAGAAAAGTTATTGGTATAATTGTGATTTTACCCTCACAAATATTCAATTTATAGTTAATGGTGGTGGTGCTTGTATCATCGTTTTTTCTAAAGTAAAATCAGCATTATTTTGATTCAGGGATTTAATAGAAAAAATCAGCCTTCTTTTTGCTCCCGTCAAATCGTTGTCTACAATAGTTTACATTATATTCTTTGAAAATACGGTAAATACGGATATGCAGATGATTATACGCTTGTACGCCACTACGAGATGGGTGTTCGATGAGACCATGGTTGTAAAAAACGGTACGGTGCGGCTGTTTATACGGAGTATCACCTGTTTTGCAATGAAACGTATTGACACAACTGTATGAAATCCGCCTCGTCGAACACCCCATTTCGCAGTGATGTACGGTCGTATGATCATCTGTATTTCTGTATTTACTGTATTTTTAAAGAATACGGTATAAACTATTAAAGATAACGAGTAAAAAGAAGAATAATTTTTATATTAAATATCTAAATGAAAATAATGTTGACCTTATATAAGGTTTTACTTTAAAAAAATTATGATATAAGCAAACCACCAATAACTATAAATTGAATCTTTGAGAGGGCAAAATTACAATACCAATAACTTTTCTATCTTACTATTTTTTGTTCTTTTTTTTTTACTTAGTAATAGTGTGACTTTTTCTTAAAATTCACTTATGTAACTTATATTATATCATTCAACAAAACTTCTATAAAATTCTTATAGTTAAGAATGTGATAACTTTATAATAGATACATATACAATTTTAAGGTATTAATAACAAATACAATATTATGTACAAAGTGGAACATTTTTTATACTTGTAAATGTTATTATAAATTTTTTGTTATTTAAATATATAATATTTAATCCGTACTAGTTCCCCGTTTTATCTGTATTGATACTTTCGTCGTATCACGTACTCTCAGTGGATCGTATTGAACTCTCGTACCGTTTTTCGCAACCTTGGATGAGACGAATTTCATATGGCCGTGTCAACACGTTTTATTACAAAAACGGCGATACACCGTATAAACAGTCGTATCGACCGTTTTTTACAACCATGATCATATGTAGATGTAGTAGAAAAAACATGACATTACACCTATAAAAACTGTACATTATTTATATAATAAATATTAAACACAAAAATAGTACTTTTAGTATAATTGTTTATTGTAAAGATTTTTCTTATTCATTGTATATGTTTTCATTGTTGATTGTACAATGAATGTTGCTATCTTTGACTACATATACATGTAGTCAAGAATTTGTCTATTTATAATTACAAACACACGGATGTCTCCTAAAAAAAGATTGTAGCGCGTACTGTTAATCACATGGTAAGAATAGTAGGGGGTTAAGGGAACAGATTCGATTTTGGTTGGTGAGACTTGTCTTTCTTTTCTGATGTTGCTTAACCACTTGGTGGTTCTGGCGTATAAAAAGAACATCGAAGCCACAAGTGGTCTCTAGTGCTGGTACCACCAAGCTTCGATTGACTGAATCACAAATATTTCATAACCATCTGCAATTTGCCACTACAAGTACTATTGGAGTTTATATTGGTTTTGGGCTTATCTGGCCCGTTTATGTTTCAGCATGCTTATTTGGGTTTGTTTTGTCTAATTTATCTTTACGATTCTGTTTTGTTTATTCTTGGGTAGTTTAGATTCTTTGAGTATATTTAGCATAACAGTTTTTATCTTTAGTGAGCATATATACAAACGCTAATAGACTTGTAAAACCTAATATTATACAATACAAGTTCACGGCGGTTTACATCTGTTTACATGCTCACACACAGAGAGCATACAACCCTTTCCTCGTTACATACACCTTCACAATCCTTTCTCACTACATACACAAACACTAAATTCTAACATGGTATCAGAGCTATAGGGAGGCTAGGGCTGTTACAACCCTTGCGGCAATGACAGGAGGCACTGGGAAAGGGAAGGATGAAGAAAATTCCTCTGCAGAAACCGGAAACTCCTCCATTGATGTGAATGACCCTATCTATGTTCACCCAGCGGAAAATCCAGGGTTATGTCTTGTTCAGAAGTTTGAAGGCACGGGCTTCCTTGGATGGAGGTTTGACATGACCACAGCTCTGAAAACCAAGAACAAATATTTTTTGTCACAGGCAAAGTAAAGAAGCCAACAGAGACAGAAAGTATTCGACATGCTTCTTGGGAGAGAGCAAACTCACTAGTGGTTTCATGGATCAAAAACACTCTTGGAGGCACCGTGCTACAGAGCGTGAGGTATATAGATGATCCCAAGGAGATATGGGACATCCTCTGTCGCAGGTACCAGCATTCTAATCTTGCCATAGTTCATACATTAAAAAGAGATTTGACAGAAGTTAAACAGGATGATTTATCAGTCTCAGAATATTTTAACAAATTGAAAACGGTGTGGGGTGAGTTAGAACAAGCAAAACCAATGCAGCAATTTACTTGCAACAACTGCACTTGTAACATTAACAAGTCAATTCGCAAGGCAGTTGAAGAGGACAAGCTTGTGCATTTTCTGATGGGGCTTAACAGGCGGTATTTGTCCATCAGAGGACAGATTCTAGCAATGGACACCCCACCAGATTTGGAGAAAGCTTTTTCCTTGATTATACAGGAAGAAGAACAGAGGGGTGGACAGGTTACTAATGAGGACAGTACATCCTTCTCTCAGTCACAGGCAAGTTCAACCAGTTAAGCATACAGATATGGGAAGCAGAAACACTAAGTTTGAGACAACTAGAACCGAGACAGATAGAAGGAAGCTCAGTTGTACATACTGCAAAAAGAATGGTCACCTGAGTGAACATTGCTATCAAAAATTGCAATGTGCTCACTGTAAGAAGAGTGGGCATCTTGAAACAGAATGTTTCCACCTCCATGGCAAAGAAAACGTGCTAGCCCGCAGGAAGAAGGGTTTGCACACAATGTTAAAGCAGAAGAAATTCAACAAGGGGAATCATCTAGTTCAGAGGGTGGTCTCATCGCAAAGCAAATTCAGCAGATATCAGATATGATTCGCAGCGCAACTACGGGAACAAAATCGGAAGACTTGAGCTACTCAAATTTTTCAGGTAAACAAATTTCGATTGACAAATTCAGTCTTACCAGCACTCGTAGTTTGTTTCAAGGCAAGTGGATAATAGATTCAGGGTCCACTGACCATATTTCTGGCATTAAATCCGATTTTGAAACCCTAAACACTTACGAAATGGAAAACGTATAATATACCGGATGGAACTCCACATAGTGTGAATCTGATGGTGATGTTAGGGTGAACAAGCGCTTGCTTCTCAGGGATCCTTTTCGTACCAGAGTTTCATTTTTCTTTGATCTCTGTGAAGAAGCTAACTGAGAGTGGTGATTGTTCTTTGATTTTTCGCGGTGGCGAATGTCTTCTTCAGGACCTGTTGACCGCGACGACTGAGGTTTTTGGAAGAAGTTTCCATGGGCTCTACGTTCTGGACTCACCCGCAGGAAGGGACGGTGTTGGAATGGGCCGCACTTACCGAGAGTCGAAGCGGACTGAGGAAGGTCTGAGGCAGACTGAGATGGTCTGTGTTTCTTCAAAGTCGAAGCAGACCGACGGTTTTGATTTTTCTTATTTTTGTAATAAGGCCACAGGTTTAGAAATGGGCCACAGTTTTTTTTGTTTCTTCAAAGGCCAAGGCAGTTCACATTAAACTTGGACATGTACCCTACAGAAAACTTGTTTCAATGGGTTTAATTAAGCAGTCTGATTTTCATTCCAATTATGCTTGCGATGTCTGTTACAAGAGTCGGGCCCGACGGTTGCCTTTTGATGATTCGTCTATAAAACTAAGAGAGCTTTTGAGATGATACACGTGGATGTGTGGGGTCCGTTCAAGGCTGCAACACACAATGGGTATAGGTACTTCGTTTGTTTTGTAGATGATTTTACAAGGACAACTTGGGTACACCTTATCAAACAAAAGGGTATGGCTTGGGAAGCAGTTCTGCATTTTATCACCATGGTGGAACGTCAGTTTGATACAACAGTTAAGATCATTAGGTCTGACAATGCAAAAGAACTGGGTAGTTCCAATGAAAGGCAAAATTTCTTTTCTCGAAAGGGAATCATTCATCAGACCACTTGTGCTCATACACCCCAGCAGAATGCAGTGGTAGAGAGGAACATAAGTATCTTCTTGAGACCGCCAGAGCCCTTTATTTTCAATCCAATGTTCCTCTTGGTTATTGGGGAGAATGTATTATGCATGCTGCCTATTTGATTAATCGACTACCCTCTAAGGTGTTAGGAGGGGTGTCACCGTTTGAACTTTTACATGGGGGCGCAGTCAGATATGATGATATCAAACCTTTCGGCTGCTTGTGTTATAAGACCATTGTTCATCCCAAGGATAACAAGTTCAGTCCCAGAGGAGAAGCATGTTTTATCTTGGAGAAGCACCACGAAAGAAGGGACACAAGGTCTTGGGGTTTCAGTCACGAGTAGTGGAGGTTTGCAGAGATGTGAAGTTTCATGTGGATGTTTTTCCTTACACAGAGGAAAGCCATGATAGGTTTTCTTTCTCTCGACATAACTCCCTTCCAGATAATTCTCCTATTCTTTTTGATGAAGAGATAGGAGAGTCCACACAAGAAGCAGTTGTGCAGGCCGGTGAGGATACCATGGGGCCAGAACTTCAGGTTCGTCGTTCTAGCAGAGTTACTCACAGGCCTGACTATCTGAATGATTATGTTTGTAACAATGTTTTCAAGGATGTGTTAGACGACAGGATCTACAGGAGTGACGATTTTGCTCAGAATCTCATCTCAGGCTGTGAGAGTCTTACTGAGATTACTCCCGAGACTTGTGTGGCTCTCTTGTCGACCTCTCAAGATGGTTCCCTTTTAGACATGAAAGAACCTCTCCATTATAAGGAAGCTTCCAAGCATGCTCATTGGAGGAAAGCTATGGATGAAGAGTTGCAAGCTCTTGAGCGTAACGGGACATGGAAGGTTGTTGATTTGCCTCGTGGTAAGAAGATGGTGGGCTGTAAATGGGTTTATAAGGTCAAACTCAAGTCCGATGGTACTCTTGAACGATATAAAGTGCGGTTGGTGGCTAAAGGTTTTACCCAGCGCCATGGTTTGGATTACTCAGAGACTTTTTCACCTGTTGTTAAGCTCACAACGATACGTGCTCTCATCATTGTTGCACTTAGCAAAGGGTGGGTAATCAACCAGCTTGATGTGAATAATGCTTTCTTGCATGGCGATCTGGATGAAGAGGTTTACATGCGTATTCCAGATGGTTTTGATGTCGAAGGCTCGAATAAAGCTTGTCTTTTAAAAATCCTTATATGGCCTTAAGCAAGCTTCAAGACAGTGGTTTTCTAAGTTGACAGGTTTTCTTCACAGCCTTCATTTCGTTCAGTCTAAGAATGATTACTCTTTATTTTATAAAGATACCGCCAATGGGCGAATGTTTATGGTTGTTTACGTTGATGATATTCTTGTTGTGGGTGCTTGTCAAAATGAGATTGATCACATCAAGCGTGCTCTTGATCTTACCTTCAAGATCAAGGACTTAGGACCCTTACATTATTTCTTGGGGATAGAGTTTCTTCCTACTGATGGGGGTTATATATTATCTCAACGCAAATATTGCATGGATCTCATTGAAGAATTTGGGTGCCACGAACGGCGTGTTGCGCAGGGCCTATGATAGTAGGGAAGCCTTTGTTAGCTGGCGACGGTACTTTCCTTTCTGATCCCACTGTCTATAGGAGGCTTGTTGGCAAGCTCAATTATCTGTCCAATACACGCCCAGATATCAGTTTTACTGTGCAGAATTTGAGTCAGTTCATGCAGAGGCCAACAGATGCCCACATGGAAGCTGCATTGCATGCGCTATGTTATATAAAAGGGACTGTCAACTATGGACTAGTTCTTGCTGATGGGGGTTCTTCCTCATTGAAGCTTATTGCTTACTGTGATTCAGATTGGGCTGCTTGTCCTAATACCAGAAGATCAGTGTCTGGGTATTACATTTTCTTGGGACAAAGTCCTATCTCTTGGAAGACCAAGAAACAAGGGTCTGTTTCTCTTTCAAGCGCAGAAGCAGAATACCGTTCCCTCCGACGGGTTACGGCAGAACTCACTTGGTTAACTCGTCTATTGTTTGAACTTGGTGTTGAGGATGTTGTCCCAAAACCGGTCAAATGTGATAATCAATCTGCTATTCACATCGCGCGAAATCCAGTTTTTTCACGAAGGACGAAACATATTGAGATAGACTGTCATTTTGTCCGTGATCAGATACAGCGTGGTCTTGTTGATATTGTTTATACTCATTCTTCTACACAGCTGGCAGACATGTTGACAAAGGTCTTACCAGAAACGAGATATAAGCATCAGTTGCAGTCGATGGGAATGCGTGCTACCTCACTTCACAAGCCTTGCTAAACAAGTTTATCTACGGCTTGCGGGGGGTATTGGAGTTTATGTTGGTTTTGGGCTTATCTGGCCCGTTTATGTTTCAGCATGCTTATTTGGGTTTGTTTTGTCTAATTTATCTTTACGATTCTGTTTTGTTTATTCTTGGGTAGTTTAGATTCTTTGAGTATATTTAGCATAACAGTTTTATCTTTAGTGAGCATATATACAAACGCTAATAGACTTGTAAAACCAAATATTATACAATACAAGTTCACGGCGGTTTACATCTGTTTACATGCTCACACACAGAGAGCATACAACCCTTTCCTCGTTACATACACCTTCACAATCCTTTCTCACTACATACACAAACACTAAATTCTAACAAGTACCTAACTATATGTGCAACGCTGAATTCATAACTCTCTCTATGCTCGACAATGTTCCCGACACATCCAACACAGGCGAGAAAGCAGACCTCTGATGGACAGGGCTAATGCACGCCTATAATTCTATACATGTTACGGCAAACCCTTGATGTGCAAAAACGTCGCACACACCAGCAACCCTTTTTCTCATCCTTATCATTCTCCCTGAACGATTCATCAATTGTTTTCCTTCATCTGGCCATATGTTGCAGATTTAGGTAGTGGATGCAGCATTTCCCCATCTTGTCTGTTCACTGAATTCCTTTCTAATCGACCACAATTCCTTGGCACAGTCCATCATAAAGGGCCTCAGTTGATGAGAAGGGTTTAAGCATCTCCTGGCAAGCTTTAACATCCTCTCAACTGCCTTCACCTGATGCTGGAGTTCTTCTTAGCTTAGGGTCCATAGCTATCACCGCTGCACCTTCTTTAAGTTTCTCCATCGCCTGCATCAATAGAATTCATAGGTGAGTATCTTAGCAGCTCATATTGAATTCCCACTTTACTAATTAACTAGTCTTTAGATTGCGCCCTGTAGTTAAAACCATCAGCTTATTTGATGAATAAACCACCAGACTGGAGAAGTAAACTGTCAGTTAATTCCATATATGTTCACACGAATCAACACAATAATGAAGAAACCACCAGTGTTAGTGTATACCTGATGAGAAACCAATTTATTATCATAGCCACCAAATGATAATCTTAACTTTCTGAACTGATATTTAACTTTCTATACGTTTACATGAATCAACAAGATAATGAAGTCTAGTATGCAGCAACACAGAAACCATGGGACATGCATTGCAGGACTGTAATAGAGATTTCTGATATAAGGTCTGAAATAAGCAGGGCTCGCTGAACGGGCTAGTGATCAGTTGCCGATGTTATCCGAAATAGAATATACATGTATAAAGAGCATTCAAGAGCCTGTGCTATATCTTAATGGACTAGGACCGGATCATCCGCCTTCAACTTCTAATTCATGATTAGTTCTCTTTTTCCTCGACCCATATTTGCTATCGGAACACCAAAAACGACCTAGATAGATCTATGTCACCGCAGGTATTAGATTATTAGGTGATGTCAAGCTCAATCATCTATATGGTCGAGCTGAACCCAGAGATTCACAAAGAGAAATATCCATTCAGAATTGAGATATCTTAAATACTTGGTAAAACTTACCCATTTTGACGTAAACCTCTCGCTGATGGGTTTCTTTGTCTCGAGCGGACGCCTTCCAGTAACCAACTCTACAAGCACCACGCCAAAGAGAAAGACGTCACTCTTCTCAGTCAACTGGTAAGTTTTAAGATACTCAGGGTCCAAGTACCCAGCTGTTCCTAGAACTCGGGTTGAGACATGAGTAGCATATTCATCTTCTGGGAGAAGCTTTGCAAATCCAAAATCTGCTACCTTAGCCCTGAGCTTCTCTGTTATGAGGATGTTTGAAGATTTTATGTCTCTGTGTATAATCGGGGGATCTGTCGTCAAACAAAGAAATAAATTATATAGCTGGTAACTTCACAAAGGCACATAGTTCGTTGACCGTTTCAGCAATTCCACCTATTTTTTCAGTAAAATATAATACCATGGTATTGACCAATCCTAATATCACAGAGCACACATGCCGTTTCTAGTCCTAAGTTTACATGATCTGACGTTCCCTGTAGTTAGTTTCAGTAAAATCAGCTTATGTCTACTAGTTACATGGGGAAAATTGTGTACCGAATTCCATCATTGTGAAAGAGCTCAATTTGTGAGACGTACTAATTGTACAAGGCCAAGGCCAAAATCTTAGAGCTTTCACCGCTGATTGGAAAAAGATGACTTGTCCACATACCATTGTAATTGTGCAAGCACACAATTCCATGGGCAACGTCGATAGCAATGTCCAACCTTTGGGCCATCTCAAGATCACCTCCTCGTTTACCTACAAGATATATTTCCTCCAAACTTCAATCTGATATTCTACCAATCAAATCAGTTCAAGCTGTACTAGTCTGTGTTCCTTCTATTTAAGAGCCAAAATAGTGAAATATGTCACGTTAGGGTAGAATTCAAGAATGAATATCAAAAAAGGAGAATGCATTTGAATGCAAATGGAAGTCTCACCCTCCAAATGGTCATGGAGTGTACCATTGCTGATATACTCAACAACAATGACCTTTTCATCACCTTCCTCAGCATACCCATACATTTTCACCAACTCCGGTGCTCGATTGTTGACAATGCAAGGATTTCATTCTTGAATTGTGCTGTAGCATTCTTGTTTGAAACATTCTGCCATATTGAAAGTAATTCAGCTCGCAATTAGATACCACACGAGCGGTGGACAAAATGCGTATCCCCGTTCAAGTGCAGAATGCAGAACGCTACATGAAATTAGAGTGGAAAGGATAGGCGATTTGTCAAGTTAGTAACCAGACATCCTGAGTACGGTACCTTTTGTGCCCGTTTTACTGCAACAACAGATCCATCCCTAAGCCGCCCTTTGTACACCATACCAAACGCGCCTTCTCCAAGCAGATTTCGTTTTGAGAAATTGTTGGTAGCTCTAAGGATCTCTTTGAGAGAGAAGTTGAATTGCTTAGCCTCTAATGAGCTGCCACCACTCTCGCTTCCCACTGAATCAACTGAATGATCAAGCCAGCATTATATGTTATCAGAAGGAAGAAAAAGGGTCAAGAAACAATGTTCAGTTGGACGATGGAGAAAAAAAGGAGTTGACCCTCAGCTGACTGTACAAACACAGAGATAGAAGGCCAAAAGGGCGACAAAAAGAGTGAAAACAATTTCATTTAGCCATTCCGTCGACAGGTGAAAGGCGAGAATATAACTGCCAATGTCTATTCCCACCCGAGTTCACAACTGTCGGTAAGCATGATATAGCGCCAAAGTAGAGATACTCACAAGAGTTCATTCCCGATCCATTTCTGTTTCTGCTGCCATGTCCAGAACCAACGGATAAGTCTCCGCCTGAGGAATCTGCACTCTTATGACTGGAATGAACACCGAAGACATCAGCTATCTTCTTGGCGACACCGCGAAGCGAAGAGCCATCTTCACTTGAGCGAGCAGCTGAATCTTGGCCAGCGGTGGAGCGATTAGTTGAAGAGGAGTATTCACTTGAACGAAAGGTTGAAGAAGATGTTGGATTCTCCATGTAAATCCCAATTGTGTGGTTTGCAAGTAATTCAAGACGTCAAGCCATTATATGTCCAGGTTATTCAGGGTTGATTATTCCACAAAGACGGGAGAAAGCTACCAACTCCTGCACCTCGGTAGATGGACCTCTTGGAAGCTGCGACTTAGGACTAGTACTCCCTATCGTACTAATAAAATACATCTAATCGATGGACAATAGCGAATCTAAGAAGCAAGAGGAATGGACGCGGAAACTCGCGTACGCAGTAGAAATTTGGCCGAGCGGATGAAAAATGAATGGAGAATACGAGTGTTTATCCAGTAGACGGGGGAAGATCGTGCCCCTCCTGATTGTCCCTCGTTAACTGTTGCATTTACTATCTCCGGAAGAGGCGCCAAATTGAAGATGCCGGATGCAATGGTTAGAAAATTGCAAGCTCGACGGAAAGGGAATTGTTGGACCCGTCGCAATACCTCTAGATTTATCAAATAGAAAATGATGGTCCATATTATTCCAAGAAGATAAGCCTAGAAAATGAAGATTAATGTTTCTTTTCATTCTCTTTTCTCAAGAAGCCAGAAGGTATCACGTAATCATTACGGCCGCCTTTACATACTTATTCAGAAAGGTCTAAGGTTGACTAATGATTAATACTAATTGATTATTATATTTTGATAGTAATACTATTTCCGTCTTAAATTAACTAAAATTTGTTTTATGATATATTATTTTTTTCACTTTAAGATAAAATAATTTGTACCATCTTTATTAATTTTTAAACGTCATTCAAATTTTATACACCTAAATTGATAAATGAGATAAAAAGACTAATCTAATTCTATATTTTTTATTCAATAAATGTGTGTCGGGTGATAAACTATTTTTTTCCCTTTGAAGTTGTTATTAATAGCAGTAATCATTAATTTTTAAATGTCATATCCGCATGAATTAAGAAATGAGGTAAAAAAATAACATAACTTTACTTTTGTTTTTCAATAAATGTGTGTTATGTGCTAAACTATATTTTCTCTTGTGTGTTGTTGTTATTAACAGGGGTAATGATGAAAATATGAGGAATAACATATAAGTCTTAACAAATTAAAAGAAATAAAACAACATTTAAAAGTTAATGCGGAGAGTTATATTTTATCATATAAGAAATAATTATAAAACTTAAAATTTAAAAATTATTTTATTTATATATTAAATATTGAAATTAAAACCACATATCTATATTGAACAAAAATGAACTCAGGCTGGGAGGAGTATTAATATAGAGCTTAGGTATAATTAATTACTGGAATAGAGGTTAGCAAAGGAGACCGAGGAGACATAAGGGATCGAGGGAGAAAGAGAAAGACGAGATAAAGAGAGGAATATAGATAATGTCAAGTACTATTAAAAGTCCCTTAACATTCTGGACTGAATCACTTACACTAGATCAGAGAAATTATTATTGAAAGGCCTAGATTAAAGTTGGTATTAATTTATATTTTATAAAAAAATAGGTCAGATATATATATTTTTGTGGGATTTACGATTTTGAATATCAATAGATCTCAACCGCTAAAATACCAAAAATGAATTACATATGTTGGATAAAAGAAGAAAATTAGATACATCTAGCAAACTTATAGTATTCCATAGATAAATTATGGTGTTTTATTCTTCATTGTTGGATATTTTTTTTAATGTAAGTTTATGTTGGACAAACCGACAAAGACACTATTTCTTTGCTGTCAATTGTTCGTCAATTTTTATTTCTTTTATAGCACTCATATTTCACGGAATTATAGTCGCTTACAATATACGCAAATTAATAGGGATCCAATGCTCACCTAGCAATAACTAATTAACGATTGGTCAACTTGACCAAAACTATAAGAACGGAGTGGGCTCTTCTTTCATGACATTAATGTTAAAGTTTTATCTAAAAGTAGTAAATGTTACATTTTAAATAGAGTTGTACTATGAGAGAAAAGGTGACTCCCACTTAAAATAATGACTAATAAAAATATGACATATGATATTTCAAGTAAGATTAACAACTACAGGGATGAAAGAACCGACCCTAAATAAAATAATCCTTGCGTTGAATATTCTTTATTCTAGAGTTGTGGTGGCGAAATGTTTTGTAGCCTCTTTTATTGAGAGTCTCTTATCAAAACAGGAAATTTAGCTTTGAGACACAAAATAGCACTCTCAATGGATCAAGATGTGAATGGACTAGCATCTGAACACAAAAGAGCAATAGGTTAAGATCTTACATTTTATGAGAGTGGAGATTAAGCGGTCCGGCCGTTTTGAGCGGTCACACATTGGACGTCTTTATGGTAGTCTATATGCAGTTGGATGTATATTATGTTGTTATATTTTATTAAAATTTTAAATGATTGTAACTTTTAAAAATCAATCTAAAATATTAAAATGTATATCTTTGTTTATCTATATTTAAATTCTCTAAAACAAGATGAGTTATTAATAATGATCCATTATAAATTTGTACGTCAAAAAAATATCCGATTTACCATATAAAGTTTAAAATACACCAAACAATAATAATAATAATATAGCATAAACTATAATAATCCATCATTAGTTCTAAAATTCATACATCATAAATATCAGATTCACCACTTATTAAATATTTAATCATATTTCTTATTTTTGATAAATCATTTTATGATTTTGGTGTATCTTCGTAAACATATAAAAATAAAAAATTTATGTTTGGTCTAAACATATCCTTGACTAGTCTTGTTTTGAAGAAATTGAATTTAGATGAATAATGGTGTAAAAAAATTCATTTGAAACTAATATTTTACAAGTTATTGTTATTTAACGTTTAATATAAATTTTACTCTCCCTCATATATCACATAGCTAACTCAGTAAGAATACCGACTAAACTGCCGCAAAGATGGTCGTTTAATCCTTATTAGCGATCGGGGTGCCTAATTGACTACATCCTAATGTAGCTATTGATGGTTACATGCATGTACTTTTGCTCTATAAAAACTATTGAGTTAGTATAAAAAACTGTACGGATATGTTATATATATATATATAAATAAAGGTATACATTGCATTTTAATATTAATGAAATGTATTAGATGTACATATTAATTCTTAAATTGTGCAGTAAGTTTATAAAAAAGTATACTTTTACTGTATATAAAATCCACCACTACGAATTTAGCCAAAGCTAGCTACATATACTTGTAGCTAACACGTATTGTTGCGTCATGTAGAGTAGGTTCTAGAGTCAGAAAATATGTTTAGTAAAGAACGGATGTTGTATTAGGGGCCTTTCTATTTCCTCGTCAAAGAAGTGTGAAAGACATTATTGTGGATCCAAGCAAAAAGAAGGGGGCATATGAAACAGGGTAACACGCATTAGTACAAAAATGACCTATTTCAGTGCCCCATATGTTAGCGGTTGTAAAAACACCCGTTGAAATAGAGTATTTTAAAAACCGCCAAAATAGTCTCTATAATATTAGTCGAATTTTGACCTTTCGTCCAGTTCACCGCGCCCTTTACCGAAAAACACTATACTCTCTTCCTTTCTCTTGCGAACCACCCTACAAACAGATGTCTGTTGCGAACGCAACATAAGTAGTCCTCTAAACACCGATTTACCACTTCCATTTAACCATCTGTTTGAGGGTGATAGGAGGAGCTCAAGCGAAGAATGGTTCCTGCTAACTTAAATAACTCTTTCCAAAATTAGATGATGAAGATTGGATTCATATCTGAAACTATTGACCTAGGGAAGCCATGCAGCTTGATTGTTTCTTGAGCGAACAAGACATCTAGTCCTATGCGGTATAAGAACGTTTTAAGGGGATAACGTGGGTAACTTGAAGAAGCGTTTAACCACGACCAGAACTGTATCCACCCCTTGCACTTTGGGAAGGCCTGAAACAAAGTCTATGCTAATGTCCTCCCAAAATCCATCGGGTATGGGTAATGGTTGCAGTAGACCCGCTGGAGATAATGTACTATATTTGACTCGCAAACAGAGGTCACACTTGGCCACATGCTCTTTGATAAATTTCCACATGCCAAACAAGAATACAACACCAGACAACCTCTTGTAAGTCCGTAGGTAGCCCGAGTGTCCTCCTAACGGGCTACAATGATACTCTTGTAGCAAGGATGGAATCAAACTGGACTGAGCAGAAAGAACCATCCTGCCCTTGTAGAACAATCGTCCAGATTTTAAGAACAGATTCAAGATGTGTAGAAGAATCATGTTACAACTCTTGAATAATCTTCATAAGTTTAGCATCAGAATTCAGTTCTCCTTCTATTTTCTTTCATCCGTCATATACAACAATAGTAAGCAAGTACAACTAAGGAATGCCTTCCACTCTTGCTAAGGAGTCAGCTGCAATTTTCTCCTTGCCCAATCGATATTTAATTTCGAAGTCGAACCCCAGCAACTTTATAACCCATTTATATTGATCTTCAGTCATTAATAGTTGTTCTTACAAGTGCTTCAAGCTCTTGTGGTCAATTCGAATAGTGAAATGACTACCCAGAAAGTAATGATGCCACTTTTGCACCGCGAAGACAACAACCATTAGCTCCTTTTCATAAACTGACTTGCTTTGTGCACAAGGTGAAAGAGTGTGACTGATGTAAGCAATAGTTCTTCCTTGTTGCATTAAGGCCTCTTCAATGCCTTTTCCTAAAGTGTTTGTTTCTTACTCAAATGATTGAGAGAAATCAGGAGCTACCAGAATTGGTGCAGATGACAACATTGTCTTAAGCCTTTCAAAAGCTGTTGGAGACCAAAGGAATGAGTCTTTCTTTAATAATGTAGTAAAGGGACTGACGATGAGTGCATAACCTTTGATGAATCTTCTATAGCATCCAGTTAAGCCAAGGAAAGACCATAATTCTTTAATAGTGCAAGGAACTAGCCAAGAAACCATGGAGTAAATCTTCGTAGGATCTGCCTCTACTCCCTCATATGATATTATATGACCCAAGTACTCTAACTTGCGTTGTCAAAGCTACATTTCTTCATCTTAGCCTTTAACTGATTATCAAGCAGGATCTGGAATGCAGTATGCAGATGGGATAAATGCTCTTCCGGTGATGCGCTGGAAACCAGAATGTCGTCGAAGAAGACTAGAATAAGCTTGCTGAGGTAGGGTTTAAAAATAGAATTCATCAAGGATTAGAAGGTTGCTAGAGCGTTGCACAACCCGAACGACATAACAACAAATTTGTAATGGCCCTCATGAGTTCAGAAAGTCATTTTAGGAATGTCTTGTTCCTAAATTCTGATCTGATGGTATCCTGAAGTTAAAATCTAGTTTAAAGAAACCACGTGCTCCATGAAGTTCATCCAAAAGCTCTATCATGGGAAAGGGAAATTTATCCAGAATGGTCACTTCATTAAGGGCTTGGTAGTCGATGTAGAAGCACCATTCACCATTCGTCTTCTTAACTAATAGAATCGCGCTAGAAAATGGACTCAAGTTGGGCATAATAAAACATAATTACTGTAATTCCTGAACAATATGCTCTATCTAGTTCTTTTGATAAAATGGGTACAAATAAGAACGGATGTTTGGAGGAGCGACTTCTGGCTTTAATGGAATTCGATGGTCATGAAATATGCTTTGAGGTAGATTAGAGAAAACACCTCCACGTACTCATCCAACATTAACTGGATCTGGTTATCCGTAATTGGTTCCTCGATCTCTGCAGTAGCACCAGGATTTGTTTAGTATATAAATAGTATCCAGTTATCATCATGGCTAGTGTTGTAAGAAATGTGTATCAAAGTGTTGCAATGTGTTACTATGGGCAAGTGTACCCAGTCGGTGTAGTAATGAAAGTGTCATTCCACTAGGAAATTGAATGTCTATCTCCCTAATTTTGGTATTTTCAGCAAAGAGCAATAATTAAACGGGGGTTTAATCGGTGACAAGCTTAATGATTCGGTTCAAGACAAATTACAAAACAAACACAGAAACTGAATTTGTTTTTTAATGGATTGGATGGATGCACCCTAGGATGGTTATTATCACCTAATTTCTCCCCAACTTCACTTTCAACCCACTCCACTCAAGTTGTCTAATATGACTAATGTAATGACTTTCCAAATCATAGAAGATTCAAATCTTACTTAACTACTTCAAATTCTCTAATCAAGTAGAGTTTGAATCACTAAGTAGCATTAATTGCATGTCCATAATAAAAGCCATAAATTTCACTAACTAATCAAGATAGCACAATCTAGGGTTTCTCTCCCCCTTTGGTCACAATCCCCAACTCAAACTCATGTGTTGTTGGGACCTCCATAAATGCCATAAATGATCAAGTTATAACTTTAAGTACATAAGAGAGAAAACAACTTTCATAAATGGAGTGTAGGTTTCACAAGCTAGTTGGGGATTTAGGGTCAAATCCCCATCCCAAAGTGTAAAATGAGACTACTCAAACATGGAGA
This sequence comes from Limonium bicolor, assembly GCA_023374045.1. Lineage (NCBI taxonomy): Eukaryota > Viridiplantae > Streptophyta > Magnoliopsida > Caryophyllales > Plumbaginaceae > Limonium > Limonium bicolor. The sequence continues at coordinate 131,759,541 of CM041778.1, forward strand.
GAGAGGATAGAAGAAGCCATTCTAGGGGGTGGAGGAGCTTGTGGAAGGTGAGCTTGGTCTTCTCTTCTTCCTTCTCTTCTTCTTCTTTTTCTTCTTTTTCTTCCTCTTTTCTCCCTCCAAATCGCCCTCTCTCTGTGTGTTTGAGTTTCCCAAAAGTGTAAAGTGTAAGTGTGAAGAAACCCCCAAATTTGAGTAATTTATCTACAGATTTTATGTCCGACTGACCCACACTGGGTCGGTCCCATGGGTCAGTCAGCCCTCTAGAGACGAAGGCACATGCCTTTTTTAAGTCCCGACCGACCCACCCTGGGTTAGTCTCCTGGGTCGATCGAGTACAGAGAGGCGCGATGAGTTGAAGAGAGCTGGACAGACCCACCTAGGGTCGGTCTGCTCCAGTGATTCGCTTGATCTTGCGGGAGGCATAAAATCTTCGTTGTGGCTCAAATTGCTCCCCGCTTGTGGCATTGGAAAACTTGAGGGATGAGGAATCTATTGATGCACTCCAGTAGCTCTAAAAGAACCCAAAAGTATGCTCAAAATGAGCTTTTACCTATCAAGAGATCAAACTCTATAAGTTCACTATTAATCACAAAAACACTCTATTAAGTGGTGAAATAAGTTATGCACCAAGTAAAATGAAGGTGAATAACGACCTTAAAACAACATTATTTCACCACTTATCAACTCCCCCACACTTATCTATTTGCTTGTCCTCAAGAAAAATTAGCTAGAAACCCACAACAAGAAGGAACATTTAAAGCAAGCAAGTGTTTAGATGAATTATTGAATTCAAGTGAGCAAAATTTGTGAAAAATCTCAAGAGGGGTGCAACCAACCTTCTCATGGTTTTATGGATATGCTTGAGGAAAATGAAAATATAAAGTTTCAGGGTTTGATCTAGAGTGCTTCCAAGTTCTTAAAGATTGTGGAACTGGGAGAACATTTGCCATGACCAACTTCTCTCAAGAATGAGCATTGAGGAAAAACAAAAGGAAAAAAAGAGATTTGCATTTGATTCACTTTTGCAACAAGAGATGAGGAGATGTAATTTGGAATTTTGCCTTGCTTAAATGAACACTCAACTCTCATTTGCTGGTTACCTATGGTGTCTCTCAAGTTCCCTTTTTAAAACTTTTCACCAGGAAGCACCCCTTAGCAATCCCTAGATGAGAAGATAGAAAGAACCCCTAAGCAATAAAAATTCACCGAGATATGGATTTATGATTGCACCACAAAATAATTGCTCCTCAAGTGAAGTCTTTTGAAAATTTTGGTGGAAAATTTCAAGAATTCATGGAAGAACTTGCTTACTATAAATTGCTACATGGAAGCTATAGATATGCATAAGGAAATTGAGCAGTGCGCCAAAAAGAAAAGGTCATTTCCCCCACACTTGAATGGGACAATGTTCTCATTGTTCAAAGCAAAGCTCAAGGAAAACAAACAAAAGACCTTTTCAAAGAACTATGCATAGAGTAGACAAAAGTGTAATGCATTGTGTAAATGTTAAGGAGTTAGAGAACTAGTAATCCCCTGATAAGGTGTGGGTTGTAGGCGGGTTTCCCCACACTCGATGGTGTCCGGGGTCGTTGAAGCGCTAGCTCTAACGGTGAAGAGTCATAGACCTTAGGAAAAGTTCACAAGAGTTCCTCTTGCATTTGTCCTAACTCATCCTTGAGGAGTTCTTGTGTTCAGTGTGTATATATCTACAATGCATAGCCAAAAAGAAACTAGGCGCAAAAGTGATTCCAAAGAATTCACATAATGGCCATAGTTAGATGCCAAAAGGGGACTCATACATGAGTCCCAAACCATAATAGTCAAAAGTGCAGTAAACAAAGTAGAAGAGTCGAAAATAAAATACTACAAAGCTAGAGTGCGGAATTTAACTGACAAAAATCTAAAGGAAATTTGAATGAAATCAAAAGTGCAGATAAACAATAGACACACCAACATCTATCCATAAAGTGCTACTGGGGAGCGGGACCGCCATGCGCCATCTGGTCACGGAGGGACTGGAGCTGGGCCTCTATCTGACGCTGGTGCTCCTCCAAGCGGCACTACTGCTCGGCCATCTGACGCTCGGACCTGGCGCTAGTAGGCCTTGAAACGCTCCTCGGACACAACCTCGGTCGGTGGTGATGGAGGGAGGAGTAGTAGTGGCGTGGCCTGAGTGGAAGGACTCGAAGAGGACTCCCCACTACTCTGCGTGTCGCCCTTCTGCCAGCCGGTGTCGGTGAGAGTGAAACCCATCCTCCTCATCGTGTAGTCGCCTATAAGCTTCATGTTAGGGCTGTCAAGCAGGCCATTAGTGAGCACCCTCAACACAGCGATCTGTCTCTAGTTGAAGAAGGGAAAACCCAAGTGCTAGGTGTCCTTCTTAGCTATGATGTGGATCAGATGCTTGAACATCAGGCCGGGGAGGGACATCGGTTTATCAGTGTCCGGAGCCAGCACGTAGTCCACTAGAAAGTAGTCTGTAGCATTGAGGTCCTTGTTGTTGCACGGTAAGATATTATGGCGAATCAGCGCCAGCAGGTGAAATACCCGTGAATCTTGGCATAGGATTGGATTAATATATATAGATGGAATATATATGATTCTATAATATAGATAACCGGGAATGATATTAATAGGGCCCAGAGAAGCTACATATATATATCCATCTATTCCTAAAACCGCCAGCAGCAACTTAAATTTCTTTACTCCACCGATATTATAAGAGTATATATATATATTTTATTCACCTCTTTCCAAGTCTAGTAACGTTGTTGCGTATTCTGGGTTTTTGGAGTTCAAATCGGATTTTACTACTTTTAATAAGTGAGTATTGTTATTGGTGTTGTCGTTGTTATTATTATTAATGTATTTGTTATCCAAGAGCTTAAGTTGGATTTTACTTCTTCTGAAAATATCTCTATTCTTTATGAATTATATTAAAATATCTAAATGGTTCCACTCCTCACGATCTTCACTCATACTTATCCATTTATTTAGTAAATAATTATTTAACTTGGAATCATCTCTTTCATAAATAATTAGTTGTCTTTATCCCTTCTTAACAGCTTACTAGTTTCCCTCTTATTTTGACTATGTATTTAAATAACATTGCTAATTCTTTCAACATGTCGATCTAGATCCTTCTACAGTTTACAACGTTAATCTTTTACTCTCAAATTTAAATCTTGTTTGTTAAAATCATTTCAAGTTATTTTATAATATTGTTATAAATTCTCCTCCCACTAAACTAGGTATATTTATTAGTTAATTACTAATTCCTTAATTATTTTCACATTGTTTTCTATTTAATAACACGATCGATATCACGATCGCCTTCATCTTCAACATATCGCCTCCACTCTTCTCTCTTTCTTCAAGCCCTCAAACCTTCCCAATTCACGTTCTTGATCTTCTTTCGCCGCTAGGCTGCTTCTCTGGTGCCGGATTAGGTAGAAGGGTAAGGGGAATCAATTGGTAAGGTTCGAAAATTAATTCGTTAGTTCGAGTAGTTTCTGATTATGCTTCTACTTGCAATTCTATACACCGAATTCCCTGACGGGCGCTACTACTAATCCTGCTGAGTGAATCTGTGGCTGTGAGCGTATCCAGGTAAATGTTGTGCTCAACATTCTCTACCTATGTGTTTTGCGAAACATCAATGGATTGAATTTACTGTGGTTTTTGATATCGTGGAGGTCTGGGAATTATTTCCCCTGTGTATTCTGTGAAGTGTTTTGCGAAAGGGTTTGAATAAATGTTTTGGGAGACTTTCTTTGAATTGGTTATTGGATTGTCGGTACCTCTTGGTGCTCCGTGTAAATTGTTGGTGCCTTTATGGCGCTCCGTGTAATTATTGGTACTATGTACCCCGTGGATATTCTTATTATTTTGCCTACAGACATTACTTGCAGTTAAGCTCTAATGATCTACTCCTTTGGGTCATAAGTTACCTTCTGGGGGATGTGCACACTTAAGGACGTAGAGTGAGGTGGGATTCTAATTGTTGCGACCCTAATTTGGGTGTCGTCCGTGTGTACCATTGATTTGATTCTTGAAAAGTTCTCCCCCGAAATGTTTTACTAATGGTGGTTTGGAGTTGGTGAAATTGGTTAACGTTATGGTGTGAGTTAATGTTTTGCAAATGTAAAATGAGTTTCAAAATGTATTTTACAAGTTGAGGCAATGTTTACTCAGTTTTGCTGATTTGCGCGATCCCTTCACGTTTTCTATTGTTGTTTTATGATCGCAGGTACTTGTGGCTGAATGGGGATTGGGACACGCTATCACATAGCTTAGGATGACTGGATAAACACTTCGTATGAATTTGAGTTAAGTTGTGTTTCAGATCACGTTGTTACAAATTTTGGATATGTTTTGGTCCTTTGGATTGGTGGTTTAAAGCCTGAGCACTCTTTGTTAGAGTGTGGCGGTAACGCCCTTTTGGATTTTGCAATTCCGCTGCTACTTACTTTGAAATGCTTAGTTCTTGGAATACATAGTTGAGATGGAGTTTTTGCACCTTATTTAACTAATCTTTCAACAGTGTTTAGATGTATCGGTTGGATACTGATTTACTCAAATGTTTCTCCTTTCGATTGCTGAGTTATTATGCTTATTTTGGTGTTGGTTTGATCCTGTGTTGGTTTTTAAAACGCATTCCAGGACCTGTCCGAACGTCCGTCCGAACGTCCATGTTCGGACAGGCCCTGAGAGTTCAAGTGATTTTTCTCTGTTTTGTCGTGTCCGAACTTCTGTCCGAACGTCAACGTTCGGACAACATGCGAGGACGGGGTCAACTTGTAAGTCTCGACTTGTGTCCGAACTTGCAAGCTCGGACCAATGTTCGGACGCGCGTAAAGGATTTTCGGACTTTTGAAACTCGACTTGTGTCCGAACTTTGAAGTCCGGACACAATTTCGGACGTCTTTGGTTTCCTGACTTTTAACTCTCACCTTGTGTCCGAACATCAATGTCCGGATACAAGTTCAGACAATTGGATTTCCGCGGTTTAGTTTTCTCGGCTTGTGTCCGAACTTCCCATGTCTGGACACAAGTTCGGACCAAGCTTCATTTGTCCTTTTAGGACTCGTTTGAGGTCCGTTTTCGAAGCCGTTTTCACCGTCAGATTTATAATTTAATAACCTATGTTTTAAGGCAAAATCCAGGGTGTTACAAGGTGGTATCAGAGCCGTTTTTGGTTAACAAGATAAAATTTGGATTAAAAAGGAATTAAAATGTGGGGTAAGCCGCTTTGGGGAATTACAGTGCCTGCGATGCTGTGTATGTGGTATTATACTGTTTGGATATTGAAGTTCATTCTCCGTTTGTGTATTACAATGCTGGTGATGATGTTAGCATAACTGAATGGGTATTATGTACTGATGATTGGAGCAATTAGAGGTGCTAGCTCCTAATATAGGGTAGAGACTTAATATATGGGGATATGGGTGGATGTTGCTTACACTACTTAGTACTTGTAATCAGGAGTTCACATAGAGCTCTAGGTGTAGACACCAAAAATTCTCACCCCATAAAGCAAATTCCGAAATAAGAAACGAAATAAGAGGGGTCGTCGCCTTTCTTTTTCAAAACATATTAGCGTGCGTGCCATAACGAAACCGTCATTTTATAACCTTTTTCAAAGCATTTCATAAAAACACGATTTTCCAAAAAATGAATTTTCAAACAATAATCCGGTTTTAAACCCATTCATCTTGTTTTATTTACTTATCTTATTATTTACACCACATAATTTCATGTCATTAGATTAGTCTTCTCTTTTTTATTGTATATTTTCTTTTAAAATAGTAGCATTTTTAGAGGGGTTATCCAGTCAAATTTAGAACTCTCGTATTATTTCTCCCATGAATATATTGAAATTCAATCCAGTGTAACCGGTTAAGAGGCTCGCCACGCAACTCGTAGGTTGCGGGTTCGATCCTTGGCGAGGGACGGTGGTCTTTTAATTTCCGTTTTTAGCTCACGTCAGAGCTTTTACTCTTGTTAGTTCTGTTATGTATCGAATCGCATCGCAGCTTAGCTGGACAAGGCACGAGAGGGACTGTCCAGAGATCCCGAGTTCGAGTCTGGGTAAATGCAAACTTGCTTGTTTTTTTTTTGCTGTTCTTTCTTTTTAGCCCTCGTTGGGCCTGTCCTCTGGTTAGCCCGAATTGAAGATTGTAAGTGAGCCCATTGCCTCATTTTGAACCCTAACAAGACACTCATTCTAATACCCCGTGTTATAAAGGGACATAAAACCCTACTGTTCAGATCATTCTATGACAAGCCGACACCAATCCCCACTCTCATTCCTTTTGTCTTCCCAGCTCTGTTTGAAATCCCGAGAATTCCCCGGTCTCTTTGGTTGCTCGTCGAACTCATCCACCACCATCACCTACTCCACGTTTACACCTGAAAACCACCACCAGCGCCGTCCCATTATCTGAAGTTCATCACCACTCCACCTTCTTCTTTTCGGCCCAGAACCACCTCACGAATCACCACCCCTTTCACTTTCGCCGCTAATCACCATCATTTTCCATTGATCGTTTTCCGGGTAACCCATCAGAGCGCTTCGCCATTTCCTCCCACTCCAGAAACCTCGAACCCCCGTTTGCGGTCCTCTCTTCTTTACTCTCTGAGGTTTCGTTTTCTTTGTTTGATTGATACGGTAAGGAAAAACCCACACCCGAGGTGGATTCCCTCTTCTCTTGTTAACTCCTGTTTTACACGTTCTATCCTCTTCCCATTCTGGTTTTAACGCTTCTTTTGTTGTTAAAGATTCCAGGGCTAGGGTTGCGAATATCGGTTTTGCAAGTCTCTGGCCCTGAGGGATTTCGTACGGTTTTGCCGCTTTCTCCACATTTCTCCCTCCCAATTAATTTACGAACATGCATGGCTTCCTTCGGTTTTGATTCCTAATGTGAGTCCTGATGTTTCCTTACTGCATTTTATTTCCTACGATCACTGTTGCTCAAGAGCCTGGTATGGACTTAGAAATCCACGAACACGGCGCATCTAAATGCAAGCTCTGATTCGAGCCCTGCTCGTTTTGTCACTTCTTTCACTATTGACATTTTCATGCCGTTTCAGTTATGTTGAGTTTTGAGTTTCATTTGTGCCTAATGTATATAACAGTGACTCAGTATACTTCCCGACCTTTTTACGCTCACATTTACGCTACTAACTGCTGATTTACTAAGAAACTGGTCATCTCCAGTCAGTATTCCTCTGGTTGTTATTTCGACTCTAATTTCTATCTGATGTTCACCCCGGCCTTTGGCTCATGTGGTTTCACTGTTTCTGATGAGCTTATGCTGCGCTTTGGGGAATTTGGTTCGAATTACTGGCTCGGGGTTTGTTCCGAGCTTAATGTGTTAAGTTGTATTCGACTGAGCCTGGTTAAAACTTTGGGTTCCTGCTGAACTGTTGTCAAATCTCGTCCCTATCCCTCTACTAATCTGTGTACCTGTTGTGAAACTGTCGGTGAAGCTCGAGTTTATTTACAAGTTTCGAACTCATTTGCTCATTCTTTTACAAGTGAATCGTGCAGGAAGTCTATCTTATCGGTTTTCATGTGCAGGGTGTTAGTGTGACACCCAGTCATGACAGAACGCACCACTATCCTATGCTTCGTCCCCTTCTTAACCCTTGCTCCCTCTCTGCTATTGATTCCCTCTTTTGATTTACCTTGCCTGGCTGATTTGGTATGTGCGTTCGCTTGTGTATCCATTTTGCAGGAAATTCTCATCAGTCTCCTGGTACACCATTCTTTGAACTCAAAATGACTTTCTATCTGCTGTGTGAACAACTGTTACCGTTTTCTGCATCTGCAAGTACTATGGTGATGATTGTGTTATTCGTTGAATGCTCCTGTGATTGTATTGTGAGTTTATCTTGCTTCTAATAACGGTTTTGCTGTGTATATATGTGTTGTTGGAGCAATTTATCTCATCTGCAAGTATACCCTATTCTTCACAGTTTAGCATCACATAGTTATCCGTGGTTATCGGGAACCTGTTAAAGAGGAAAGACTAGTTCAACTAACGTGTTTACCTGTCCACTAAGAATGTTAGGGTAGTAGAGCTAGGATAGACAAATCTGGAAATGGAATTTGGTTTAGCTTTCGGTTATAGTTTGTTCATAAAGTGTGGATTTCCTTCTACGTTTCTGTTTGTACACATGGTGATATCGGATGTCGAGTGTTGAAAGGGGAGGATGGTTGGTTTCTGTATACTTTGAGGATTCAATAAGCAAATAAAGATGAGGAAGTAATAAAATAGACAAGTAACTCCATTCTAGGGTTTCACCTTTTACTAGTCTCTTTAGAACAAGGCTTCTCACCGTTCAGTACAGATTAATGGGTGATTTATTTTTTATTGCTAACCTCTCCAGGTCTTTCTTTCAGCTTCTGTATTCTTATTCTCTCGGATTAATCCTCTGGTTTGCAGGCCTTTGTGTGGTCATTAAAAGATAAAAAATAGTGTGAGAATAATAACCAATTCGTAACCCACACGTTAGGGTCCATCTTGCTGAGGTTTTCTTGAGAGTTCCTAGGTTGATTAAATCTGTTTTGTTTCTCAGATTCGTTTCAGATTTTCCTTCCTTGTATTTTATTCATTTTCTGTAATCCCTCCTTATCTTTTTACGATCTGTCTGGTTGGCTTTTCACAAGTTCATGTCCATATGTGGTATTTATCTTGTAACTCATGTCTACATTTTAATTTACTTCGGTGGCTCATTCCTTTGTTAATACTGTTGTATATGCGTGGGCTTGTTCTGTTTGGGCCTGCCTAAACTCAGGCCCAAATCTAGCTTAATTCAGACCTAGCCCATAACTAGCCAAACCAGGCTAGAACAGGTGGCCCTAGAAAGCCAACTAGGTTGCCCTCTTTGTGGACCCTTGAGGCCCACTTTAGAAAAGCTCTAGGTTTGGGTATCCTCAATGCATACGGGTCCTAGACACGGTACATTCGAGGAATACCCGTTTCCCTTAAAACTTTCCAAATCATCCTCTAATTTCAGAATAAAATGTACAATCAACAAAATCCAATCCATTTGGGAATCCAATTATTTTTCACTCAGACATGGCTTAAGCCCAATTCAAACTTCTTGTTAGAAATCTATTTTCAAAGCCCAATCTCCAAATCTGGGCCCAATTCCATTTCAGTTCGGCCCACTTCTCAGACTAGCCCACATCTCAGTCAGGCCCAAATCGACTCAAGGCCCAAACTGACCCAAGGCCTGAACCCAAGCCCAAGACCCGAGTCTAAAGCCTCAAACTTGAGGCCCAAACCTACTCAAATCCGGCCCAATCATATAGCTTAACCCAAAACTCCCTCAAACCCGACCCAAAACTCAGCCCATCTCCAAACTCAGCCCATCCCTGAAATCGACCCAATCTAGGCCCAAACCCGAGCCCAAGGCCAAAACTCAAAACCCAAAGCCCATGGTCCAAGCCCGACCCAATACCTAAAAAACGGCCCACTACCCAAGCCCGTCCCAGTCCAAAACTCACATCGGCCCAGACCTGAGGCCCAAGGCCCACATTCGGCCCAAACACCCAATCTCGGCCCAAATATCCACATTCGGCCCAAACACCTATTCTCGGCCCAAACACCCAATCTCGGCCCAAATATCCATATTCGGCCCAAACACCCATTCTCGGCCCAAATACCCATATTCAGCCCAAACACCCAATCTAGGCCCAAACCCGAGCCCAAGGCCAAAACTCAAAACCCAAAGCCCACGGTCCAAGCCCAACCCAAGTACGGCCCAAGTCCATCCACATGGCCCAAACCCAATCTCAGCCTAGGCCCAATACCCCACTCGGCCCAATTCCAAAAATCCAGCCCATTAGCCCAATCCAGCCCAAACTCAATTTCAGCTAGGCCCAATACTCCACTCGGCCCAATCCCAAAGTCCAACCCATTAGCCCAATCCGGCCCATTGGCCCACCAACCCAAGCCAAGTCCACAAATGTCAAACCTTGACCTTGACCAGAAAACCTTGACCTTGACCAAAAACCTTGACCTTGACCAGAAAACCTTGACCTTGACCAAAAACATTGACCTTGACCAAAAACCTTGACCTTGACCAAAAACGTTGACCGTGACCAAGAGCATTGACCTTGACCCAACTTTGACCCAACTCAAAATTCAATCTAGTTCAAGCCTAAACCTCAATCCAAACCGAACCTATTTCATCGAGCCACACTCACTTGTAAATTCCTTTCAAGACCCAAAACCCAAAAAGAATTTCAAAACCATCATTTTACTCGAGTCTCATCAAGTTTTCAAAGAAACCATTTTGTGAATTTAAAAAGGAAAAACTCTTCTCACATCACAGAAAACTCTTCTCTATTGCAGAAAGTTCTTCTCACATATACAGAAAGTTTTCTCCTAAAAACATTTCTCAAAATCAGTGTTTCTTCATCAAGAATTCCGAACAACTTCAAAAAATTTCTAACTAAGTTTTCAAACTCAAAATTAAACCGTTTTTTTTAGGGAATAGGAAATGTCTGACATTTTCAAAACGTTTTCTCCTTAGTTAGACATCACTTGTCTCCCTTCCAAAATAAAAATCCGAGGCGGGGCACTGGGGCGTCACATCCCTTGTCGCAGTCTGGATTTCTTTAGGCGGGGTATTAGGGGGATAAACATCCCCTAATTGCAGCCTAGATTTCTACAAGGCGGGGCGCTATGGAATTAACGGCCTTCCTAGTTGCAGCCGGGATTTTAGAATCGTCTAACTCCCTTCCACTCGATTTCAATTTTCAGTTTTAACGTTTTAAAACCCGGGAGTTAGAGACGTTATTAGGGTTCGACCGAGAACATCTCATTCATGGTGTTTCTCTCTGAATCCTATTTTTCGACATAAATTTATTGCCCCATCTTTCGAGCCTTGGCACTTACCATTATTAAGTGTCGTGTTCGAGGGGGTACATAGGGTAATCCCTCGGGATTATCCGCCCTTTTTACAACAAAATGATTTCCTCAACCAGCTTTCGACCTCAAAATTTAAAAAAACCCAGGATCTCTACTCAACTTCAATTGCCTCACAGTAACACTCAAATCATTATCCAAACCTCATACCAAACCTGGAACACACCTGAATCCCAATTCATTCAAATTTCCAAAGTCTCACATGCCCGAGCGTCTCATAGACTTGAACATCTCACGAACTCGAATGTCTCACAGACCCGAGCGTCTCACAGACTTAATCATTATGAGATTTCAATGTCTCATAGACCCGAGCGTCTCACAGACTAGCATCCCAAACCCGAAACTTCTCAAAACTTCAAACCCTTCTAAATCTCAAACACCTCAAATATCTTCAAACTCCACAAGCATCAAAACTTCCAAAACCCAAAATCCTGAACTACGTAAGTCTGATCTCAACAGGGAGTTGAGTACGTAGGCAGCCCATCTAGGGTGCGACCCCATTCCAAACAAAAATCCTTTTCCCCCTCTGAGGTGGCTCTCATATCTCTTAAAACATTCAAACCTTCTTCGGTTCCCACAAACTTCAAACCATCAGACTCTAAGTCTTGTCTATTCACTCAACCTCAGACTTTTTCCAAATCTTCATTCTATACTCATCTGAATTCTCAACTCCTCTCATTGGTGCTAGCTTGGCAGAAAAGCTCGTCTTATCCACTCGTTTTCTCTCCTTCCATCCTAATCCTATCCTTGGCTTTTAAATGAATCTCTCTAAAAAGGTTTTGAAAGAAGGTAATCCCGACAATTGGAGACCGAGGTTTCCTCGGGCACCAATCCGAAGTCGTGGTCGTTGCCACTTCTAAGGGGTGTAACCCAGTGCGAACCCACATAGAATCTTTGACATGACCAGATAAATCCTATCCATAATTTCAGAGTCAACCAATGGTTCTTAGAACCCTCCTTCCCTTCCTTCCTAGTATCTTAGGTCAAACTAGGTGGCGACTCTAGTCAATTCCGCCTTATAGAGGCATAAGTCCGCGTGGAGCCCATCGAGAGCGGGTGTAGTGCACACTTGCATTCCCCTTTATGCTTTCTGGGAAAGACGGACGATGTAGTAGGTATATGAGGGCTGCCATGAATAACGGGTTTTCACCCTCCACAGAATGGCACATTTTTTAGGATCTAGGCTTTTTAGTCAGACATTATTTAGATAGACCCCCTCCCTCATACCGAAAAATCACCCTCCACAGAATGGCGACTCTGCTGGGGAAAACTTGAGTAAGTTTTTCTCAAACTCAAGGAAGACTGAACTCCATTCAAAATTGTCAGGATTCCCTAACTTCTTTCAAAACCTCCAAGAGATTCATTCTAAAGCCGCTAGGACTACTCTACTCCACACTTAGAGTGTGCGCTGAGAGGATAGTTAGGATGAGAGTCCAGAGTTCGAGATTGGCCTTGAGTGCCATATGTATGCTTTACCATTAGCATGCTTCACTTTTGTGTGTTTACTGTCTTATGTTTACTGCTCTTCATGCATGACATAATATTTATTGCTTATTTATTACTTTTGTAAATGGGGCCTTCCTAGAAGGAGTCAACCCATTGTTGCATCGGGTAGCATAGGACATGCATTCCTCTGTGTCACCCGATTTGTCCACGAGTCACGGGATCCCAACCGGTCCGCGGTTGATTCCCCATGAGTTGGGTCCTTCCTAGAAGGAGTTAACCCACGAGGTAATACGGTCCAAGACCAACGCCTTGAAGTTCATGATCCAAAATATCCTCCATTACCCGAGTCTAAACCAGCATATAGTGAACCATGAGCCTTCAGTGTCCAGCTGCCTAATCCGGTGTCTAGGACGGGTTTTATGGGTAGTCACCCCCTTGTATGCCGCCTGTCTGACCACCCTTCCGCCTTACCCCGAAGATTGCATGGGCCCAGTTCTCCATTGTTCCCCTGCACCACGGGTGTCTCTAAAGCCCAATGTCACGCTACACGTCCATAGAGGATCCCGTATTTACCGGATACCCATACATGGCATAATGTAGTCAGTGAGTAATTTGGACTTTAGACACACCTGACCGTGTAGACGATGAGAGACCCGTTCCCATGCAGTACTTCCCCAAGTTTTCCAATAGTGAGTATGTTGTGATAATCCCCGGCCGTGGCTCGTGTGACTGCACCACTTCGGGTATCCTGACCTTTCGAACTTAAGCACTCCGGACTCTCTTAATGACGTGCCCCACAAGGCATAACAGAGATAAATCCCGAGAGATGAACAGTGAAGGGACGACGGTTCCCCCGGTGGTATGGAAACATTGATTGACCTGGAAGGTGATTATCCCAATCATTCGCACTCAGCTCCACATAAAAATTAGCCACGATTTTACTTCTTGCTATACATGTGTGCAAACCACTTTCTTCGAACCAAATTGTTTTAATTTTGCAAAATGTTCGTAATTCTCTTTGCTCTTAAAGCTGTTTTACGAACTCGTCTAATTTAGAATCCCACTTATATTTACTAAAAACATTTGGGTCTAAAACCTGTCACTTACTTCATTTACAAAAATGTTATTTCCAAAAATAGATTTCGAGAAACCTACTTTCTACAAACGAATTTCAGACAACATCCTTCACCATATTATTTCTTAATAGTTTTCGAAAACAGTTTTCAAAGTTGATTTTCACAAATGTATTCCAAAATAAATGATTTAGTCCCCATGTTGCGACCCGCTATTTTTGAAGCTCAACCCACCTTCAAGAGCAGCGGTCATTACTGTGGAGCGTACTAATCATTTCGTGTTTTCGTAACAGTGGTGGATTTTCGCATATGATTTTGTGCTCGATCATTCATTTTTCCTTTCTAAAAAATATCCTTCATTCCCCTCGTCGAAGCAAGTGAAGCAGCATGAAGATCGAGTACGCGGGGTGAGCTAAAAGCCAGAAGCGCACCAACCCGTGGAACTAGCCGAGCGACATGAAGACCAACACCAACCGTTTAATTACAAAATCAGAGGCGTACCAACCCGAGTCAAGCGACATGAAGACTAGAGACACCGGTTCGAGTTCAAACTATTGAAAATCAGAAGAATACCAACCCGCTTTGTTTGATCACAGTTTTGCTTCGCTGTGAAAGCCTGAAAATGAGCCAGCAACCGGTCAAGAGCCCGAAGACAAGCGTGTAGCTGGTCAAGAGCCCGAAGACAAGCGTGTAGCTGGTCAAGAGCCCGAAGATAAGCGTGCAGCCGGTCAAGAATCCAAAGACGAGCGAGCAGCCGGTCAAGAATCCAAAGATGAGCGAGCAACCAACCAGAAGGCCGAGCGTTAGCAGCCAACCAGAAAATTCCCATTTTTAATGACTTTTTTAGAATTGATGATGTATAGGTTTTCCCCTATGTTTCTTTTCTCCCTCGTCCATTTCTGAATAGATTATATGTATAGGTTTATACACTCCTTTGAATTTATTTAGATCAACGTGTATAGGGTTCCCTACCCCCTATTTTCTTTGCGAATGACCGAGCATCAAAATTCATATTAAGAAAATCCGCCACTTTGAAAACACGTTTTTTTAAAATTGTTTTTCAAAACTCGGTTTCTTTTGGCATGCACGTCTTGTTTAAAGAAAGGAACAAACATGACGACCCTTCACGTTTTATCTATCACTCTCAAAACTTTGCTTTATGGGGTGAAATTTACGGTGTCTACGGATACATCCCCTTTAAAAAATTGATGAAATAAAGTGACGCCTATCTCTCAACATTTTCAAGATAAATCGTTTCGCACCAACATTCATTCACACTCATCACACAACAAATTTTTGTTTAACAAAACATACTGATTTACCTCTTTTTCATTCTAATCCTTGTGCATGCAGGTGTTTGTGACAGTTGGCAACTAGAAAGAAAGAAGACCAGTCTACCTATAACAACGGCAGAAAAGATGGAGCGAGCCCCTCGACATGATCAAGCAGTCGAAGGCCGATTTGTTTACGAAAGATTGATCCATGACCTTGTTGATGACTTAGAGAAAAACCTGAAGATAGAAGAATTTGTCCAAAGAAGAATAACTAGGGTCCACGCGGGGTCAGAGAGCAGTTACAAGGAGTCCCCAACTTACTCTGCATACGATGCCTATGAATTTCAAGCAATAGACCCTCACGCTCTCTGTCCCAGTTCGAACAACAAGACATGCCTTCTTCACCTGTGTACAGTTAATCTGAGAACTTCACCGCCACCAGAGAGGATTGGCAACCACAAATGGTCTGTGATAAGGGAAAGACACAAGCCCCACCTTCCCCCATAGTGCATTCTGGCACAAATCTCCCTTTGCCCACCCACAAACATATCCTTTCTCGGCAAGCACATCCCCATTCGTCAAAGTCTGGCCGACATCTTTACCCAGGAACAACCCTGCCCTCTCAACCTCTTGACACCAACCACCATGAGACAGCGTATACTTCAATTCAAAACCTTGATCTCAGAATGAGTCCAATGAAAGAATTTGTGCAAGAACTGAAGATGGAACTGGAGCTGACCCAACGTTTCAAGTCAGTAGGTTGGGAGCCAACTAACCCATATCCTGATGCTCGTCTGCAAAAAGGCATGAGTTTGCCGGAGATGGAGAAGTATGAGGGGATTGGAGACCCGAGACATCATGTCGACAAATATGATAAACTCATGAATCTCCATGGCCTTTCCGACGAGCTGAAAGCCGCATGCTTTAGATTTTATCTGCAAGGACCTGCTTACTCATGGATTATGAGCATAGATCTAAATGGAAAGTCAAGCCAAGACCTGTATTTAGATTTCCTCTCTCAATATGGCGACAACTTTCATCATGAAGTTACACGTCGAGATTTAGAGATCACATGTCAAAATTCTGACGAACCCGTGAGGGAGTTCATAAAACGATGGAGGGTGAAGGCCGGACAAATGAATAACCGACCTAATGAGGAAGAGCAAGTGCGAATGGTAATTTCTGGGTTGAAGGATGTGTACCGACATCAGTTGAAATACCTAGGGATATATGACTTCAGACGACTGATGGCGGTTGTGGCTGCTACGGAAGATGCTGAAACCAAAGATCCAAAACCAATAATCATGCAAAGAGAGTACCACCAACCCGGGCAGGACTCTCAAAGACAGAATTCGGGTCTAGGAATGTCACTTGGTGAAGCCTGGAGAATTTTAACCGAGGGAGACTACCTAGCACCTTACAACACTAGTTCGAGGGTGAAGAAGCTTGGGCCACATTTATATAAGTATTGTGACTATCATCGGATTCGCGGGCACGCCACTGACGAGTGCACCACACTGAGAAACGCAATCCAAGAGCTGATAGACAGAGGAGACGTCTCCCCTTTAGAGATAAGACCCCCGTCATAGGCCACACGGGTGCACCTTCATGGTCATGTGCTGATCCATAGCGATAGGGGCAACAAGTAGTTGAGTCATGTTTTTTATTTACAACAACCGTCATGAAAAGCGTATGAAGGGTTGCATCCCATCCCTCTCCCCTTTCTATTCGACCTATCCAAGAATCGTGGGAAGAACAAGATGATTTTATCATGTTGACTGATGCGATGTGGGAATTACCACTCCTTAAGTGGTCAAGGTTCGAATAATAGCCAGAACATGTGGGATCACGTTTCTTCCGGGACCCACTCAGTAACTGACCGCTTAAAGGGTCATTAGTGGCAAGATGAGCTTCATGGATCCTCAACTAAAACCGACACAGGCGAGACTAGGTGTAATCTTACCACTCATGCAACACATCCATAAAAAAAAAATAATAAGCAAAAAAATCGAATCAAAGTTCGAATGAGTCATTTTCATTCTCATCATTTCATGCATGTTATTGCATTGTAGATAATTGCATTTGCATACTCCCATATCGAAACGATGTCTTCGGTGAAAAGCTTGATTGATTGTTTGAACATAGTGTTTGAATCACTAAACTCTTGACCCGTCATTGAACTCAAGGGTCCAATCAAAATCAGCACCACAAACCAAAGTGAGTAGTGTGCAAAGAGCGGTATTTTCCTTCGAATTTCAAATGAGTGTTTTGGACGATCCATTGAGTGATGAGGGAAGGTAAAGAGTTCCAATTGAGGTAAAACCACGAGCGACATGTGCATTCCTTCAGCACATGGAGAGGCACAAATCATAGTGAGAGCAATGTCGATAAACATGATACGAACTGTGATTCATGCAAAGATTTGAGAAGAGTAAGAAAACAATCATTGAATAATGAGAATGACGAGGCACTTAGGATCAAAATCCCCACAATACCAAAAAGCTTTGACTGCCCTGTACATAATCCCTTAGTGAGCCCCGCTGAGCCTTTCACGATAAACCTTTTTCTGTGAACTCCACAACATGCCAACCCACGTACATATACTTACTTGCCCTTGCAATAGAGGATCTCAAAGGAGCCGGAGCCATGGTCTCTCCCCCACCATCTTCACAAAAACAACAAATGAAATGCTTGAAGAAATCAGTGAGTCAATGCAACTCCAAAGCCAAACACCAAGAAAGAACACCAAAAATGTTCAAGAAGATCGATGAGTCAATGCAACTCCAAAGCTGAAAGCCAAAATACAAAGCTGAGAACGCTTGAGAAAGTTGATGAGCCAAATTCAATTTCAAAAAACAAAATGAGAAGAAAGTTCAAATCGAACACCAGAAGAGGCAAGAAGGAGAAATCCAAATCAGAAGGACCAATGATGTCCCATAGAAACCAATAAAAGGTTATCAAAACCCGTCCAATCATTCCACCCATGGCAAAGGCGAAACACGTCCTCTATTGCACAAAAGCCCCACAATTCCCAAATAAATCCTCCAGTCCCATGTAACATACATCATACCCCTAAGTCTCGTTATAACCCAATAAAAGACCTCTGACTCGTTGATTGATGAGCGTTAACCGAAAGTATCGGATCTGAAACATGAATCATAAGTTCCGTACTTGTTATCAACATGTCCCGTCATACCAAAGGGACCGTTAGCGAATGAGTGTGACCTAATCTCACAAGGTCTTTAGAGTGCGAGTGACTCTTCGACTAAACCACCAAATCATAATCGGCCTACCCCATTGCAGGTGAGGAATTTGTGGGGAACCGAAAGTCCATAACCTCGAAAAGGAATTCTAAGGAAAATACTGCTCTGAGCATCAAGAGTGTCATCACGACATTTGCACACACGGCCATACTCATGAAAGATTGACCCGTATCCCTCCATGAGAGGAAAGTGATTCACGCATTCGAGTTCAATAATCACTCAAGATAGAACCGGAGATGTCTTATATTCGTAAACCTTGTATTAACTGAGATAGGACCGTACCTTCTCTCGAAAAACTGCACATGCATTTTGCATCTCTTCTTGCATTTAGTATTTGCATGCATCATAACCACTTCATTTTCAACATCCGACTGGTAAGAACTCCACCCAGTCTCGCTGAAAGTCGACTTCAGTTGCAGTTGTTGAAGCATAACTTTTGATGTCAACCAGAGCCATCCCGAGCCATCATCGAGCTATATCTTGCCTCTTCGGAGCTATCCCGGGCTATCACCGAGCTACATCGAACCATTCAAGAGCTATCCGGAGCCACACGAAGACCATCTCGGAGCCATCCACTGCCATACTCATTCCCTTTCGACACCGCTTCTAAAGCCAATCTGGAGCCATGCGGGAGTCATCCTCAAAACATTGAGACCATCCATAGAGCTACACAGAGGCCATCCCAACAGTCCGAGAACAATACGGGGGCCACCTCAAATCCTTGTTAGATCCATTTCGTCACTAAGGCTTTGCTCACAGAGGATCGACTACGTATGGTCTGATCTCAATATGGAATTGAGTACGTAGGCAGCCCGCCCAGGGTGTGACCACATCAGAGGCGAAAACTTCCCTTTTACCTCGGTGTCATTAAAGTGAACCAACCAAAGCATCGTCATGCTCAATCAGCACAAGGTCATCCCGGAGCCATCCATGGAAATCCTGGAACCATGATGGGAACTCCCAACAAAGTCATGCAACTGTGTTTCATCATTCACTCATGAAAAACCATTCACTCACTACAAAGTCCACAATAAATCCCTTCAAACAACAATAAATCCATCATCGGAGCCATCAAACCACCCTAAAAAAAAAAAATCTCAAGGCAAATCAAAGCCCACAAACTTCCACAAAATCACCAACCATGTCAAACCCACCAACCACCCCGAGACCATTGGTCACATCGGAGCCATCAATGCATGCTGAAGCCATCTCAGATCCTTGAAGCCATGCCGGAGCCACCGGAGCCAACCCGAAGTTTTGATGTAACTCTAGAGCCATCTGCTCACACAAAAACCTACACCCACAAACAGGGAGTTCGATTCAATTAATACATTTGTTAAGCATATGACATCGCATATCACTTGCATATACCCACAAAATTTGTTCACTATCTAATGCATTTCACACCCACTAGGCAGCTATTGCGCTACTAGTGTGGTCGACTTTTCGTTTTACACCTGCTAGACAGCTATTGCGCTACTAGTACGGTCGCCTTTCATTTTACACCCGCCAGACAGCTATTGCGCTACTGGTGCGGTCGCATTTCACAACCGCTAGGCAGCTATTGCGCTACTAGTGTGGTCGACTTTTCATTTTACACCTGCTAGACAGCTATTCCGCTACTAGTACGGTCGCCTTTCATTTTACACCTGCTAGACAGCTATTGCGCTACTAGTACGGTCGCCTTTCATTTTACACCCACCAGACAGCTATTGCGCTACTGGTGCGGTCGCTTTTCACACCCGCTTGGCAGCTATTGCGCTACTAGTGTGGTCGACTTTTCGTTTTACACCTGCTAGACAGCTATTGCGCTACTAGTACGGTCGCCTTTCATTTTACACCTGCTAGACAGCTATTGCGCTACTAGTATGGTACCGAATTTGCATTCTAGGCTCGTCATAAGCCCTAGGGCTGGATATCAAGAGGTCCAGTTGAGGCACTCCTAAGTCCTCGTGCACTCTAAACCAAAACATTGTTAGTATCATAGGCTCGTCATAAGTCCTACGGCTAGATATCAAGAGGTCTAACGGAGGCTCGTCATAAGTCCTCGTACTTTTAATCACATTCATACACTCACGATCGCATCCAATCAAATCACAAACCGTAGTGAGAATTTTTGGCGCCCCGTCAACCTTGATCCAATTCTGCAATGGTTTGCAGAATTGAATCAAGGGGAGCCATCTGTAGACACCAAAAATTCTCACCCCATAAAGCAAATTCCGAAATAAGAAATGAAATAAGAGGGGTCGTCGCCTTTCTTTTTCAAAACATATTAGCGTGCGTGCCATAACGAAACCTCATTTTATAACCTTTTTCAAAGCATTTCATAAAAACACGATTTTCCAAAAATGAATTTTCAAACAATAATCCGGTTTTAAACCCATTCATCTTGTTTTATTTACTTATCTTATTATTTACACCACATAATTTCATGTCATTAGATTAGTCTTCTCTTTTTTATTGTATATTTTCTTTTAAAATAGTAGCATTTTTAGAGGGGTTATCCAGTCAAATTTAGAACTCTCGTATTATTTCTCCCATGAATATATTGAAATTCAATCCAGTGTAACCGGTTAAGAGGCTCACCACGCAACTCGTAGGTTGCGGGTTCGATCCTTGGCGAGGGACGGTGGTCTTTTAATTTCCGTTTTTAGCTCACGTCAGAGCTTTTACTCTTGTTAGTTCTGTTATGTATCGAATCGCATCGCAGCTTAGCTGGACAAGGCACGAGAGGGACTGTCCAGAGATCCCGAGTTCGAGTCTGGGTAAATGCAAACTTGCTTGTTTTTTTTTTTGCTGTTCTTTCTTTTTAGCCCTCGTTGGGCCTGTCCTCTGGTTAGCCCGAATTGAAGATTGTAAGTGAGCCCATTGCCTCATTTTGAACCCTAACAAGACACTCATTCTAATACCCCGTGTTATAAAGGGACATAAAACCCTACTGTTCAGATCATTCTATGACAAGCCGACACCAATCCCCACTCTCATTCCTTTTGTCTTCCCAGCTCTGTTTGAAATCCCGAGAATTCCCCGGTCTCTTTGGTTGCTCGTCGAACTCATCCACCACCATCACCTACTCCACGTTTACACCTGAAAACCACCACCAGCGCCGTCCCATTATCTGAAGTTCATCACCACTCCACCTTCTTCTTTTCGGCCCAGAACCACCTCACGAATCACCACCCCTTTCACTTTCGCCGCTAATCACCATCATTTTCCATTGATCGTTTTCCGGGTAACCCATCAGAGCGCTTCGCCATTTCCTCCCACTCCAGAAACCTCGAACCCCCGTTTGCGGTCCTCTCTTCTTTACTCTCTGAGGTTTCGTTTTCTTTGTTTGATTGATACGGTAAGGAAAAACCCACACCCGAGGTGGATTCCCTCTTCTCTTGTTAACTCCTGTTTTACGCGTTCTATCCTCTTCCCATTCTGGTTTTAACGCTTCTTTTGTTGTTAAAGATTCCAGGGCTAGGGTTGCGAATATCGGTTTTGCAAGTCTCTGGCCCTGAGGGATTTCGTACGGTTTTGCCGCTTTCTCCCATTTCTCCCTCCCAATTAATTTACGAACATGCATGGCTTCCTTCGGTTTTGATTCCTAATGTGAGTCCTGATGTTTCCTTACTGCATTTTATTTCCTACGATCACTGTTGCTCAAGAGCCTGGTATGGACTTAGAAATCCACGAACACGGCGCATCTAAATGCAAGCTCTGATTCGAGCCCTGCTCGTTTTGTCACTTCTTTCACTATTGACATTTTCATGCCGTTTCAGTTATGTTGAGTTTTGAGTTTCATTTGTGCCTAATGTATATAACAGTGACTCAGTATACTTCCCGACCTTTTTACGCTCACATTTACGCTACTAACTGCTGATTTACTAAGATACTGGTCATCACCAGTCAGTATTCCTCTGGTTGTTATTTCGACTCTAATTTCTATCTGATGTTCACCCCGGCCTTTGGCTCGTGTGGTTTCACTGTTTCTGATGAGCTTATGCTGCGCTTTGGGGAATTTGGTTCGAATTACTGGCTCGGGGTTTGTTCCGAGCTTAATGTGTTAAGTTGTATTCGACTGAGCCTGGTTAAAACTTTGGGTTCCTGCTGAACTGTTGTCAAATCTCGTCCCTATCCCTCTACTAATCTGTGTACCTGTTGTGAAACTGTCGGTGAAGCTCGAGTTTATTTACAAGTTTCGAACTCATTTGCTCATTCTTTTACAAGTGAATCGTGCAGGAAGTCTATCTTATCGGTTTTCATGTGCAGGGTGTTAGTGTGACACCCAGTCATGACAGAACGCACCACTATCCTATGTCCTCGTCCCCTTCTTAACCCTTGCTCCCTCTCTGCTATTGATTCCCTCTTTTGATTTACCTTGCCTGGCTGATTTGGTATGTGCGTTCGCTTGTGTATCCATTTTGCAGGAAATTCTCATCAGTCTCCTGGTACACCATTCTTTGAACTCAAAATGACTTTCTATCTCTGTGTGAACAACTGTTACCGTTTTCTGCATCTGCAAGTACTATGGTGATGATTGTGTTATTCGTTGAATGCTCCTGTGATTGTATTGTGAGTTTATCTTGCTTCTAATAACGGTTTTGCTGTGTATATATGTGTTGTTGGAGCAATTTATCTCATCTGCAAGTATACCCTATTCTTCACAGTTTAGCATCACATAGTTATCCGTGGTTATCGGGAACCTGTTAAAGAGGAAAGACTAGTTCAACTAACGTGTTTACCTGTCCACTAAGAAGGTTAGGGTAGTAGAGCTAGGATAGACAAATCGGAAATGGAATTTGTTTAGCTTTCGGTTATAGTTTGTTCATAAAGTGTGGATTTCCTTCTACGTTTCTGTTTGTACACATGGTGATATCGGATGTCGAGTGTTGAAAGGGGAGGATGGTTGGTTTCTGTATACTTTGAGGATTCAATAAGCAAATAAAGATGAGGAAGTAATAAAATAGACAAGTAACTCTCCATTCTAGGGTTTCACCTTTTACTAGTCTCTTTAGAACAAGGCTTCTCACCGTTCAGTACAGATTAATGGGTGATTTATTTTTTATTGCTAACCTCTCCAGGTCTTTCTTTCATCTTCTGTATTCTTATTCTCTCGGATTAATCCTCTGGTTTGCAGGCCTTTGTGTGGTCATTAAAAGATAAAAAATAGTGTGAGAATAATAACCAATTCGTAACCCACCGTTAGGGTCCATCTTGCTGAGGTTTTCTTGAGAGTTCCTAGGTTGATTAAATCTGTTTTGTTTCTCAGATTCGTTTCAGATTTTCCTTCCTTGTATTTTATTCATTTTGTAATCCCTCCTTATCTTTTTACGATCTGTCTGGTTGGCTTTTCACAAGTTCATGTCCATATGTGGTATTTATCTTGTAACTCATGTCTACATTTTAATTTACTTCGGTGGCTCATTCCTTTGTTAATACTGTTGTATATGCGTGGGCTTGTTCTGTTTGGGCCTGCCTAAACTCAGGCCCAAATCTAGCTTAATTCAGACCTAGCCCATAACTAGCCAAACCAGGCTAGAACAGGTGGCCCTAGAAAGCCAACTAGGTTGCCCTCTTTGTGGACCCTTGAGGCCCACTTTAGAAAAGCTCTAGGTTTGGGTATCCTCAATGCATACGGGTCCTAGACACGGTCCATTCGAGGAATACCCGTTTCCCTTAAAACTTTCCAAATCATCCTCTAATTTCAGAATAAAATGTACAATCAACAAAATCCAATCCATTTGGGAATCCAATTATTTTTCACTCAGACATGGCTTAAGCCCAATTCAAACTTCTTGTTAGAAATCTATTTTCAAAGCCCAATCTCCAAATCTGGGCCCAATTCCATTTCAGTTCGGCCCACTTCTCAGACTAGCCCACATCTCAGTCAGGCCCAAATCGACTCAAGGCCCAAACTGACCCAAGGCCTGAACCCAAGCCCAAGACCCAGACCGTCTAAAGCCTCAAACTTGAGGCCCAAACCTACTCAAATCCGGCCCAATCATATAGCTTAACCCAAAACTCCCTCAAACCCGACCCAAAACTCAGCCCATCTCCAAACTCAGCCCATCCCTGAAATCGACCCAATCTAGGCCCAAACCCGAGCCCAAGGCCAAAACTCAAAACCCAAAGCCCACGGTCCAAGCCCGACCCAATACCTAAAAAACGGCCCACTACCCAAGCCCGTCCCAGTCCAAAACTCACATCGGCCCAGACCTGAGGCCCAAGGCCCACATTCGGCCCAAACACCCATCTCGGCCCAAATCCACATTCGGCCCAAACACCTATTCTCGGCCCAAACACCCAATCTCGGCCCAAATATCCATATTCGGCCCAAACACACCCATTCTCGGCCCAAATACCCACATTCAGCCCAAACACCCAAATCTAGGCCCAAACCGAGCCCAAGGCCAAAACTCAAAACCCAAAGCCCACGGTCCAAGCCCAACCCAAGTACGGCCCAAGTCCATCCACATGGCCCAAACCCAATCTCAGCCTAGGCCCAATACCCCTCGGCCCAATTCCAAAAATCCAGCCCATTAGCCCAATCCAGCCCAAACTCAATTTCAGCTAGGCCCAATACTCCACTCGGCCCAATCCCAAAGTCCAACCCATTAGCCCAATCCGGCCCATTGGCCCACCAACCCAAGCCAAGTCCACAATGTCAAACCTTGACCTTGACCAGAAAACCTTGACCTTGACCAAAAACATTGACCTTGACCAAAAACCTTGACCTTGACCAAAAACATTGACCTTGACCAAAAACCTTGACCTTGACCAAAAACGTTGACCGTGACCAAGAGCATTGACCTTGACCCAACTTTGACCCAACTCAAAATTCAATCTAGTTCAAGCCTAAACCTCAATCCAAACCGAACCTATTTCATCGAGCCACACTCACTTGTAAATTCCTTTCAAGACCCAAACCCAAAAAGAATTTCAAAACCATCATTTTACTCGAGTCTCATCAAGTTTTCAAAGAAACCATTTTGTGAATTTAAAAAGGAAAAACTCTTCTCACATCACAGAAAACTCTTCTCTATTGCAGAAAGTTCTTCTCACATATACAGAAAGTTTTCTCCTAAAACATTTCTCAAAATCAGTGTTTCTTCATCAAGAATTCCGAACAACTTCAAAAAATTTCCAACTAAGTTTTCAAACTCAAAATTAAACTGTTTTTTTTAGGGAATAGGAAATGTCTGACATTTTCAAAAGTTTTCTCCTTAGTTAGACATCACTTGTCTCCCTTCCAAAATAAAAATCCGAGGCGGGGCACTGGGGCGTCACATCCCTTGTCACAGTCTGGATTTCTTTAGGCGGGGTATTAGGGGATAAACATCCCCTAATTGCAGCCTAGATTTCTACAAGGCGGGGCGCTAGGGAATTAACGGCCTTCCTAGTTGCAGCCGGGATTTTAGAATCGTCTAACTCCCTACCACTCGATTTCAATATTTTCAGTTTTAACGTTTTAAAACCCGGGAGTTAGAGACGTTATTAGGGTTCGACCGAGAACATCTCATTCATGGTGTTTCTCTCTGAATCCTATTTTTCGACATAAATTTATTGCCCCATCTTTCGAGCCTTGGCACTTACCATTAATTAAGTGTCGTGTTCGAGGGGGTACATAGGGTAATCCCTCGGGATTATCCGCCCTTTTACAACAAAATGATTTTCCTCAACCGCTTTCGAACCTCAAATTTAAAAAACCCAGGATCTCTACTCAAACTTCAATTGCCTCACACACTCAAATCATTATCCAAACTCAAATCATTCCAAACCTGGAACATCACCTGAATCCCAACTTCATTCAAATTTCCAAAGTCTCACATGCCCGAGCGTCTCATAGACTCGAACATCTCACGAACTCGAATGTCTCACAGACCCGAGCGTCTCACAGACTTAATCATTATGAGATTTCAATGTCTCATAGACCCGAGCGTCTCACAGACTAGCATCCCAAACCCGAAACTTCTCAAAACTTCAAACCCTTCTAAATCTCAAACACCTCAAATATCTTCAAACTCCACAAGCATCAAAACTTCCAAAACCCAAAATCCTGAACTACGTAAGGTCTGATCTCAACAGGGAGTTGAGTACGTAGGCAGCCCATCTAGGGTGCGACCCCATTCCAAACAAAAATCCTTTCCCCCCTCTGAGGTGGCTCTCATATCTCTTAAAACATTCAAACCTTCTTCGGTTCCCACAAACTTCAAACCATCAGACTCTAAGTCTTGTCTATTCACTCAACCTCAGACTTTTTCCAAATCTTCATTCTATACTCATCTGAATTCTCAACTCCTCTCATTGGTGCTAGCTTGGCAGAAAAGCTCGTCTTATCCACTCGTTTTCTCTCCTTCCATCCTAATCCTATCCTTGGCTTTTAAATGAATCTCTCTAAAAAGGTTTTGAAAGAAGGTAATCCCGACAATTGGAGACCGAGGTTTCCTCGGGCACCAATCCGAAGTCGTGGTCGTTGTAACCCAGTGCGAACCCACATAGAATCTTTGACATGACCAGATAAATCCTATCCATAATTTCAGAGTCAACCAATGGTTCTTAGAACCCTCCTTCCCTTCCTTCCTAGTATCTTAGGTCAAACTAGGTGACGACTCTAGTCAATTCCGCCTTATAGAGGCATAAGTCCGCGTGGAGCCCATCGAGAGCGGGTGTAGTGCACACTTGCATTCCCCTTTATGCTTTCTGGGAAAGACGGACGATGTAGTAGGTATATGAGGGCTGCCATGAATAACGGGTTTTCACCCTCCACAGAATGGCACATTTTTTAGGATCTAGGCTTTTTAGTCAGACATTATTTAGATAGACCCCCTCCCTCATACCGAAAAATCACCCTCCACACTAGGGAGTGCAGGACTGGCTGACAGACTGAGTTTCCCATACCACACAAGAAGCAGGAGTCGAAGAACACAGATGGCAGCCAACGACCCCATGAGGCAGTTGTAGGAGTTGGCTCTCAACCTGGGACAGATAGTCCAGAGGCAGGCGCAGAGGGATAACGTGCCGGAGGACTATACTAAGAGGATTGCCCACCTAAAGCCCACAACCTTCAAGGGAGAGGAGGATCCGGTGCTACTCGAGGACTGGATTAGAGAGTTTGATAAGATTTTCGAAGCAGTCAATTGCCCAGCTGACCGAAGGGTAAATGCAACAGTCTACTACTTCAAGAGTGAGGCAGACATCTAGTGGTCCGCCAGCAGAGATGTGCTACTAGCTGGACCTGACTTCGGCTGGGACGGCCTGAAGGAACCCATGAGGAGGAGCTTCTATCCGGAGCATGTCAGGATGCAGAAGTACCTGGAGTTCTCAGAACTCAAGCAACTGTCGTTGAGCGTCAAGGAGTACCATTCAAAGTTCTTGGAGCTGGCTAGGTTTGCACCTACGATGGTTCCTGACGAGGCGTCAAAGGTGCAGAGATTTGTGGGAGGGCTGAACTGGAGTTTGCAGGAGGCTCTCAGCGTGCTGACTATCCCGACACTCCAAGATGCATACGGGAAGGCTGCTAACCTGTACAGGGTGCAGCAGAAGAGGAAAGAGGTCCTGACCAGCAATAAGAGGAAGATGGAGGGAGGAGATGAACCCAGGGGACGAGTGGACCTGTCCCATAGACATCAGCCGGAGAAGAGGTGGAAGCCTCACTCGGACCGCAGAGACGAGAGGCCAAGATATGGGGGAGACCAGAGAGGTGATCAGAGGCGAGGTGACCAGCCCCAGCACCAGTCTCAGAGGGGAGAGCTCAGGCAGGAGAGGCACTTTTACTGCAAGAGGTGCAACAAAGATCACCCGGGAAAGGATTGCGAGGGGAACCTGGTCACCTGCTTTCGCTGTGGAAGACGGGGCATCGACTATTCGAGTGTTTCCAGAGCCCTCAGGGAGGCGGTAGCAGAGAAGTCATAACAGCGACCGCTCTTTCAGGCAGCCCGACCAGCAGAGTAAGGGTCCGAATCAGAATCAGCGCGGGGATGCTCCTCAGCGCGGTAGCGGAGAGGGCGGAAATGGCGGTAATAGAGGCCAAGGGGAGTACCGAGGCAACCAGCAGCGAGCCCCAGGGAAGATCAATGTGATGAGTTGGGCCGAAGCTGAGGCCGAGGCAGACGTGCTGGCAGGTACCTTCACTGTTCTTGGTACTCCTGCACGTATTCTTTTTGATACTGGAGCTACTTATTCATTTATATCTGATAGTCTAGCTGGGAAATTGGGGATAGAGATTTGTGAGAGTTCTCCTATAGTTGTATCTATACCATCGGGAAGGGTAATTACTTGTAAGAATGTGATGAAAGACGTGAGTATAGACATCAAAGGAGAAAATTTTGTAGTGGACTTGATCCAATTTGCCTTGACCGACTTCGACATAATCCTGGGGATGGACTGGCTGAGCAAATACAAGGGAAGGATAGACTGCAGCGAGCAGAAGATCATTCTGAGAGGACCGGGACGGAGAGTCTTGTACAGAAATGTGGAGGAGAAGCCCGGAGTGAAGATTGTCTCAGCAATGACAATTCTCTCCCAAGTAAAGAAGGGACAGCAGACGTATCTTTGCTACGTCCAAGACCTGAGCTGGGAGTCAGATAAGAGGGAGAAGATCCGAGTAGTAAGCGATTTCCTAGACGTGTTCCCAGATGAGATTCCAAGTATGCCGCCAGACCGAGAGGTGGAATTCAGCATCGACTTAGTGCCAGGCTCAGCGCCAATTTCGAAAGCCCCTTACCGGATGGCACCTTCAGAGTTGAAGGAATTGAAGACCCAGTTGGAGGATCTTTTGGATAAGGGATACATTCGCCCGAGTGTATTGCCTTGGGGAGCCCCGGTCCTGTTCGTAAAGAAGAAGGACGAGAGTATGAGGCTATGCATCGATTACCGAGAGCTGAACCAGATCACAGTGAAGAACAGATATCCCTTGCCGAGGATAGACGACCTTTTTGACCAGCTGCAGGGGGCAGGGATTTTCTCGAAGATCGACTTGAGGTCGGGTTACCACCAGCTCAGAGTGGCAGAGAGAGATATCCCGAAGACCGCTTTCAGGACCAGATATGGGCACTTCGAGTTCTTGGTGATGCCCTTTGGACTGACTAATGCCCCAGCTGTCTTTATGGACCTCATGAACCGCATCTTCCATCTTCCACCCACTTACTTAGATCGGTTCGTGGTGGTTTTCATAGATGACATCCTTATATATTCCAAGGACGAGAGGGAGCATGAGGAGCATTTGAGATTAGTATTGCAGAGACGCTGAGAGAGCAGCAGTTGTACGCTAAGCTGTCCAAGTGTGACTTCTGGTTAGACCGAGTGGCATTTTTGGGCCACGTCATCACTAGAAAAGGCATTTCGGTAGACCCGTCGAAGATTCAAGCTGTAAAGGAGTAGCCAAGGCCCAACAATTTGACCGAGGTGCGAAGCTTTCTGGGCTTGGCAGGGTATTACCGACGTTTTGTGAAGGACTTCTTCAAAATAGCAAGACCTCTCACCAACCTTATGAAGAAGGTGATCAAATTCCAGTGGGATGACGACTGCGGGAAGGCATTCCAGATGCTGAAAGAGAGATTGACCACCGCTCCAGTTTTGACCTTGCCTTCAGGGACAGATGGGTTCGAAGTATTCAGCGACGCTTCCAAGTATGGCCTGGGATGTGTCCTGATGCAGAAGGGGAAAGTCATCGCTTACGCGTCGAGACAGTTGAAAGAGTATGAGACCAGATATCCGACCCATGACTTGGAGTTGGCAGCCGTGGTTTTTGCACTCAAGATCTGGAGACACTACCTCTATGACGTCTCGTGCAAGATCTACACCAACCACAAAAGCCTCAAGTACATTTTCACCCAAAAGGAACTGAATATGAGGCAGAGGAGATGGTTGGAACTGATTAAGGATTATAACTTGGAGATTTTGTATCACGAAGGGAAGTCCAACTTGGTGGCAGATGCATTGAGCAGAAAGACGAGTCATTCAGTGAACTCCATGTGGGTCCTTCCAGACGAATTGGTTCACGACTTCCAAAGATTGGACTTGGAGGTGATGGAGTCCGGAGGCGTTAAGCGAGAGGTGAGCCTATTCCAGATGAGCATCTCCTCTGACATTTATGGAGAGATACTCAAAGGAAAGCCTGGCGATGTTAAGTTGGAGCAGATCAGAGAGAAGCTGAAGGAGGGTAAGGCAGAAGGGTTCAAAATCCACGATGATGGCAGTCTTAGATTCAGAGGCCGTTGGTGCGTTCCTCAGGGTTGTATGAATGTGAAGGAGAAACTGATGAATGAGGCTCATAAACACTCCATACTCAGTCCACCCAGGTGGAGATAAGCTATATAAAGACCGAAGAAGTTGTTTTGGTGGCCGAGGAAGAAGCGGGAGGTAGCAGAGTTCGTGTCTAGATGCCTCACTTGCCAAAAAGTGAAGTTCGAGCATAAGAGGATGGGAGGATTGTTGCAGCCTTTGGAGGTACCCAAATGGAAGTGGGACTCTATTTCTATGGATTTTGTGGTTGGGCTACCGCCGGTGAAGGGTGGTTTCAACCAGATATGGGTAATCATGGATCGACTCACCAAGTCCGCTCGATTCATACCTATGAAGAGCATTGGTCTATGAGTCAGCTAGTGGATGCATACATTAAGTATGTGGTCAGATATCCGGGCGGGCCATAGACGATAGTATCTGATCGGGACTCGAGATTCTTAGCCCATTTCTGGCAGCAGTTTCAGAAGGCCATGGGTACTAAGTTGAAGATGAGCACTGCTTTTCACCCAGCTACTGATGGTCAGACAGAGAGGACTATCCAGACCTTAGAAGACATGCTTCGAGCATGTGTTATGGATTTCCAAGGAACTTGGGCAGACAAAATTCATCTGGTGGAGTTCTCATATATAACAGCTACCATGCCAGCATCAAGATGGCTCCCTACGAGGCTTTATATGGGAGGAAATGCAGAACCCCTTTATTGGAGCGACATCAGTGAGACAGTGATATTAGGACCCCAGTTGATAGAGGAAACGATGGAACAGGTTCGAATCATCTAGAGCTGAATGAAAGCAGCCCAGGATAGGCAGAAGTCATATGCTGATTTAAAGAGGAGACCGGTTGAATTTGAGGTTGGAGATAGGGTCTTCCTGAAGGTGTCTCCTGTGAGAGGGGTAATCAGATTCGGAAGAAGGGGAAGTTGAGCCCCAAATTCGTGGGTCCTTACGAGGTCCTAGAAAGAATTGGAGAGGTGGCCTACAGGTTGGCACTACGTGGTGAGCTGGAGAGAGTCCATAAGGTTTTCCATGTCTTTTAGCTGAAGCGTTGTGCCCGACCCGTCCCACGTTCTACAGCCTGAGGTGCTGGAGTTGGAGCAGAACCTATCGTACGAGGAGTACCCCATTAAGGTATTGGACACTAAGACCAGAGAGACCTGATCGAAGTCCACTCGAATGGTCAAGGTGTTGTGGTCGAATCATGGGACTGAGGAAGCCACGTGGGAGGTCGAAGAAGAAATGAAGAAGACATATCCTCAGCTTTTTGAGCAAGTAACAGTTTAAGATTTGAGTCAAGCTCAGTTGTTGTATTCTTGAGAATCAGTGTACTGGTTAGAGTATTGAGTAGGCTTAGTGATAAGTCAGGAATTTGTCTAAGTTTACAGATAATATGCTTAATTGTCTACATTATGACTTTATATTCCTTCCTTAATGCTTTATTTACACTTTATTGTTATAATTGTCTCTAATGATCAATTTGATATGTTTTCAGGATAAAATGCTCAACAAAATGCTTAAATGAAGATTTTATAGGTTGAGGCAACAAGTGGAAGTCAAACCAGAGTCAAAGGCTGATTTTCATCAACTACTGCTGTGTTTTGTTAAGGGTCCGGGTTTGTATCCTACTTTGCAAACCCGGACCATCTCATCGTAGAAGTCTCTGCCTAGTTTCAGACGTGGTCCGGGTTTGCGTCCAACTTTGCAAACCTGGACCATCCTCAAGCGAGAACTCTCTGCCTAGTTTTAGTGGTGGTCCGGGTTTGCGTACTTGTTTGCAAACCCGGACCAATATAAGCGGAGCGCCAGTTTTGCTACGAAAATAACGGATTAGTTGTTTTATCTTTAGTTATCTGTTATTATATCTTCCAGCGGTCGCTTATTTAGGTTAGATAAAAGATAGAATTTTGAGGCTTATAAAAGGAGAGTCTGGCCAACGTTAGAAGGATGCCTACTTACACCACAATTAGTCACGTTACAACACAGAGAGATTAGCTTAGTTTGAGATTGATTCTGATTGGGAGCCTGGAGCAGAGTAAAGAAAGAGATTCATCACAGAGACTTCA
This sequence comes from Limonium bicolor, assembly GCA_023374045.1. Taxonomy (NCBI): domain Eukaryota; kingdom Viridiplantae; phylum Streptophyta; class Magnoliopsida; order Caryophyllales; family Plumbaginaceae; genus Limonium; species Limonium bicolor. The sequence continues at coordinate 131,791,830 of CM041778.1, forward strand.
CCAGAAGTGTCAGAACAGAGTTTCTTCTTGTTCTTTATTTCTACTCATTACAGTTTTTCTTATTGTAACCATGCCAATGGCTGAGTAGTCCTTTTAGATTTCGGTTTGCTATGTAACCCTGAATTTGCTATTCCTGTTCCTTTGTGATTTAATACAATTCAATTGAGTAAAGTTATTTTCGCTTAATTTCTTTAATCGTTATAATTTGGCCAATTATAAAGATTAGTATTTTGTTAGCTTATATGTGACGACTGCGGCTTTCAATTGAATTCAGGAAAATAACCGGTTAGTTTAGAGACGGTAATTCCTCTAATTGCTAATTGACTGATAATCTAGATTGTTCTTTAGGCGGTTAGTAAACAGTGGGTTCGTAACGAGAGTTACAATTCGGTCTTTGCAAACTAGAATTTGCTGAGCGGGAGACCGGAGGTGAATTAACTTTGACCTAGGGTTTTACTCAGAATTATTTTGGAAATCACTCTGGAATAGGAATTGCGGATTTAGGGAGCAATAGTAAACCGGGATCTCCTTCCCAATCAGTTTCACAACAATTATTTTCTTGCTCTTTACTGTTTTACGTTCTGTTTACAGTTTTTAATTGTCATCAAATCAAACCCCAATTTCCTGTTTTAATTTGTTATTTAGTTCTTTTATTTCTTTTCCGGTTAGTAAAGATTTAAACTAGACATTGCCTCCTCTGGGGGCCCTCTACTTCCAGCTATGTGCTGTGCGGCTCCCGCAAGCGAATGAAGGTAAGATACTTAGGGAATACTCTCTATTAAAACTTGCTAGAATTGACCGGTACACTTGCCGTTAGGTTTTACCCCAACAAGTTTTTGGCGCTATTGCCAGGGGAGGCACGGTTATTTAGTTTAGTCTTTATTTATCTTTATTTTGTTTATTTTATCTTTATTAGTTTATTTTGTTTATATTTTTCTTCATTATTTTATTTATTTTGGTCGAGTTTTGTTTAACATCCGTTTCTTTTGCTTTTGGTTTTGACTAGTTCACGGTAGGTTAGACTAGTTTAGATAAATTTATTTTGTTTTTTTTAGTTTTGGTTAATTGGTTTTAGTTAACTAATTTCTTTTCTATTTTGATTTTGTTTTAGATATTCTTTATCTTCCAGATTTTATTTCTGATTTTATTCCTTTATTTGAATATTCTGTGGTTAGTGGTTAGGATTTTTATCTGCATATTTGTGAGTTTATCTCTTTTTATTTTTTGATTCTTGTTGTTTTAATTTAATTGCTTTTGTTCTTTTAATTTACGCTATTATAGCTTCAGCTTACTAACTCTCAGTTTATAGCTAAAACCGCTCTGCAGGAGAACCGGAGTTCGAGCTCAATCTTGAGATCGAGAGATTCGCAAGACAGCTTCACAGGGATTTGAATCTGGATCCACGGTTGAAGAGCAGGTCCCTGAACCACCTGTTGGCGAAGAGGTTCCGGAAGTGCAACCAGCAGTTAACATGGCGAATAACGAGAGGCAGATGAGGGACTATACCCGCCCAAGTGTTGAAGGGTTGGTGTCGCCGATAGTGATTCCCGCATTACCGGTAGGAGTGCAGTGGCAGTTCAAGACCCACTACGTGACAATGGTAATGAACGCACCTCAGTTCAGCGGGACGGTTACTGAAGACCCGAATGTCCACCTCACCACATTCCTGAGATTGGTAGGAGCGTGTTCGACGCCAGCTTCGCAGGAGGTTGCTCGGCTCACTCTGTTTCCATTCTCCCTGAGGGATAGAGCAGCTGAATGGTTGAACTCACTGGCGCCCGACAATATTACCACCTAGGAAGAGTTGGCTAATGCATTTCTGGCGAAGTATTTTCCACCCTCACAGATGCTGACCATGAGAGGTGAAATTACAAACTTCAAGAAGTTCGTTGGTGAGACGTTATCTGAAGCTTGGGAACGTTTTAAGGGGATAGTAAGGAAGGTACCACATCACGGACTAGGTGAAGAGGTTGTAGGGCAGTCTTTTTACAAGGACTTGGATCCGTCTAGCCGGTTGTTGGTTGATACATGCGCTGGAGGTAGTTTGATGGAGTTGCCCATTACACGAATCAAAGAGCTGTTGGAGACTATTACTACAATAGCTAATCAGTGGGGAGGTACTAGAGCTGGAGAAGCTGCACCGAAGAAACCTGCTGGAGTCTATGAAGTGGATTCGAATACTTTTCTGGCTGCCAAGATAGAAGCGATGTCAAAGCAGTTTGAGTGTATGTGTGCAGTGATGAATCCGCAGTCAAATGCAGCAGCTGTTCCTGAGGTTTTTCCACCTTGTGAGTATTGTGGTAGAGCTTCAAACATATGCCAATGTACTCCACCATAAGAAGAGGCAGCAAATTATGTTGGTAACAGACCGGGTAATTATTTTGGGAATCAAGGCAATCCGGGTTACCACGCTCAGCAGCAGAATCGTTACCAAGCTGGTGGCAACAACAGCTACAATCAGAGACCTCAGCAACAGTATAATCCTTCCTATCAGAAGCAGCCATTACAGAATCAGCAAGCGCAGAATTCGGGTGCTGGAGCGTCTTCTAGTATGGATGAGGTTTTGGCCAGGATGAATGATTTCATCACAGTTAATACGAAGAAATTTAGTGAGCTGGAAGCCTTCAATCAGGAGCAGAGAACCTTCAATAACGATCAGAGGACTTTCAATAGGAACATCGAGACTCAGCTGTCTCAGATATCCCAGCAGTTGGCTCAGCGTCCTTTGGGTTCCTTGCCTAGTCAGTCAGAGCAGAATCCGAGAGAGCACGCCAAGGCAATCACATTGAGGAGTGGTACACATCTTGACCCGGTGGTTCCTGAAGCTGAAGTTCCTCTTCCTAATGTAGAGCAGAATGAAGAGACTGCACCAGTAGGTTCTCAGGAAGAACCAGCTGAGGAGGAGGTGACGGTTAGCAAGACTACTAAGACTTCCACACCTCCACATCGCACAGTTGCTGAAGCGCCAGTTCCTTTTCCAAACCGGTTGAAGAAGAGAGACTTGGATGAGAAGTTTGGTAAGTTTTTGACTATCTTTAAGAAACTAACTATTAACATTCCTTTTTCTGAAGCTTTGAAGCAGATGCCAATATATGTGAAGTTCATGAAGGACATCCTGTCCAATAGGCGATCTTTAGTGGAGAAGGATACTCTGCAGCTTACTGAGAGCATTTCCGCTGTTCTTTCGAAGAAGCTTCCACCTAAGCTTGATGATCCAGGTACTCCGGTCATACCGTGCGTGATAGGTAATGTAAATTGCGGTAAGGGTTTATGTGATTTAGGTGCGAGCATTAATTTGATGCCCTTATCCATGTATTTAAAGCTTGACTTAGGAGAGTGTGAACCTACCCGGATTACTTTGCAATTAGCTGATAGGTCAATTATCTTACCTAGAGGGGTGGTCAGAGATTTAATTGTTTCAGTTGGTACTTTTGCTTTCCCTGCTGACTTTGTTATTTTAGACATGGAGGAAGACAAGGTAGTACCGCTAATTTTAGGTCGACCATTCATGCGCACAGCTAGGACTCTCATTGATGTTGAAGGAGGGAAGATTATACTGTGTTTACATGATGAGCAGCTTGTATTTGATATGACCAAGGCTGCTACTCACCCTTCAGATGTTCATGCTTGTTTCAGTTTAGATTGTATTGACACTTTGATGCAGGATTATTCTTACAGCCCCACAGAGCTGGATGCATTGGAGAAGTGTTTGGTAGATTCCATAGATACCACTCATGATGATTCCGAGGTTTCTGCTACAGCATTTCAGCTCTCTGCTGGGAGGCCATATAGGAAGAACCACAGAATCGAGGAGGAACCGCTGGACCGAGTTCCAAAGACACTAGCTCCTTCTGTGGAATCACCCCTTCTCTTGAACTTAAACCTCTTCCTAGTCACCTTAAATATGCTTTCTTAGTTCCTCCTACTGATTTACCTATTATTATTTCTAATGCTTTAACTGATGAGCAGGAGGAAGCTTTGTTGCAGATTTTGAGGAGGAACAAAGAGGCGCTAGGATGGTCCATTGCTGATATCAAAGGCATTGCTCCTACATTCTGCACCCACCGCATTTATCTTGAGGAGGATTACAAGCCATTGAGACAGCCCAACTGAGACTGAACCCGCACATGAAAGAGGTAGTTAAGAAGGAGGTTATCAAGCTATTGGACACAGGTATAATCTATCTTATCTCTGACAGCGAATGGGTAAGTCCTACTCATGTAGTACCCAAGAAAGGGGGCTTAACTGTAGTTCCTAATGATAAAGGTGAATTAATTCCTCAGCGTACTATTACTGGGCATAGAGTTTGCACTGATTATAGAAAGCTAAATGCCACCACTAGGAAAGACCACTTCCCCCTTCCCTTTATTGACCAGATGCTAGAGAGGCTTGCGGGACAAGAATATTACTGTTTCTTCGATGGTTACTCTAGTTATTTTCAAATTCCAATTGCTAAGGAGGACCAAGAGAAAACCACTTTTACATGTCCGTATGGTACTTATGCTTATCGTCGCATGCCTTTTGGTTTATGTAATGCACCAGACACTTTTCAACGATGCATGACTGCTATCTTTGCTGATTTTATTGAAAAGTGCATCGAAGTCTTTATGGATGATTTTTCTGTTTTTGGACCGACTTTTGATGCATGTTTGAGAGACTTGGATTTAATCTTAGCTAGATGCAGGGAACTAACTTGTGCTCAATTGGGAGAAGTGCCACTTCATGGTGCAGGAAGGCATCGTGCTCGGACACAAGATTTCCAAGAAAGGGAACGAGGTAGACAAGACCAAGGTTGAAGTCATTGAGCAACTGCCACCACCATCATCGGTAAAGGATGTCCGAAGTTTTCTCGGTCACGTAGGTTTTTATGGGCGTTTTGTTAAGGATTTCTCTAAGATCTCTAAGCCTCTTTGTGATTTATTACTTAAGGATGCTAAATTTGAGTTTACAAAAGAGTGCTTAGATGCGTTTAATTTGCTTAAAGCTAAATTGGTTTCTGCACCTATTATTGTTGCTCCTGATTGGTCGTTGCCTTTTGAGATTATGTGTGATGCCAGCGACTACGCATTGGGAGCAGCTTTGGGTCAGAGGCATGACAAGGTATTGAGGATAGTCTACTATGCTAGTAAGACTATGAATGAGGCGCAGAAGAACTACGCCACGACGGAGAAGGAGTTGCTGGTGATCGTCTTTGCTTGTGATAAGTTTCGACCGTACATCATTGGCAGCAAAGTCATCGTGCACACCGACCACTCCGCTCTCAGGTATCTCTTTGGGAAGGTTGATGCTAAACCTCGTTTGATCAGGTGGATTTTGCTTTTACAGGAATTCGATATTGAGATTAGAGACAAACCTGGAGCATAGAACGGAGTGATGGATCACTTATCCCGTATTGAGGTTCCAGATGATGGTGGGCCAATCAATGAATATTTCCCGGACGAGTATGTCTACATGATCGGTCATTCTATGGACCCTTGGTATGTTGACATCGCGAACTACCTATCCAGGGCATCATTCCTCCAGAGTTGTCGTATCAGCAGAAGAAGAAGTTCTTCTCCACGGTCAAGCATTACCTTTGGGACGACCCGTTTCTGTTCAAGGTCTATGCAGATGGTATGATTCGCCGTTGTGTATCTGAGAATGAAGCTTGAGACATCCTAACACATTGCCATTCTAGAGAAGTAGGGGGTCATTTTGGTCCGGCTAGGACAGCTGCGAAGGTTTTGGAGGCCGGCTTCTTCTGGAAGAATCTGAATAAGGACTGTTATCAGTTTGTTTCCATATGCGACCAATGTCAGAGGCAGGGGAATTTATCCAGACGTCATGAGATGCCATTGAATTTGATCTTGGAGGTTGAACCGTTTGATCTTTGGGGCATCTATTTCATGGGACCGTTTCCATCATCTCAGGGCAACCTCTACATCTTGGTAGCAGTGGATTATGTCACTAAGTGGGCTGAAGCGATAGCAGCACTAACAAATGATGCGAGAGTGGTGCTCAAGTTTTTAAGAGGAATATCTTTACCTTACCCTTTTGGGGTCCCACGAGCGATCATCAGTGACGGGGGAACACACTTCTGCAACAAGCAGTTTGAGGCTCTTCTACAGAAATTGGTGTACGACATAAGGTTTCTCTACCATACCATCCACAGACGAACGGGCAAGCTGAGATCACTAACAGAGAACTTAAGTGGATCCTCCAGAAATCCGTCACATCTTCGAGGCGAGATTGGTCCCTTAAGTTAGATGACGCCTTGTGGGCATACCGAACTGCTTTTAAAACACCTTTAGGTATGTCCCCGTACAAGTTGGTTTTTTGGCAAGGCATGCCACTTACCTGTGGAGTTGGAGCACAAGTCTTTTTGGGCAATAAAGGCGCTGAATTTCGATCTTCAAAAGGCTGGCGAGAAGCGTAAGTTGCAGCTGTGTGATCTGGAGGAGTTTTGAGAGGAAGCTTATGAAAACGTCAAAATTTATAAGGAGAGGATGAAGAGATGGCATGATAAGCTATTGATCAAGCGTGAGTTTCATGTTGGGGATAAGGTTCTTCTATTCAACTCCCGTCTGAAACTATTTCCCGGGAAGCTGAAGTCTCGTTGGTCTGGACCGTTTACAGTGACAAATGTCTCGCCCTATGGAGCCACCGGTTTGATCAATACAGAAGGGGAAACATTCAAAGTTAACGGGTCTCAGCCGAAGCATTATCTCAGTGGTGACATTGCTGAAGTCCATTTGGTGATCACGGTCTCTGATCCTCCATACTGATTATTTAATGCACAGTCTATCCAAAGACCGAAAAGACGGGCGGCTGGCTGGGAGACAACCCAGTTTTGTGAGTTTTATTATTTTCGTTTTTGTTTATTTCTCATAGGTTTTATTGTTTTTCATTCTTTATTTTTGGGCTAACGTGTTTGTTAGACATGTTTTGTTTAGTTTTTCATGGGTTTGAAGGTGAATTCAGGAGTGTGGAGGGACATCAGTTACCAATTGGAGTTTCTGGCCACTTTTGAGCGTGGTTCGGGTTTGGAGCTTGGTTTATAAACCCGGACCAATAGTTGGGCGAAGCTACTGGCATGTTTTGGAGGTCGTCCAGGTTTGCGTGCTGGTTTGCAAACCCGGAACCAAGAGTTCGCGCTACTTACTGGCTACTTTTGGACGTGGTCCGGGTTTGAGTATGGGTTTACAAACCCGGACCGCATAAGCGGGGTACTTACTGGCGTGTTTTTCGTATGGTCCGGGTTTGCGTATTGGTTTACAAACCCGGACCAAGTTTTCAGCAGGAATAAAAGAGGGCGCGCGAGTCTAATCCCTAAATCTGCTTCCTTCTTCCTCGCACCGCTACCCAATTACCCAGTCGCCCTGCTTTCACCATTGTTCCCGTCCCAGCCTCCCATCTTCTTGACCCACAGTCGCCGTACCTCCACTACTACATTCACTCGCATCACCCCACCATCACTACCCAGTGTCCCAGCGTCCTCCTCTGCGCCTAGTCTCCTGACCTACACTCCACTTTACCGTCCCCGCCACCACTTCCAGCTCGACTCAAACCCCCACCGCCACCTCCGTGCTTCGTCGCCGCTCACCCGCTGTCGATCCTCGTGCTCTATCCCACCTGCTATCGCCATTTTTACCAGCCCGCCTCACGCCACCACCACTCCTGAAATTTCTTTCTGTCCAAACTCCCGAACTAGCATTACCACATCCGAGTTCTGATTTTCCCAGCAACTCACCCGACCACCACCAATCACCACTGCTCACTTATTCGCACCGGTCACGCTCAATTCCTAGCATATATGTTTTTGTTTGTTCCAATGGCTCTGAAGCACGCACGACGGTCCACCACTGCTGCCGCCTCTTCATCGGCGGCGCCTGCACCGCCGCCATCAGTTCAATTCCGAGAATCAGTGCGCTCTGATTTCATCAGTGAGGCTGCCTTCGACTGGTATAATGTCAAGGACCGGAAAATAATTCCAGAGAGGTCAGTTTCTCCTGAGTTAATTTCTGAATTTAATTTGGACAGTGTGTTTGGTGAAAAAGGTTGGGGCAATCTGTTGCATCTCGGTAGGGGGAGCTATTATCCGAGATTGGTTAAGTTGTTTTATGCCAATGCTGAGAAGGAAGATAATTTCAGTGTGATTTTCTCAAGGGTGAAAGGGAAAGTCATTCGGTTAGGATCTTCAGAAATCAGGGAATATTTTGGGGTGAGTGTAAGATTTGCTGATGATGCTTTTACTGAGGCCCTGAAACATGAGGAGAATGATAAGAAGAGGGATAAGGAGCATTATTTGCGTTTGATTGTTAATGACCCTGAGGTGCAGTACCGTCAGAGACGGTCTTTGAGGGATAAGCAAGTTGTGACGGGGGACAAGCTACAGACCCCGCTGGAGCGTTTACTTTTGGCTATCATTATGCATAATGTTTGCCCTAGGGAGTGTGCTGACCTTAACTCCTTGGATTGTTTCTTTTTGCGGCATCTGCTGGATGATGCGTTTTCACGTAAAGCTTGTCCTATAGTTTTCCCTTTAGTGATTTTTGATCATATTCTGCGGATCATGGATGTGGATTGTACTGCTTCCCTTGCTTTCCCGCACTTTTTGCAGTTTCTTTTTGAGAGGGCAAGGGTTGACTTCAGTGATGAGCGGCCTCAGACTCTCGCTTCTCCCTTAGACATGTCAGCTATGCATCGGTTTCAGTGGGAGAAGATCGGGGATGGTTGGATTAAGCGTCGTCGTGCCCGACCGGGTGAGAGAGCCGCCCGATTTTCTGGTGCCGATATGGCCGAACCCTCAGAGGTTAGGGATACTGATGTTCCTGCAGTAGATCAGACGCAGGGATTTGAGGAGCTGATGGTGGAGTTCAGGGATTGGCAGGGGGTGTGCACCACCCGCTTTGTTGAGTTTGGCTCGCGCCTCGACGATTTGTCCACTCAAGTTCAGAACTATGGGGTTCATTTGACTTCTTTGGAGGCACGTCGTCATGCTTCTGAGGTTTGCCAGGAGGCGAGGATGGCTGAGTATGATGCCCGCTTCGCCCGTATGGAGGCATGACATCTTCCGCATGGGTCGTAGTCACAGCCTCCACCACAGCCCTAGGCTCCTGGAGTTTGGGTTATTTTTTTTTCTACCTTTTTCAGCTATTTTGATGTTTTTATTCTCTTAGTTGTTTCTCAGAAGTTTTCTTTTGGTTGTACTTCTTTTTGTTTTGGATTCGAATGCTGTCTTTTATTTCGGTTTGTTTTATTAACTATAATGTTTACCCGCACGCTTAATGTTTCTGCAAGTCAGTATTGGCTTTTGGTTTTATTTCTTGAGCTACAGGTCTGCTTTTGCTGCGTGTGAGGTATTGAGGGAACCAAAGGAAACTCTGTCGAATTTTCTGCAGAATTCAACACCCCGATGCTTTTACCTAAGTGTGAGGACGTTGTCTTCACCATACTCCAGGGGCGTGATTTTCTAACTTCTTTTATTTTGCGAACGTTGTTTTCTGCGAATTGTGTTTTCCTTCCGTCTTAATCATTTTAATGAAGCAATGAGGGCATTGCTTATTTCTAAGTGTGAGGAAGGGAAATTACACATGCTCATGCTCAATTACATTCGAATGTGCTAATTTTGAACTTTTTTTTAAAGGCTACCACTTCATTTTCACTACATTTTTGTTGGCCCTCAAAATTTTTGGTTGCATAACATACCTGAGTCTTATTCAGTGGTTGGATAAGTTGGTTTGGAACACCGCACGAGTAGCACTAGTTTTTGTGAGATCGAAGCTGGAAAACAGTTGTGGGAATTCTGGTTGCATTGCTTGTATGTACAGTTTTGTTTAATGCTTGTCTATTTCTTCATTAAAAAGTTAAGCCATTAGTGTAGCTATTTGATTTTTGATTTCACTTGGGGACTTTGGGAATGATTCTTGAATGAAAGGAAGGAAGGACAAAGGCAAGGTACTCCTCTAATCGAACTTTTAACCCAGAAACAGGCCTCGTCCATTTGGTAATTAAGTCCTTGGGGTGCCTCATCACCCATCTACCTAAGGTCATCTGATCTGGGATAGAAGACCCAACACCGCTACATGAATGGAGAGAAAAGTCTGAGGGATATAAAAGAGAAAGTTAATGCTTGTTTAGAAAGTTGAAGAAATTTATTTCAAATGCAAGTGCAAATTCTTTCTTGATTATAAGTACGTGGTGATGAAAGGTAATATGGAATAAGATATTACTTCTCACCCCTTGTCGTCCATGGATTGTGGAAAGTTAATTGGAAAGTAGTCCCTGAGTGAAATTGGAGTCAGGTGGTTTTACTATGTGTCTTAAGCCTTTGGAAAATACTTCTCAATTCACTGTTTATGAAAACCTATGAGTGTGGATCATTGTTCTCTATGACTGCTTTTCATTATTAGATCTCCTTGTGCACGGTTCTAAACTGATGTCTCCCTTCTGTAAAATTTCAGTATGTTTCTGTTTGCTTGAGGGCAAGCAAAGATTAAGTGTGGGGAAGTTGATAAGTCAGGAATTTGTCTAAGTTTACTAGGCTAATTCATGCTTAATTGTCTACATTATGACTTTATATTCCTTCCTTAATGCTTTATTTACACTTTATTGTTATAATTGTCTCTCTGATCAATTTGATATGTTTTCAGAATAAAATGCTCAACAAAATGCTTAAATGAAGATTTTAGAGGTTGAGGCAACAAGTGGAAGTCAAACCAGAGTCAAAGGCTGATTTTCATCAACTACTGATGTGTTTTGTTAAGGGTCCGAGTTTGTATCCTACTTTGTGAACCCGGACCATCTCATCGTAGAAGTCTCTGCCTAGTTTCAAACGTGGTCCGGGTTTGCGTCCTACCACTAGTACAAAAAACGTCTATTTCGGCGCCCCTATTTCGGCTGTTGTAGATAAAACCGCCGCAATAGGGGCCCGAGATGTATGCGGTATGTAAAGAAGGGGTCTATTTCGGCGGTTCCTAGATATGAACCGCCGAAATATGCCCTATTTAATAATACAAAAATAAAAGAGACCTATTTCGGCGGTTCCTTACACGAAACCGCCGAAATAGGTGTTTCTATTTTCTTTTTTTAATTAAAACGACCTATTTCAGCGGTTCTTTGTTAGGAACCGCCGAAATAGGTCTTTTTATTTTTTATTATTAAATAGGGCCTATTTCGGCGGTTCCTAGCAAAGAACCGCCGAAATAGGTCGTTTTAATTAACCCCCAGCCCGCCTCGACACATTACGAGTTCATTAGCCCTAATTAACCCCTCTTCTCTCTCTGTTCTCCGCGGTGAATTGCGAAACCTCGACGCCACTGCCACCACACTGCCGCGCCCGCCCTCCTCCTCGTCCCGCCTTCGGGACATCGCGCCGTCGGTGGTCGTCGCCGCCCTCTTCCGCCCAGCAATAGCAGGCGCATAGGTGAGTATAAACCCTAATTGTAAGTTTCGGTTTTGTTATAATTAATTGTTAATGTGTAACAGCCCCAACACTGGCCTAGGAGTTAGGGTTTCACGCCGCGTATTTTACATAATAACGCAAGGCTCTAATAAACAGACTTAAACAGATAATCGAATAAGGCCCAACGAAATACTTCAATACAGTATTATCGAAGAGATGTTAAAACATCCCCAAAAGTCATTACAGAACCCACCAAACAGATGTCAAAAGCGGAAGCTTAACACAATGCCCAAAGGCTCAAATTCAATAAAAGGTCTCAAGAAGCTAAATACAAAGCAGCTACTCCCAGAAGCTGAGGGGAGACGATCCTCGCTAATCAATCTGCAAAACTAGAAGTAGGGGAATGAGCACACAACTATGCCCAGTAGATGACCAACTTCATCAACCAGCATGCTCAAAAACATTTACAGAATATTGACAAATCAGAAGGAGTCAAGAATCCACAAATATGTCAGAAACCAAACAGAAGTCCATTCATTAAGGGACTAAACAGAGCAGAAGCAGACAGAAGCGGAAAAACAGAGTGGGACACTAGCGATCACAGCATACAGACAGAACGAGCAACCCAGCTCGTGAACAGAACGAGGAAACCTCACTCGTAAACAGAACAGGTGTAAACACCCGTGAACAGAACGGGGAACGTACCCCGTGAACAGAAGGATCCTACATAGCGCGCTACGAGACAGCGAAACCAGCCATCCAAAGGCTCAGACACAGAGATAACTAGGTCCCAAAACAGAAGCTTAAATACAGATAAGCATATGTGCACCAAAGGCACCAGAAAGCACATAGACGGCTTGGAAATCAGAAGGGGAATCCAACCCCGCAAACGGAAGTCAAAACGGAGCTCAAACGAGCATGTTAAGGTCAAAACAGTACCCTGTCGAACTTGTGTCCGGACATCAATGTTCGGACACAAGTCGAGACTCAGAAGGCGAAATCAGACAGATGTCCGAACTTGTGTCCGGACATCAAAGTTCGGACGCAAGTCGAACCTTAAAACAGAAGAAGAGTCAGTGGTGTCCGAACATCCAAGTTCGGACGGATGTTCGGACATCCTTCGGAAAACAGAACGTGGAGAGTCCGACTTGTATCCGGACATCCTGTTCGGACACAAGTCGAAGCAAAATCAGAAGAATGCAGAAGGCTGTGTCCGAACTTCAGAGCTCGGACGGAAGTTCGGACACAGCGAAAACTTCAGAAAGTAAAAGCGCAGAAGGGCATGCCGAACTTCAACGGTCGGACAGAAGTTCGGACACGCCGAAAAATGCAGAGAATAGAGGCGATTTTACACAATCAGAGGTACAAAACCAATCCAAATCACACACCATTTACAAAACAACCTTGGGGGTTTAATCCATTGAAAAGGCATTAAACAGACATTAACCACACACAACACAAGATCAAATCAGTGAGTTAATTTGCAGAACCCAAACTCCCCAAGGCTGAACACACGGATCGAATCCGAAAGCCACCTACCTCAGTATACAGAGAGACAAATTCCTCAATCCTGAATAGCAGAATCCAGCCAGAGTAGACCCTCGAACGCAGACCAACGCAAACCAAAACACTGAGCGAAACACAATTGCAATCCCAAATCAGAAACGCAACCAAAACCCCCGAAACTGAACTGTAACCTGAACGGGAATACTATTCTCACCTGAATCTGACAGTAGACAATGGATTCGCCGACGCCAACAGTAGAAGAGAATTGACAGAGAAGCGGAGTAGCCACTGATTCACAATCAGATTGCAGAGGGGAATTAGAAAGCGAAAATCCTCAGAACCATAGAACTGAGAATCAAAGAGAAAGCAATCTGTCCACCCTACCTCGAAGAAACCAGCAATTCGCAAGGACTAGCAATCTGTAGTGGAACCTTGACAGCAAATAATGAGGCTTGACTGATCGAGAGAAGGAACGACCTTGAGAGAGAAGAGAGAGAGAGCAAGGAAGAGAGGAGCGTGAATGATCGTGAGAATGTGATTAGAAGTGAGGGGTAATTAAGAAGGAAAGAAATAAAATAATAAGAGGTTATTAGGTTAATCTCCCAGAATTTTAATGGAAAAGAAAGACCCTCTACCCATGACTTTATTCAGAAGGACGTCCATGTCCTAAATCCAAAATACAATAGTGTAAGGCCACTTGTGACGAAATAAAATATAACCAAATCTTGGGTTATAACATAATGTTGTTGTTAAAATTGATAGATTTTGTCACATTGTGATTGGGATGCTGATATTTATTGTGTGTGAAATCTTTGCAAGATTTGGTTGTTAAACTAATAAATTTATGTATGCACACAAGGTGTTTGACGAAATGTCCGAGTGAAATTTTTTGCTGTTTTTGGCCCTTCTTTAAGTATAGTTAGGTTAGCTTATTTGGGCTAGATTATTATGCTATATATGGGGTGGAACAATGTTTAAGCATTATTTGTTTAAGTATAGTTAGGTTAGCTTATTTATCCACTTAAAATTACTTGTTAATTCACATTTCATAAGTAAATATACATTGTAAATATACATTGGCGAGTGAGATCTCTGCTAGTTATTTTTGCATAAATAAGCAAGCAACACATAATCAGAAAATTTTCATAACTAAATTTGTTTTCAAGAAGGATTTTAAATATGTATTGTTTATTTAATAGTAAAAGTGCGGTGGGGATCTTTAAATTATTTTTTCCTTATGCAATGAAAATGGCATGTATATTTTGTTTATCTAATTGCACAAAATTTGTACTAATCACAAATGTAAGTTACTTGTTCGAACAAGTAATAAAAGTTAAGCAATTAAGAGTTTCTCCTTGTCTTCATAAACAATGTAGTCGAGTTGATGAGTTATCATCTTTGACACTAAGTTCCCACTCTCTGTAGATTGTATTAGAGTTATACTAAAAAAAACTTATTGTGCTTGTTTGAATCAGCTAACGATAAGTTTATAATTTACATATTTGATTATGATATTATATCGTTAATACAAGAGTGTGATGCATAAGAGGTATATTGAAAATTATGGATAACATGTTAAACATTCGGTAGTGTATATATATATATATATGAGTATTGTATAGTCGTTAAGTTTAATATAAAATTATTCTAATTGATGTGAATATTGTTCAATCTTTATGAGTCGTTTAGATTGAGTGTGAAAATTATTTGTTGATTTATGTACTATGTTACTATACAACTAACTGTACAACAACCATTTAGTCAATTAATAGTAACTTACACTCACACATTGTCTATCCTGATAAAATATTCAAAATATATCCCGGCCCCCTAATGTAAAATTCCTAGCTCCGCCCCTGATTGTAAGCAATATAGTGTTGCGCCCTCAATTCATATTTATTTTTGCGTCTGTGTTGCCTCTGTAGAGATTGGTATTGCTACACACGTCTCGCACGCCCGATTGAGAAGAGGGGCTGAAAACAATTCATTTAGGAACCAGTAATTTTTTTTAATTTAACTCTTCATTCTCTTCATTCTCTTCACTCACTGTAAATTTGCAACCTAACTGCATATAAGGAACAAACACAACTACTGAGTTTCTCTTGTGTCTATACGTATTTGTGTCTCTACAGATAAATACTTAAGAAGCTTCTTTACCATTTGATGGTAGATTGAAAGCGGAGCGGAGAACAATTCATTTTCGAACCGGTAATATAATCTAACTTATCATTTTTCTCTTTTGTACTTTGTATTTGATTTCCACAAATTATTGGAATTTCGTTTGATGAATAAATTTGGTATATATTAGTTTGGTTTATGATAGAAATTTGTGTTGTTGAATAATTGGTGAATGCTTAATAATAGGCATGGTTGTGTCTTTTTTTTACTTTGTATTTGATTTCCACAAATTATTAAAATTTGGTTTGATGGATAAAGTTGGTATTAGTTTGATTTGTGATGGAAATTTGTGTTGATGAATGGTTGGTGAATGCTTAATAATAAGCATGGGATAGGTAAAATTATGCAAAAGTCATGCCGATTTTTTTTTAAATCTCTTCGTAATTAATATTGTTTGATGTATGTGTATATGTCTAACAATATCTAATTTTTTTTATCAGGTCTCACTACATTCAAGTCCGTGAATCACCTCTCTTGTTTCCCGCCTTCTTCCATTACTGTTGCACTTTCCTCCTCTGTGCACAAGTAAGTAACTAAACCTTATTTTTTGTTTAATAAATGCAATTATGTATTTAAATATAAGTGCTAGTACATAATTTAGCTTCATTCCATATTTGTTGATGCATTTCTTTTGTAATTTATTTTTTGTTGCTCCCTTGCAGAGACATATCAGAAGTGGTATTGCTGCATCTCTCGCACAGAAGCCTACCTCTCAGGCACCAGTCTCCCCTGTCCATAAATCCTTAAAAAACAAGTACGTATTTTAACTCTCGATTCTTTGTTAATCTCTAAACCGGTTTGAACTTATACAGTGGAGAATTGAAAATGTTGATTTGATGATGAATTTGCAATTGGTTTTCAGTTAGCTAGTAAAGAATTGATTTATTTTAATTGTTGGTTGCTGCCATTGTTGGAATGTTTGTGGTTGTGATGACTTTGGTGATGCTGAATAATAAGCACGGGATGTGTTCAATTATGCAAAGGTCATGCCGAATTTTTTGTAGAAAAAGTATTCGTAATATTGTTTTAAACACCGGTTTCTGTTTTAGAAGTGCAACAATTTCTTAAATTTAAAATGCTAGTTTATGTTGTGTTTGCAACCTTAGAGTTAGGCTAGACTAATTGACAATCATCCCAGTCATGCTCCATTAAGAAATAAACATGTGCAACTTAATACAGAACATATTCTACAAAGGCTCTAACTCACACCTTTGATCTGTTGCACATATAGTATGGAGCATGACTGGATGTATGGTGATAGAGGGGAACATTTTGACAAAATGCTGAAAGAGTTTTGCAAAGCTGCAGTGCAACATAAGGACAGGACAAAGGCGGAGAAAATTCCATGTCCTTGTGTTGATTGTGGTGTGGTTAGACATTATTCATGCATCAACGTCGTACAATTGCATGTGAAGACCAGTGGTTTCATGCCGCATTATACAAAATGGATTTTTCATGGAGAACCTGTTGAAGATAATGCTTTATCTTCCTACAGTCACGATCGGTGTAACTCAAGAACTGAGCAGACATTCGATACTATTAACGAGTCAGAACTCCCAAGCGCTTCCGAAGTCAATGTTGACAGTGAGTCGACTTATCATGATAAGCAAATGGACGAGATGCTTAATAATGTTGAGGATAATTTTGTCGACCGGCCGGATGAGTATCAAAGGTTGTTGGACGCATCCAAAACGGTGTTGTATCCTACTTGCACTAAGTACACGAAATTGACAGCTATATTAAATTTGTTCAACCTGAAGGGAAGATATGGATTGAGTGACAAAGGTTTCACGGCATTCCTCGAGCTGATTATGATATGCTACCGGATGAGAACGGTCTCCCTACCACCACGTATGAGGCAAAGAAATGGGTGTGTCCAATGGGAGTAGAGTACAAAAAAATTCACACGTGTCCAAACAACTGTGTGTTGTACAGGGGTGAATACGAACATCTTGACAATTGCCCGAAATGTTCGTTGTCCCGGTATAAGCATAAAGATGGTGAGTACTCCTCCGTTCAGAAAAAAGCCCTCTAGCAAAACTAGTTTGGTATTTGCCGATTATACCCAGATTCAAACGGTTGTTTGCGAATCCGAAAGATGCAAAGAACTTACGATGGCATGGAGGGTAGAAAGAGTGATGAGAAACTAAGACATCCAGCAGATGGGCCTCAGGGAGAAACATCAATAGACGGTACAAAGAACATTTCGGACATGAAGATAGGAATCTGAGGCTTGGGTTATGTACTGATGGAATGAACCCGTACGGCACATTGAGTAGTCAACACAGTACATGGCCTGTTCTGCTAGTGATCTACAATTTGCCCTCATGGTTGTGTATGAAACGAAAGTACATCATGTTATCTCTCCTGATATCTGGTCCCAAGCAGCCAGGTAATAGCATTGATGTGTACCTTGCCCCTCTAATCGACGATCTGAAGCTATTGTGGAATGAGGGGACCGTGGTATATGATGCTTATGCAAGAGAGAATTTCACGCTCAAGGCTTTGTTGTTTTGTACCGTCAATGACTTCCCTGCGTATGGGAACTTGTCCGGTTACACGGTTAAAGGAACATTTGCATGTCCCATATGCGAGGAAGACACTTGTTCGGACCGTTTAAAACATTGTGGGAAGAATGTTTATATGTTTCATCGACGTCTTCTCCCCGAAGATCACCCTTATCGAGTAACGAAGAGAAAGTTGTTCAATGGTCAAGCCGAAACTCGTGTGGCCCGTCTACCTCTGAGCTCTGAGGAAGTGTACGAAAAGGTTAAGGACATTGCAAATGTATTTGGAAACACATCAAAACCGGCGAAAAACATTTGGAAAAAGTGTTCTATCTTTTGGGAACTACCTTATTGGTGTCATCTTTCTGTGAGACACTGCTTAGACATCATCATGCACATTGTGAAGAACGTTGGTGAGGCAGTGAGTGGGACTTTACTCAATATACCCGGCAAAACAAAAGACGGATTGAAAATCAGAAAGGACATGCAAACCATGGGTATACGAAAGGAGTTACACCCACAAGAGAACGGAAACGAATCTACCTACCTCCTGCATGCTACACGCTCTCAAAGGCTGAAAAGATTAGTTTCTGTAAATGTCTGCACTCGGTAAAAGTACCGTCTGGGTACTCTTCAAACTGGAAGAACATTGTATCGATGAAGGATTTAAAACTTTTAGGCATGAAATCTCACGATTATCATGTACTGATGTTACATCTTCTTCCGGTCGCAATTCGAGGGATATTGCCATCTGATGTCAGAAATGCTTTAACTCGGTTATGTTTCTTTTTCAACGCTGTTTGCTCCAAGGCAATTGACGTAACCTCTCTAGATGATCTACAACGTGAAATTGTGGTCACAATATGTCAACTTGAGATGTATTTCTCACCATCTTTCTTTGATATAATGGTGCATCTAATTGTGCACATCGTTCGAGAGATACAGTTCTGTGGTCCGGTATACTTACGGTACATGTACCCTTTTGAACGGTACATGGGTATTCTGAAAAGTAGAATGAAGAATAGGTATCGACCAGAGGGGAGCATTGTTGAAGCAACAGTGACTGAGGAAGTCACGGAATTTATGACCGATTATTTGAGTGAGGCAGAGTCTATTGGCATCCCAAAACCAGACACTATGGCAGGTTTAAGGGTAAAGGTGTTATTGGTAGAAAGATCGTGCAAGTTTCGCGTCTACTTATTCATCAAGCACATTTGTTTGTCTTACACATCTTGAGGTTGTTGAACCTTATTTGGAAACCCATATGGTTGAGTTAAGGCATCAAAATCCTTTGAAAGGCCACATTTGGCTGACAAAGGAACAAAACCGAGTTTTTATCCAATGGTTTAAAGATCATGTGTTGACATTAGCATCATCAGATCCAGAAGCTGTAAGCGAAGAGATCAGATGTTTGGCGATCGGACCTGAAACTAATATTACGTCATTTAGGGGTATGATATTAGTGGGTATACATACTACACTGCACGCCAAGATGCCAAATCGATAAACCAGAATAGTGGGGTAAAAATTGAAGCTGCTGCCACTGAGTACCACAGCGGTAACCGGTCTCAACCAGTTAGTAACTCTAGTTGGTATTATGGTGTCATCGAGGACATCTGGGAACTAGACTATGACATTGATTCCTTTCTGTTGTTCCGGTGCAAGTGGGTGGACAACCGACGCGGGTACCAAAATGATGGAGGGCTTACCTTAGTTGATCTTTCACGGTTACACGGTTATAATGATGATCAATTTGTTCTGGGAAAGGATTGCGAACAAGTGTGGTATGTTGAGGATCCGAAAGACTGCAGATGGTCTGTTGTTCTTCCAGGAAGAAGGCCGCTTGTAATCGAAAATGAAAATGAGGATAACGATGAAAATGGGACTGTAGAGGAAACATCCTTGTTTCCTACTGGATTACCGGATTTGATTGATGATACCGAAAATGATTTGCTCTACGCACGATCAGACCATGATGAGGGTGTTTGGGTAGAAAATATGAAATGATTTATGTTTTTGTACGTGTCAGGTAATGTTGTTAGTAGAATGTAGACTGTAATGTCATCTTAAATGTTATTGTTATGCATCATAGTATTTATGTTATGACTTTATCTGATGAAAATGCTTTATTATTTTTTTTGCAGTGGATGATCACCCTATGGATGACCCCATTGGACAGCTTCTCTCGACTGGAGAACCTGAGCCACAGCAGAATATACCAAGTAAGCGGGTCACAAGAGGAGGAAAGAAGAAGAAGGACCAGTTAGCAGTACACGAGACTGAGGCTGGCCCTTCACAGCAGACCGAAGAGGAGTCAGTTGTCCCACCAGAGGCGAAGAAGCAAAAGAAGAGAGGTGCAACACGTGGGCTGAAGGCTAACAAGGGCCCTCCTACAAAACCGGTGGACTTCAATCAGTTCAACCAACCCCATGGAAATTGGAAGAATGACTTCACCGCTTACGGTAGCCATTTGGTGAAGTCATTTTGCAACATAAACCACAACTGGAAGCAAGTGCCTCAAGCATTGAAGGATACTATGTTTCAGCGTCTTCAGGTAAATCTCTACATTATTACTATGATCTTTTGTGAAATAATAGAACATTTATGTTTACTTTACTAACTGAATGATCATGTACGTAGTCTAAGTTCTCCGTGGATCCCGCACTTAAAAAGGATGTGCTATCAGCGATGTCGAAACAGTTCCGGGACCACAAGAATAAGTTGGCTGACAAGTACATCTACAAGATGCCTGATCCAGAAGATCCAGATGCTCCAGATCATGGTGGAGACGGTGAGAGACCACCATGGGAGGTTTACGAGGGCATCACCGAAGAGCAATGGGTACAATTTGTTGAGACACGTCACACACTGGAGTTCCAGGTGCACTTTATTGTCATACATACATAAATTAATCTTAATTTCTTATGTTTTTTGTGTTCAATTTCACTAAACATGATCCCATTAATTTATGCAGGCTCTCCGTGCGCAACAACAAGCAAATGCTAAGAAGAATCTGTACCCTCACCACTTAGGTGGAAAAAGTATTGCTCAAAGGGTACCAGAATGGGAGCAAAAGGGATATCTGCCCACGGATGGCTCATTGGATGCCAGTGGCAGAAGAATGAAAGTGTGGGAGTTAAGCCATATCCCTAAGAACTCTACTCCGAAAATCCTCAATACGATGAAGCCATGAGACAGTTATTGCTCAAATGGTAAGGGATATCATTTCATTTTTAGTCAAACTGTTCATTTCATTTGTATATGAACTTATGTTAAACTTATAACTATATTTGTGTGTTGTTTTAGGGTGAATTAAGCTCTCAGCTCACCCAGGGCACCTGGACCTCACAGAGGAATGATGATCCTCTTACACGCGCTCTTGGTAAGAAGGATCATCCAGGTCGTGCCATTGGGTTTGGTGGGCACGTTGGTATCCGCCAGGCATTTGACGTACCCGGGTCCAGAATCAGCCAGGGAAAGACGATTAGCTACGAGGAGCACCTGAGAGCGTTGGCTGAGATGGAGTGATAAGTGTGAAATTGATATAATTTTATAGGTGCTAAATTCTTATTTTACGCAACTATTTAGGCGTTTTCTCACACTTATTATATGTTTTTCCGTGCTCATACTCTAGATAAGAACTGATACCAATTTATATGATAAAATCAGGAAATGATGATGGAAATGCATAGTTCTCCTCATGAGCTTTCCAACGCCACAAACGGGGAACAAATCAGAGCTTAAATGAAGAATCTGGGACATTTAGAATATAACAAAAATAAGGAAGCATTTCTTAAAAAAAAATAAAAAAATAAATGGTGAAGTCTACGAATGCAGACGTTCAAAAAAAAAAAAAGATGTACGCGTGAAGATTTGAAAAGAAAAAAAAATTCAAATTCAAATGAGTGTTCACGCGTGAAATTTGAAATGTTAAAAAAAATCACAAATGGAGGCGCCGGAAGATTAGGAAAGGAAAAAAAAAACTTTTTTAAAGTCTGCTTTTTCAAAAAGGAGGAAACAAAAAAAAAAGACTGCGGCAGCTCCAGCAGTCAGCACGCTCCGAAACAGCAGAATTGAGGAAGAAAATTCTGCACCGCCCACCTATTATTTTCTTGATTTGCTGCGCCTAATATTATCCATCTATCACCATCTTAAATTTCTGCTCCTGAAATCACGCACCTGCTGCATCGCCTCTGCTTACTCCCTCCTTTTTCAGTCTATAAAAAACCCACATCTGCTCCAATTTTTGAACATCATCGATCAGCAGACCAGACCCCCACACACCACATACTCCCCCACCATTTCCTTTTCTCATTCTCCATTTCCTTATCCCACGTACGCATACCACTCCATTTGTTTATTTTCACTTCCACCACATATTCCATTTTATTTTCCATTTTCCACCACACACTTTCATCTATTTACATATTCTCCACAAATATTATCCAACTGCTGCAACCTCTAGTCCAGTATATTAAAAATAGCAGAGTAAATTCAGGAGTCCACTACAGATGATTTCTTATACTCTTGTATCTGTCTATTTATTTAATATGTCAGGCTAGAATATTTTATACTCTGGGGAATGGTTATTATTAGTTTGTTTTAATTATGCAATTTATTTTACCGGTTTAAATTAATTATAATTTGATACAATTAATGTTATTCTCTCGCTTTACAATAAATTACATGAGTTTATTGAATTGCCTTACGAAGTCTATTTTGATCAGGTCCGTGATAAATGGATAGGTCATATTAATTGTTATGTTTGTGGAAAAATTTATTACAGATTGAATAAATCTAGTATTTCAGATGCAAAAACATATTCCCTTTTTTTATTAAGCCGTTTACATGTGTTTTGCTTGAGTTTATATCAAACCTTGCATGTTCTGGTAAACGAGGTCCTTAGAATTTAGGATTTAAATCTGAAGACTTTAAAAGGAATTTTGCCAATTATTCTTAATTAAACCGGTAGAATAGCATTATTAGTCAAACGAGTAAAGCCTGAACCCAGAGTCCGTTCTTCCATATTCACAACCACTTTTAATATTCTATTATTTAAATTATTAGCTGTTATTTAAATTCTTGTTGTCTTTATTATAATT
Source organism: Limonium bicolor (assembly GCA_023374045.1). NCBI lineage: Eukaryota > Viridiplantae > Streptophyta > Magnoliopsida > Caryophyllales > Plumbaginaceae > Limonium > Limonium bicolor. The sequence continues at coordinate 131,814,506 of CM041778.1, forward strand.
CACAGTTTAACAAAACAATTTCCCCCTCAATTTACAACCTTTGCTGAGACTAGATTAATTTTCACATAGTCCCATGGTTCGATACCTGGTTCCCATAAACTCTACTACAATAACCGGGATTTATTTGCAACCCGACGGTCGTTTGATTTGTTATTTTCTAGGAATATTTCTTAGTATTTAATATATCAAATTTATCGTTTGCAAAATGGCGCCGTTGCCGGGGACTTGACTTCGTCTAGTCCCTAGCCTTGGTTATTTATTTATTTCATTACTATATTACTATATTTTGTTTTATAATTTTAGTTAATTTAGTTTCACTAGTTTTTTTTCTTTTTCTAATTACTTTACGTTATAATTTCGAATTTAATTATTATTAGCCATTTTTGATATCTTTAATAATCTGTTGTTATTTTCTTAGTCTAAATTTAAAAGTTAGGCACATTCTCTCTCCATTCAAGGGTGTGCGGTGAATGCACAACACCAGATCTCAAGGGCCGCCCATTTACAACTTGGATCCAGAGATCGAACGCACATTACATCAAGCAAGAAGAACGCTAAATTTCAACATGGCAAAACCATAACCAGCTTGGAGGAGGTCCAGTCGCCCAATACACGATGGGGAGAATAAACAGACCGCCAGCCACACCCAGAAGAGGCCCAGTGGTTCTACCACACCTAACTGTAGAACTATTGGCAGACTGGCAAAAGGTAAAACCCTCCCATCAATCAAATGCTGTTTGTAATCACCCTGCAGGAACCTTTTCAGGTGCCGACCCAGCTGATGCACTAGACCACGTACACCGATTCCTAGTGCACTTGGACTCGCTTGGCTTATCGCAAGGCCTGGAGGAATATGCCAGACTGTGTCTGTTCCAGCACAGCCTATCAGGAGAAGCTTCAAAATGGTTCCATAGACTACCACCAGGCATCATTACCACTTGGGAACAGATGACGGATAAGTTCTATGAGAAATACATCCCAATCTCCATGACACGACAGATGATCACCGATCTGACGGCATTCAGACAGTTGGGTAGTGAGACAATATGCGAGGCATGGGACCGATTCAAAGAACTACTCTGCCAGTGCCCTCACCACGGTCAGAACATCACCTCGCTGGCTCAAGGATTCTTCCAAGGGCTAAAAGATGAAAACAGAGGTGAGGTAAGAGCTGCTTTAAGAGGGAACCTGCTAGCAAAAAGCGGGGAAGATTTCATGGCAGCAATGGAGTCCTACTGTGAGGAGCTACGCCAATGGAGCAACAGTGGGGGAAGAGTATTTTCAATAGGTTACAGTTCTACCCAAGCTCCAGATCCGGTGATGGAGCAGATAGCCGCCGAGCAAGCGCATCTAAAAACCACAATGGGGAGTATGGCGAAAATGCTCGAACAGCTCACCATGGGGCCAACCCCTAGGCAATCTGCCAAGAAGGTGTCTACAAGTTCCAATGAAGTCTGCTCTCAGTGCGGGGACGCACATGACTATGAGGATTGTCCAATGGTAGCCGAGATGAAGAAAATAGAGGAGGCCAACGTCATCGGACAGTTCAACAACAGACAACCCTGGGTGCAGAATCACACCAAAACCTCCGGTATGGGAATCCAAACAACGCGCTGAACTCGCACCAGATGCAACCTCAGCATGGAATTCAAGGAGCACCACCAGGATTTTCAAGGCATCAATACAACGAGGCAAGACCACAGCAGTCTCAATTCCAGCAACCATCGCTGAACTCGAACAATGCCAAACTGCAAGAGATGGTAGACAAACTAATGGTGGCTCAAGAACAACAGTCTGTGGTTAACCAGAATCTGACATCTGGTCAGCAGAAATTGGAGCAGGCCATGGTACAAATGCAAGGAACAATGAGTCAGTTGACTCAATTCCTACTACAGCAAAGGCCTTCCGGCTCCCTACCTTCCCAAACAGATCCAAACCCCAAGGAGCAATTGAAGGTAGTAGTAACAGTCTCAAATGCGGTGGTTGATGCAGATGAAGAGAACGTCGAAGAATTACATGCACTCACCCTACGAAGCGGAAGAAACCTGAACAAAGAGAAACAGGCAGAAAACCTACCTGATGAAGCCATCGAACCCCATTCTACTACGGTCGGTGCACCATCAGGGCAATCTGCCCCTCCTGAGGTAGATCATAAGGAGACCCAGGCTCCTGTTTCTTCCAACTCTAAATTAACTGCTGTAAATAATACTAAGGAAAGACACTTACTCAAGATTTACCATTTCCAAACCGTCTCAAAGAGCGAGAGCTTGATGAGCAGTTTGGAAGATTTCTAGATGTCTTCCGAAAACTCACCATTAATATCCCTCTTATTGATGCCATCAAACAGATGCCTAATTATGCTAAATTCATCAAGGATCTGATCTCAAATAAGAGGAAGTACAAGGAGAAAGACATCGTCCAGCTGACTGAAACCTGTTCAGCAGCAATCCAGCAGAAGCTACCTCCAAAATGTGGCGATCCAGGCCAACCTATAATCCCGTGCTCTATTGGGACATCGACTGTGGATACGGTCTTTGTGACCTAGGAGCAAGCATCAACCTCATGCCATACACGATGTTCAAGAAGTTGCATGCGGGTGAGCTGACTCCAATCCAATTCAATCTTCAATTGGCTGACAGGTCCTCATAACACCTCGAGGAATGGTTGAAAACGTGGTCGTCGGGGTAGGTAATTTTTCTTCCCTGCTGACTTTGTCATTTTGGATATGGATGAGGATGTTGAGGTACCACTGATTCTAGGTAGACCTTTCCTACGAACTGCTAAGACTGTCATAGATGTGGATAAGGGAAAAATTACCTTAAAATTTCATGAAGAAGAGCTTAGCTTTGATATAAATAAAATGATGCGAAAGAAATCCTCTTCTCATGCTATATTTTCCGTTGACCTGATAGAAGATTTACCTGACCTGGAGGATGACTATATCCCTACTAGTAACAATGAACAAAATCTCCTGTTAGAATCATCGGATGTTTTAAGGCAATTTTAAACTTGTCAATTGAAGATGACAAAGATACCTAGAGGTAGCCTCAATCATTCAACAACTAAATCAAGGACGGGCATATTTTAGCTCAACTGCTTATCCTGTAGAAAAATTAGACCGGCCTATTCAAAAACTGGTGCCATCTATAGAAAAACCTCCCGTTCTAGAATTGAAATCACTTCCTGTACATCTTAAATATGTTTTTCTGGGAGAGAGTAGCACTCTTCCAGTTATTATTTCTGCATCTCTGTCTAACCTGCAAGAGACTAGACTCCTAGAGGTGCTCAAGAGACACAAGGGAGCCATGGGATGGTCGGTCGCTGACCTGAAGGGGATTAATCCAGGATTCTGCACTCACAGAATCTACATGGAAGATAGCTACAAATCAGTGAGACAACCCCAGCGAAGACTGAATCCCAACCTAAAGGAAGTGGTCAAAACAGAAGTACTGAAGCTTCTCGATGCAGGAATCATTTACCCAATCTCTGACAGCCCATGGGTTTCTCCAGTTCAAGTCGTACCCAAGAAAGGAGGAATCGTTGCTGTTCCGAATGAGAAGGGCGAGTTGGTACCCCAACGACAAACTACTGGATGGCGGATGTGCATCGACTACCGTCGACTTAACAACGCTACAAGGAAGGACCACTTCCCACTTCCATTCATTGACCAGATGCTTGAGCGGCTAGCAGGCCAGGAGTACTACTGTTTCCTCGATGGCTACAGTGGATACTTCCAAATTCCAATAGCTCCAGAGGACCAAGATAAGACAACCTTCACCTGCCCATACGGAACATTTGCATACAGAAGGATGCCTTTCGGTCTCTGCAATGCTCCTGCAACTTTCCAACGGTGCATGATGGCGATATTTAACGACTTCATAGAGAAAAGCATTGAGGTATTCATGGACGATTTCTCAGTCTATGGGCAGAGCTATGAGATATGCTTGGAGCAACTAGATCAAATCCTTGGGCGCTGTGAGGAGACAAACTTAGTGCTCAATTGGGAGAAGTGCCATTTCATGGTACAAGAAGGGATTGTGCTCGGTCACAAGGTGTCAAAAGAAGGAATCCAAGTGGACAAAGCCAAGGTGGAAGTGATAGAAAAATTACCTCCACCTGCTTCAGTGAGGGATGTCAGATCTTTCCTTGGTCACGCCGGGTTCTACAGGAGGTTCATTCAAGATTTCTCAAAGATAGCTAAACCTCTATCAGACCTGCTGCAGAAGAATATTAAATTCCAATTCACTGATGAATGTATGGTGGCCTTCCAAAACATAAAAGACAAACTCTGCTCTGCCCCGATTGTGATCCCTCCTGATTGGTCCACACCGTTCGAGATCATGACCGATGCAAGTGACTATGCCGTTGGTGCTGCACTATGCCAAAGGAAGGACAAAATTTTGAGAGTAATCACTTATGCTAGTAAAACTCTAATTGATGCGCAGAAGAATTATACCACCACAGAAAAGGAGTTACTTGCAGTAGTGTTTGCTCTAGACAAATTTAGATCATATCTGTTGGGGAGCAAGGTGATCATCCACACAGATCATTCGGCACTCAAATACCTCTTCCTCAAAATGACTCCAAACCTCGACTGCTAAGATGGATTTTGCTTCTCCAAGAGTTTAACTTGGAGATTGTTGATAAGAAGGGGAAGCAAAATGGAGTTGCTGACCACCTCTCTAGACTCGACATCCCGGACGATGGAGTCCCAATTAATGAGTTCTTCCCTGACGAGACTGCATTCCGAATTGGGAAGGTACAAGAACCATGGTATGCCGATTTGGCGAATTATCTCGCTTCTGGGTTAATTCCACATGATTACAGCTATAACCAGAAGAAGAAATTCCTTGCCGAAACTCGCCATTATTTATGGGAAGATCCATATCTTTTCCGAGTATGTGCTGACAGTCTAATACGAAGATGCCTTCCTGATGATGAAATCTCCAGCGTTATCAAATTCTGTCACTCCAGAGAGGCTGGAGGTCATCATGGCTCCCAAAGGACAGCTGCCAAGGTTCTAGAATCCGGTTTTTATTGGCCTACCATTCATAAGGATTGTCGAACCTTCGTAGCACAATGTGATGAATGTCAGCGAATGGGCAATACCTCACGAAGACACGAGATGCCACAACAAGGGATCCTAGAGGTTGAGCTATTCGACTGCTGGGGTATAGATTTTATGGGCCCTTTTCCTTCTTCACAGGGTTACCGTCATATACTCGTGGCAGTTGACTATGTATCCAAATGGGTCGAGGCCATACCATGCCAGAATGCTGATTCAAAGACCGTGGTCAAGTTTATCAAAAAGCACATCTTCACTCGCTTCGGAGTTCCACGAGCAATTATCAGTGATGGGGGATCACATTTTTGCAACCGTTCATTCGATGCCTTGCTGGCTAAGTACGGAGTACGTCATAAGGTTGCACTACCGTATCACCCACAAACAAATGGACAAGCTGAAATATCCAATCGAGAGTTGAAGTGGATTCTCCAAAAGACAGTAAACTCTTCAAGGAAGGACTGGTCTCTACGGTTAGATGACGCTCTCTGGGCCTACAGGACAGCATTCAAGACACCCATCGGGATGTCTCCTTTTAGGCTGGTATATGGGAAATCTTGCCATCTACCTGTTGAGTTGGAGCATAAGGCGTACTGGGCACTTAAGGCCCTGAACTTTGACATACTTGCTGCTGGTGAGAAACGCAAATTTCAGCTTTTAGAGCTTGAAGAACTAAGAGATCAAGCTTACAACAGTGCTCGAATCTACAAGGAGCGCACCAAGAAGCTCCACGATCAAATGATCCAGAAACGTGACTTCAAAGTTGGAGATTGGGTGCTCCTCTACAATTCCAGATTGAAGATCTTTCCAGGAAAGCTTAAATCTCACTGGGCAGGACCATTTAAGGTGGTAGGGGTTACTTCATTTGGAGCCTACGAACTGCAGAACAAGAAGGGTGAACCTTCAAAGTTAATGGGGCCCGTCTGAAGAGGTATACTTGTCCTGCTGATGTTTCTACTGACTTGCTTGGAGTTTCTTTTGTCCAGGTACAGCAGGATCTTTCTTCCCCTGTTTCGGAGTCGGCGCCACCTAAAAGAAGTCTCTCCCATGGCGGTTAAAACACAAATTCCGAAAGCTGCGCAACTTAGTTCTAGGAAGTTGTGGGACCCTTCCCCACTCCTCTTCCTCTCTTCCCTGAATCTGACTAATGAGTCTAGCTTGAGACTTTAAAGCTGAGCAGCTTGGTGGGAGGCAACCCATTGGTTTGAGTTTTGTTTTGGATTTCTTTAGTTTAATTGTTTATCTTCCTTTCTTCCTTTTATTTTTGGATTATGGTGTGTTCGTTGGTGCTATGCTTATTGCAAGAGCCTTGCTCCTATTTTTCTACTAATGATTTCGTCTGGATCCACTTGAGTTCTTCTGGCTTTGCAGATTATATTTCTCAACTTTCTTACTTTATCGCTCAGCTGAACTCAAGTGTGGGGTAGGCCTTGCTACATACCGTGAGCGGACTCTGGGGAGTATTCTTACCCTTTCCTCTCTTGAATATTTTATATGCTCCCCTATGAACTGTTATGTGTAATTTTGTTTCCCCGTTGGATTGCTTGCACAATGTTAATTCTTCCTAAGCAATGAGGACATTGCTTCACTCTAAGTGTGGGGTGGGGTAAGCTCCTTCGCCGCTTGTTTTGCGTGCATCTTTGAGCTCTTTTCTCTTGCATTTGTTTAAGTCTTGCAGTGTTGCTCAACTTAGAAGGAAGCCATAGAGGAAGTAAAATTGGTTAGCTAATCTTGGGTTGCCAAATTTTTGAATTTTTCTGGTTTTAATTGATTGAAATGAAGTCTATGTTCTGTGAATGCTATAATGATTGAGAATACTCACCATCCGAACCCTGTTTTTAGCCTGGAGTCTTGGAATGTCTGGATTGAAATGGTTGAAAAAAGAACAAGGCAAGGTACTCCGCTGATCCTGAGCATGCTTAATTTTAATTCTGATCCAAAAATCGGGCCTCGTCCACTTGGTTATTAAGTCCTTTGGGGTGCCTCATCACCTAGCTACCTAAGGTCCTTGTGATATGGGATAGTTGACCCAAAGCCGTTACATAGGTGGAGAGAAAAGTCTGTGGTGAAAGAAATTAAAAGTGCTTAAATTAGGAAAAAAATGTGCAATCGCTGAGCTGAATGAAAATTTAATTCTTTTTATGGATCAAGAGTATGTGGCATTGAAAGGTATGATGGAATAAGATCTTACTTCATGCCCCTTGTCGTTCTAATGGTTTGTGAATGAAAAAGATGGATTGGCTCATTGCTAAAGGCGAGGTTCTTATGGTTTTGTTTCTCTATTGTTAACTTTGAATGACTTCTTGTTTTGAAAAAAAATGAATTGTGCTTAATAAATTGAATTGCCCCCTTATTGGTAAAACTAGTAGTGTCCTTCTTCTGTGCTCTTCCTTTTGAGCTGAGTTTCATTAGCTTGGCTTGGACTTGTGTTTGAGAGTTTTGCTTGAGGACAAGCAAAAGGTTAAGTGTGGGGTGATTTGATAAGTGTGAAATTGATATAATTTTATAGGTGCTAAATTCTTATTTTGCGCAACTATTTAGGCGTTTTCTCACACTTATTATATGTTTTTCCGTGCTCATACTCTAGATAAGAACTGATACCAATTTATATGATAAAATCAGGAAATGATGATGGAAATGCATAGTTCTCCTCATGAGCTTTCCAACGCCACAAACGGGGAACAAATCGGAGCTCAAATGAAGAATCTGGGACATTTAGAATATAACAAAAATAAAGAAGCATTTCTTAAAAAAAAAAAAAATAAATGGTGAAGTCTACGAATGCAGACGTTAAAAAAAAAGTCAAAAAGATGTACGCGTGAAGATTTGAAAAGAAAAAAAAATTAAAATTCAAATGAGTGTTCACGCGTGAAATTTGAAATATTAAAAAAAAATCGCAAATGGAGGCGCCGGAAGATTAGGAAAGGAAAAAAAAACTTTTTTAAAGTCTGATTTTTCAAAAAGAGGAAAAAAAAAAACTGCGGCCTCCAGCATCAGCACGCTCTGAAACAGCAGAATTGAGGAAGAAAATTCTGCACCGCCCACCTATATTTTCCTGATTGCTGCCCTAATATTATCCATCTATCACCATCTTAAATTTCCCTCCAGAAATCACGCACCTGCTGCATCGCCTCTGCTTACTCCCTCCTTTCCAGTCTATAAAAAACCCACATCTGCTCCAATTTTTGAACATCATCGATCAGCAGACCAGACCCCCACACACCACATACTCCCCCACCATTTCCTTTTCTCATTCTCCATTTCCTTATCCCACGTACGCATACCACTCCATCTTTTTTTATTTTCACTTCCACCACACATTCCATTTTTTTCCATTTTCCACCAACACTTTCATCTATTTACATATTCTCCACAAATATTATCCAACTGCTGCAACCTCTAGTCCAGTATATTAAAAATAGCAGAGTAAATTCAGGAGTCCACTACAGATGATTTCTACTCTTGTATCTGTCTATTTATTTAATATGTCAGGCTAGAATATTTTATACTCTGGGGAATGGTTATTATTAGTTTGTTTTAATTATGCAATTTATTTTACCGGTTTAAATTAATTATAATTTGATACAATTAATGTTATTCTCTCGCTTTACAATAAATTACATGAGTTTATTGAATTGCCTTACGAAGTCTATTTTGATCAGGTCCGTGATAAATGGATAGGTCATATTAATTGTTATGTCTGTGGAAAATTTATTCTGATTGAATAAATCTAGTATTTCAGATGCAAAAACATATTCCCTTTTTTTTTTAGCCGTTTACATGTGTTTTGCTTGAGTTTATATCAAACCTTGCATTTCTGGTAAACGAGGTCATTAGAATTTAGGATTTAAATCTGAAGACTTTAAAAGGAATTTTGCCAATTATTCTTAATTAACCGGGAATAGCATTATTAGTCAAACGAGTAAAACCTGAACCCAGAGTCCGTTCTCCATATTCATAACCACTTTTAATATTCTATTATTTAAATTATTAGTTGTTATTTAAATTCTTGTTGTCTTTATTATAATTCACAGTTTAAAACAAAACAATTTCCCCCTCAATTTACAACCTTTGCTGAGACTAGATTAATTTTCACTTAGTCCCACGGTTCGATACCTGGTTCCCATAAACTCTACTACAATAACCGGGATTATTTGCAACCCGACGGTCGTTTGATTTGTTATTTTCTAGGAAAATTTCTTAGTATTTAATATATCAAATTTATCGTTTGCATGGAGCAGAGGATTACTCAGAGCGTCGACGAGAGGATCGCTCAGGCTATGTCAAGGCTTCATCCACAGCAGCATGACAGCCAGAGGTTTCTCGACCACCAATTGAGTCACCCATTCAGCAGCCAAGTGCACCGGTAGTGAGAAGTAGTGTCCACTCAGCTGATCGTTTCCCTATGCATCTCTAAAGGTTAGACTAACATTTCAATTGAGTACATGCCGATTAAGATTTTTCACTTGATCACTAATATCATCATAGATGAATTCTCAATTTTTATCTAAACAAGTTCCATATAACACTCAGGCACCCACTGAGTGCCATCTGTTTTTACAAATTGGAGTAGAAGAGGTCATGGTGGCATGGGGAAAACTTTTCCCCTCTCTTCCAAGTGATATTGTGCACGGTAACCACTCCGACATTACCATGCACGAGTGCTTCTGGACGAATTTGTTGCAGAGCATGCTGACGTCGGTTTACCGGTGCCGATCAAACAAAGACCTACCTTGCGTTCCACACAAACTTTGACAGTGCAGTGGCCTGTACGATTGGTCAGACTCCCTGGGCAAGTATTTACTCTTAACCGTTGCTATAAAACTATTGGTGTACCACCTTGCATCCATATACTTAATTAGACTAATATCATAGGATATGAGCCGACCGAAGACTGATAAGGGCAAAGGAAAAAGAATTGCTGCACCTGTGCAATCAAAGGCATCCACAAATTTCGTGCTTAGACCTGCTTTGGTGGAGAAAAGAATATTGGCCGGCTTGTCGACTAATATGCAGATTCTGCATTCATCGTTGTTACTGCTACCACCTGATTGTGATTCCCTCACTGTGGAAGATCCCGAGCGGATATTTCACTATATAGTTCAAGGAGAAGATATACATCGATTTGGGATGTATATGTCGGACTTCGAGGAGTGCTTCAGGAGGGATTAGTTGAATGTGTCGATTCTCAAGTCAGCCGCCATGTGAGTGACTTCTACCTTTTATATTTTGAATTCATTGATTGGTGATGAATTAGATGTTTGAATAAAAAGTTAATGACTAATGATATTGCCTCATAGGTGGGTGCATAATAAGGCGATCAATGTCTATGAAGATCACAGATTCGGATTCCTGTGTCCTGCTATGTGCAGTGAAGTCCAGATGACAAGTGATATGGAAGGCCTTATGCAATATATACGAATGCCCTCTTTGAATGTTCTAACAAGTCATTTATTATGCTGCCATATCATTCAGGGTATGATATTTGACTATTTCTCTTAGTATTATCTAAAACATATAGTTTGTGTTAGTTGCTTAATGATTTCAACACATTGTGTAATTTGTGGACAGTCGACATTGGTCATTGCTTGTGCTGGTGATGTTGAAGCACCCACGAATCTTGCAATTTGACTCACTTGGTACGAATGCCAAGAGACCGAAGATCTCCACCGCAATACTGGGGTAATTAGTTTGTTATCGTAAACAACAATTATTATTACTTAACATTAACTGTTTCATAACTTGCTACTGATGCTTAAACTATATATATTGCTGATGTATATAGTTCCATGAGAGCTGCATTATCTCTCCAGAATAAAACAATGAAGAGTAACATCCCTTGGAACACTGTCAAGGTACTCTATTAATTGATAAATTTGTGTTATAATGTTTAAACTTGTTTATAACTGTCAATATGTGCGTTTGTATAGTGTCCGGTGCAGCCTGGGGGTTCAGAATGTGGATACTATGTCATGAGATTCATGAGTGACATAGTAGGAGCGTCGAACCTTTTACCAGGGCACTCGTTAGACAAGGTAACATTCTTTGAAAGTTTCAATTATGCTCTTTACATGTTGTTAGACTTGTACGTTTTAGATTAATGTTCATTTTTTTTCAAGGCTTACGAAGAAGTGTTCAAAGGTGGTCAGTATGATGATGCTCAAATTGTTGAGATGCTTGAGGAATGGTCGGAGTTCGTCTGCACAAGTTTAATGAATTAATGATCATGAAGATGTTTTGTGAACTTTTTCGAGCATGTAATTGTAACTCTGTACACTTGTGGATGGTGTAATGGTAGATTTGAATTGTAATGTTGTTTTTTATTTGCAATTGCATTGGTTTTGTTAACTCTCAAATTGTGGTGCGTCGTTGGTATTAATTGGGAGCTTTTATAACTTTTAAATGTGTGCTGGAGCTCCCTGTATGAAGCTTTATTACAGGTCTCATTGAACCAAATGCGGTGAATATATATATATATATAAGCTGGGATGGAAAAAAACAAAAAAAAAATACTCCTATCTCGGCGGTTCTTAGAGAACAACCGCCGAGATAGACCCATGGGATTGACCGATGCTGAGATTGACCATGAGTCTATCTCGGCGGTTCTTAGAGAACAACCGCCGAGATAGACTCATGGTCAATCTCAGCATCGGTCAATCACATGGGTCTATCTCGGCGGTTGTTCTGTAAGAACTGCCGAGATAGGTACACCTATTTTGGCGGTGCTCATTTCGGCGGTTCACAACCGCCGAAATAGGCCCATTGGAACCGCTAAAATAGGCCTTTTTTCTACTAGTGTACTTTGCAAACCCGGACCATCCTCAAGCGAGAACTATCTACCTAGTTTTAGTGGTGGTCCGGGCTTGCGTACTTGTTTGCAAACCCGGACCAATATAAGCGGAGCGCCAGTTTTGCTACGGAAATAACGGATTAGTTGTTTTATCTTTAGTTATCTGTTATTATATCTTCTAGCGGTCGCTTATTTAGGTTAGATAAAAGATAGAATTCTGAGGCTTATAAAAGGAGAGTCTGGCCAACATTAGAAGGATGCCTACTTACACCACAATTAGTCACGTTACAACATAGAAAGATTAGCTTAGTTTGAGATTGATTCTGATTGGGAGCCTGAAGCAGAGCAAAAAAGAGATTCATCACAGAGACTTCACCAGAAGTCTTAGAATAGACTTTCTTCTTGTTCTTTATTTCTACTCATTACAGTTTTTCTTATTGTAACCATGCCAATGGCTGAGTAGTCCTTTTAGATTTTGGTTTGCTATGTAACCCTGAATTTTCTATTCCTGTTCCTTTGTGATTTAATACAATTCAATTGAGTAAAGTTATTTTCCTTGCTTAATTTCTTTAATCGTTATAATTTGGCCAATTATAAAGATTAGTATTTTGTTAGCTTATATGTGACGACTGCGACTTTCAATTGAATTCAGGAAAATAACCGGTTAGTTTAGAGACGGTAATTCCTCTAATTGCTAATACTGATGATTGTTCTTTAGGCGGTTAGTAAACAGTGGGTGCGTAACGAGAGTTAGAATTCGGTCTTTGCTAACTAGAATTTGCTGAGCGGGAGACCGGAGGTGAATTAACTTTGACCTAGGATTTTACTCAGAATTATTTTGGAAATCACTCTGAAATTGGAATTGCGGATTTAAGGAGCAATAGTAAACCGGGATCTCTCTTCCCAATCAGTTCACAACAATTATTTTCTTGCTCTTACTGTTTTACATTCTATTACAGTTTTTAATTTTCATCAAACACCCCTAATTCCTGTTTTAATTTGTTATTTAGTTCTTTTATTTCTTTTCCGGTTAGTAAAGATTTAAACTAGACATCGCCTCCTCTGGTTCGATACTTAGGGAATACTCTCTATTAAAACGTGCTAGAATTGACCGGTACACTTACCGTTAGGTTTTACCCCAACACTTAGCTTCAAGGGCGAAGCTTTATTTTAAGGGGGATGAGATGAAATACCCGTGAATCTTGGCATTGGATTGGATTAATATATAGATGGAATAGATATGATTCTATAATATAGATAACCGGGAATGATATTAAGGGCCCAGAGAAGCTACATATATATATATATCCATCTATTCCTAAAACCGCCTGCATCAACTTAAATTTCTTTACTCCACTGATATTATAAGAGTATATATATATTTTATTCACCTATTTCCAAGTCTAGTAACGTTGTTGCGTATTCTAGGTTTTTGGAGTTCAAATCGGATTTTACTTGTTATTGGTGTGTCGTTGTTATATTATTAATGTATTTGTTATCCAAGAGCTCAAGTTAGATTTTACTTCTTCTGAAAATATCTCTATTCTTTCTGAATTATATTAAAAATATCTAAATGGTTCCACTCCTCACGATCTTCACTCATACTTATCCATTTATTTAGTAAATAATTATTTAACTTGGAATCATCTCTTTCATAAATAATTAGTTGTCTTTATCCCTTCTTAACAGCTTACTAGTTTCCCTCTTATTTTGACTATGTATTTAAATAACATTGCTAATTCTTTCAACATGTCGATCTAGATCCTTCTATAGTTTACAACGTTAATCTTTTACTCTCAAATTTAAATCTTGTTTGTTAAAATCATTTCAAGTTATTTTATAATATTGTAATAAATCTCCTCCCACTAAACTAGGTATATTTATTAGTTAATTACTAATTCCTTAATTATTTTCACATTGTTTTCTATTTAATAACACGATCGCCTTCATCTTCAACATATCGCCTCCACTCTTCTCTCTTTCCTCAAGCCCACAAACCTTCCCATCTCACGTTCTTGATCTTCTTTCGCCGCTAGGCTGCTTCTCTGGTGCCGGATTAGGTAGAAGGGTAAGGGAATCAATTGGTAAGGTTCGAAAATTAATTCGTTAGTTCGAGTAGTTTCTGATTATGCTTCTACTTGCAATTCTAGACACCGAATTCCCTAACGGGCGCTACTACTGATCCTGAGTGAATCTTGGCTGCGAGCGTATCCATGTACATGTTGTGCTCAACATTCTCTACTATGTGTTTTGCGAAACATCAATGGATTGAATTTACTGTGGTTTTTGATATCGTGGAGGTCTGGGAATTATTACCCCTGTGTATTCTATGAGGTGTTTTGCGAAAGGGTTTGAATAAATGTTTTGGGGGACTTTCTTTGAATTGGTTATTGGATTGTCGGTACCTCTTGGTGCTCCGAGTAAATTGTTGGTGCCTTTATGGCGCTCCGTGTAATTATTGGTACTATGTACCCGTGGATATTCTTATTATTTTGCCTGCAGACATTACTTGTAGTTAAGCTCTAATGATCAACTCCTTTGGGTCATAAGTTACCTTCTGGGGGGTGTGCACACTTAAGGACGTAGAGTGAGGTGGGATTCTAATTGTTGCGACCCCAATTGGGTGTCGTCCGTGTGTACCATTGATTTGATTCTTGGAAAGTTCTCCCCCGAAATGTTTTACTAATGGGGTTTGGAGTTGGTGAAATTGGTTAACGTTATGGTGTGAGTTAATGTTTTGCAAATGTAAAATGAGTTTCAAAATGTATTTTACAAGTTGAGGCAATGTTTACTCAGTTTTGCTGATTTGCGTGATCCCTTCGCATTTTCTATTGTTGTTTTATGATCGCAGGTACTTGTGGCTGAATGGGGGTTGGGACACGCTATCACATAGCTTAGGATGACTGGATAAACATTTCGTATGAATTTGAGTTGAGTTGTGTTTCAGATCACGTTGTTACAAATTTGGATATGTTTTGGTCCTTTGGATTGGTGGTTTAAAGCCCGAGCACTCTTTGTTAGAGTGTGGCGGTAACGCCCTTTTGGATTTTGCAATTCCGCTGCTACTTACTTTGAAATGCTTAGTTCTTGGAATACATAGTTGAGATGGAGTTTTTGCACCTTATTTAACTGATCTTTCAACAGTGTTTAGATGTATCGGTTGAGATACTGATTTACTCAAATGTTTCTCCTTTCGATTACTGAGTTATTATGCTTACTTTGGTGTTGGTTTGATCCTGTGTTGGTTTTTAAAATGCATTCCAGGACCTCCGAACGTCCGTCCGGACGTCCATGTTCGGACAGGCCCCGAGAGTTCAAGTGATTTTTCTCTGTTTTGTCATGTCCGAACTTCTGTCCGAACGTCAACGTTCGGACAGCATGCGAGGACGGGGTCGACTTGCAAGTCTCGACTTGTGTCCGAACTTGCAAGCTCGGACCAACGTTCGGACGCGCGTAAAGGATTTTTGGACTTTTGAAACTCGACTTGTGTCCGAACTTTGAAGTCCGGACACAAGTTCGGACGTCTTTGGTTTCCAGACTTTTAACTCTCGACTTGTGTCCGAACATCAATGTCCGGACACAAGTTCGGACAATTGGATTTCCACGGTTTAGTTTTCTCGGCTTGTGTCCGAACTTCCCATGTCTGGACACAAGTTCGGACCAAGCTTCATTTGTCCTTTTAGGACTCGTTTGAGGTCCGTTTTCGAAGCCGTTTTCACCATCAGATTTGTAATTTAATAACCTATGTTTTAAGGTAAAATCCAGGGTGTTACAGCAGGACCCTCTTAACCGGATTGGTGACCATGTTCAGAGTCATAGTGACTCAAACATTCATCCTGGTCTGGTTCTTGTTTCGGCGTTGGACGGGCATGGTGGAAAGGTAGTGCCTCCGGTGATCGTTCAGCTCGCCGGGTAGAATCCAATGTCGGTAGTTAATGTCATCCCATGGCAGCCCAAGGAAGGTGAGAAAGGACTCTTGTGTGATGGTGAGCTGACACCCACTAACGCATGAAGTGATCTCATGCTCACTCTAATCCACAGAGGCATTGACGTAGAATTTTTATCTGGTTTGGGTAGTATTGGCCGCCCATGGTCAGAATGCAACTCCAATTGATGCAGTCAAGGTGGGTGCGTAGCTGCAGCATGTCGATGAGGGCGGGATCCACCGTCATCTCCCATACTATCTCTCGGTGGCGGGGGGCGTTGTACCAGGTGCGGGTGGCTTCATTGATGAATATACCATCAATGAGACTAGCATTGGCGTCCAGCCTCTTAGCTACGCGGTGATTTCTGTGGGCCATTGTTCTGCGAAAAGGAAGATGAAAATGGAAAAATATAAGAAGAAAGAGCAAATTGCAAAAAGTGAAGAATTAGATCAAAAAGAGGAAATAATAAGCATCTAGGCAAAAGTAAGCATTAAGCATATTGGAGAGCAAAAGAAACGACGTATTTCTAGAAAATTTGGGCATAGTCTCCCCATTTTCTTCCCTTCCCCGGTTCTAATACCCTCCATAAAATTAATATGTAGGCTGTCATTCAGATATTTGAGCAACCAATAGCACAATTCAACCAACGAGTTCAAAGCTTTCCAATCAATTTGACAATTTATCCATTTTAAGCACATTGTGAGTGACTCCAATTCTCAACCATGAAAGTGCACTACCCTTGCCAATTAATCAATTATTGCACTCACGAATGCCTAACAATTTCCACAAAGAAATAGCATAATTTAAACACCATTAATTGATGCTAAATAAAGCACAATTCAACTTAAGCTAGTAATCACAAGATTCAAGCCAAAACTACCACATTGCCAAGTTGTACCTTAAATTTTGCATACACACCTATAATTAACACCTAGGGTTAGTCCAAATCACCAAATTGTACAAATCACAATTTTTACCTAAGGCCCCGTTTGGTTCGATCTAAATCTAGCCCAAAATGTAACTTGCTAAAAGACTTCAAAAATTGACAAATTAGGGTTAGATTGACATACCATAGTGTTTTATAGAAAGGAATGAGCAAAATTTTGAAAAAATTGGCAGAAATTTGAGAAAACTAAATTGAGGGTGATTTGAGGGAATTTATGGATTTATGAACAGTTGTGGGCTGGGTGTGGCGGCTCGTTGGCGTTGCTGCAGGCTGGCAAGCGTCAGGGCTCGAGCTTGGTGGTTAGCGGACCCGGGGGCGGCGCTAGAGGTTGGTGGTTGTGCAAGGGTGGATGGGTTGAAGGGTGTACGCGGGTGAGAAGAAGGAAATGGAAGGGGACTCGATGGAGTTTGGGTATCGGTGGAAATTGTGGAAATGTCGAGTGAGAAGGAAGAAGATAGGGGAACTGATTTTAACAAAACGCGCCGTTTTCATCCCTTATTTCAAAATTATTAACCCAATCGACCCACCCTGGGTCGGTCATAGGATCGTTTCATCGCAGAGAGTTTAAAAATCGAAAGTCTGGCGGTCGGTCCAATGCAGAGGCTTCTGGTTTTGCAAAATTGGACTCGACCGACCCACCTAGGGTCAGTCCTAGGGTCGGTCGTAGATAGAACCTCTCCAAAATTGAACATTTCCTTCCCTAAATCATTCATTATCATCCATAGGCATATCACACACTCAAAAACAGGCAGAAACACACAATAACAATAGCATGAAACAAGCAAACCAATAAACAAAACTAAACTACCAAAATAATTCAAGGATGAAGGAGAATGTAGTCTGGGTTCCCTCGCGGAAAGCTGTCCATCTTTTCTAAGGTCTTTGGCTTGACCATAGTGAGGGTTAGATCAAACATGGGGCTCTATTAAGTAGAGAGAATGTTTCTCCACCTTCTCGATGTCGCCTCCTAAATAGTGCTTCAATATAGACCCGTTAACCATGAATGTCATTGCAGACAGGATAAAGTGAGTGGTTGGAACTGACGTATTTAAAACAAATGAAAAAGAAATTTAAAACTCAAAATACCTTACAATATCCCGGTCACAGTAGTATAGTATAGTTGAAATACCCCGAGTAAATTACCACTTTAAATTAGTGAAGTTTAAATTAAACTAGGTGCAACAATTACCATGAAACATTATGGCATTTAAAATATGGATCCAAACGGATACTTATACCGCGTGTACATATCGGTACAAAGAAAAATAAATACCCCTAGTGCGCCCAATAAATCGTATGAACATAACAACGTAACATATTAATACAGTCGCACACGCATACGTATATATGCATATATGAATATGCATATACATAACGTTACAATATTACAACGCTATATATATAAGTAACAACGGGGCAAAATAAAATAGTTGTATATCTATATAGATATAAGTAACAGCGTGACAAAATTAAACGGTCACATATATATAATTAATAACGCGACAAAAATAAAATAGTCGCGTATATATATGTATACTTGTACAAAATATGCATATAAATTGATTTGTACAAAAGGAACAAAATGTGCTCATGCCAGGACTTGAACCCGGTACCTCTCGTACCCCTCATGAACGTCTTAACCAGTTGAGCTATGCTCGTATTCGGTAATAATATGTACCTCTAAACATATGAAGCTACCAAGTGACTATAAAAAAAGAGAGGCCCAGACACTCGTTTTATTACAGTGGGCAACAATCCCCCTGTACATAACTCAAAATAAAACAATTGCAAACAGTCCCTTCTTGTCTCAATTACCGGCGCACGCTGGGAAGGGAAAAATACATTGCCCGACAACAATATTTTCTCCTTAACCCCATGCCGGTGACTAGCATCAGAGAGTGGTGTTCAAACCAATTCCTCGCCATTCTGGGAACAGTCACAGAATGCACTGCCGCCCAGTCCTCGAACAGCACCAAACCCGATCACCCAAACATTTCTTTTCCCTTCTTTTTACCTTGGGCACAGACTACAGCAGCAGCATATCAGCTTTCCCTCCTTTTCACTTGAGACAAGTGCCTTGCACACTTACTGCAATTACCACAGGACGCAAGAGGATGGACTTCCACTTCGAGAAGGGAATACATGTGATACAGCACTTCCTGTCATGCCCGAAATAAGAGCAGACCCAACACAAGCACCCCACTCCCTGGTTTTCTTTTCAATCAGTCTAACACCAATCTGCCACATTCTCGAACAGAACAAACCCAAGCACCAAGTGGCTTTCTCTCCTTTCTATTCTCGACAAAAAATTCCCCATGAACATGCCCACTGAACAACAAGTCCTTCTTTATCTCCTTCTGTGTCGTTCCCGTGCAACAGCAATATCTCCAACCTGCTGCTACCTCTTCACATGACTGACGATAAAGAGCGCATAGGCTCTGTGCCTTTTTCCTTCTTTCACAAAAAAAACTAGGGAATCCAGTCACATGCCCACGCACGACACACTCGCATGAATATATCAGAAGAGATACAATCAAGAATGAATGGATTTCCATCCTCAGTAATGTTGCAGACGAGCTGGTGAACAAGAGCATACACGCTCTGCGTGCCTTCATTTCCTCCTGAGCATGTCCAGTAATGGGTGCTCAGCCTCTGAAAAACTGGAGCAAACAGGCGGGAGTTAACAAGCTCTGAAGGAAACGGGAGCAAAACCGGCGTGAACTGATAAGGAAATCAGCGACCAACTTCATTCTCTTCTTCTGTCCGAAAACCATGTTTTTCTTGACTCCTTTATTTCCCTTCTTTCATGCATGAAAGCTGCTGGAAAAGGCTTCATAATGTGTGCTGAGACATACTAAGAAAACTCAGAAACATCCTGGAAAAAAATCCACTCCACGGTGAGTTCCTCTTACATTCTCTTGTCCCCTGTTCCTTTTTCTTCTTTATGTCCTGAGGTTGTATGTTGACTCCTTTTCTGTCCAACCTGCTGCTTGCATGAACCTCTCTGTAAATCTTCTCAAGTTGCGCAAGAAGCACTATGTGACCGATTCCAAAACTGCCTTGAATCCGGCTCCAGGTAAGGCCTCAAACAGTGACGTCCCTTGCCTCCCTTTCCTGATTCATCATTCTGTTTTAATATGGCCAGAGACATCAGTTACTCACCCAATCCCTCTTACATGTCTGCCTGAAGGTGCTAGGTGAGTGTTCCAGAATGTAACACCCCATCACAAATAACACACTTACAATAAACTGCAGCGGAAAAACAACCTCATCACATTACTTATCTCGTTGGTGCTACACGCCGTTAGCCACCCACGTGGCTAACAAGGCTAATACATACACATTGTACCGGTCTGATGGGCTAAATTCCCGAGCGACTACACATTACTATCCCTTTCCATTAATCACAAAACAACATACACCTTCAAACTATACCGAGTATTTATAACTAATGCCGATAACAATTTCGGTCTTACTACACCTACTGTATATACAACATAAACGATTACCCATGTACAACGACTACCCCGTCCTACTCTCGAACGGCTTCCAGCTCCTTGTACCTGAAATAGGAAAAGAAGAGAAAGGGTGGCCCCCAAGGGGCTCAGCACCTTTGCTGGTATGGTAATCCCGCAGCCCACATGCTACCGGGCCACGCACAACTAATTGTCGTCTTAGCATGCGGTTGATTATTTTAAATCATACATGCAACTGTAAACACACAACACTTAATCATTTCGCTCAACGGGCTCAACAAACGGATAATATATCCTTACTTAATAAGTCACTCAAGGTATTCAATATTCCTAGAGTGTTCCTCCTCTAATGGAGCTACTTCTTAACAGACGACACTTACCCTTAAATCGGGTTATCCTTAAACGCCTCTTATCACAAACTGGGAATCATATCCATGATCCACACACTCCACACTTTACAACATATACATACACTACATACAAACCTAACAAAACACTTTGCACGTTTCCACGTGCACAACATAATACCGCAATGGATATTGCATCACAACAAAACACATAACATAACGGGAATGGTTCGCTTAGGAACCGACCCAAACATTGTTTACACATTGGTGAGCCTAGAGAATGTTGCCAGTCTCATGATAAGCTCGTTACATAACTCGTTACCGTCTCGTTAAGTGAACGGTTAACTTAACACAGGTGTCTCGGATATAGTGATCCAAGCACACCGAAACAAACATACAATAGTATGCCCCTGTGGCCCGACGTGAGTCAGTAATAGCCTTGGTTAAGCTAAAGGGAAGGTTGGGAACCAAATTGGAAAACAACCATAACATACAGAGAGGATCGAACCTGCTATGACAACGACCCCCATACTCACACGCGTGGCCGGAACAGACCGGACTCCTCACTCCCCCGTTAGCACTTGTTAGAAGTTCAACTTTGAACTTTATTAAACATTCACAAACATTGGGTTAAGTCTTATTAGACATACACAAGGGAAGAGAGAGTCATACATTCACATACAAACATCACACACAGACATCACATAACCAACTCACGCATAGCCGTGGCTTAGAACGTTCCTTAAGTCGGAAACGTTGTTACCGGATACCGTTCTCCTACGTTTACCTAATAGTGGTTAACTAGCCCTTCAAGCGCATTCGAGGTTACCGGTATCGGCACGTAAACATACAATAACAATAACGACTGTAAAACTCGTTTCATGATTTATCTCATAACGTGGCAAACATACAGAAAAACACATTGGCATACAAGCCGGTGTAATCCGGTAGGACACAGGTTGCAAGAAAACCATACCTGTCACCGGAGTCCACTTTACCACGTCCACTTATGTTCCTCGAGCAATTCTCGAACAACTGTTAACATCACATGTGTTTTTATTAACATTGGGGTAACATGTTTGTTTAAGTCTAACGCTTATAACTTTTCCCCGTTAACTTGGTTAAATAACTTTACATTTTAACTTGTTTTACTTTCACATTTATTACAACCTTTCACCCACTTATTTACCATTAAAACTCACCCCTCATGTCCTTAACAACCTTATAACATCATTACCTATCAATCCCCATCATTACACATCATTTCTATACCTTAAAACACAATTTTGGTCCATACAGTGGCCTGTCCGAACTTGTGTCCGAACTTCCAAGTTCGGACGCAAGCCGCGACCTAATACTGAAAATTATACACACGTCCGAACTTGTGTCCGGACTTCCCAAGTTTCGGACACAGTTCGAGAGTAAATCCCAGATAGAAACCGTGACGTCCGAACTTGTGTCCGACTTCCCAAGTTCGGACACAGTTCGAGAATGAGAAAATCCTTTACCCAACAGAGCCTGTCCGAACTTCCATGTCCGGACGGAAGTTCGGACACGGCAAAATGCTCAACTTCTACACCTTTAAACACTTAGCCAAATTCCTCCAAACTTCTCCTAAAGTCTCATAATGCTTCCTAACACCATTTGGCACATCAAACACACCTTTAGCCATGTGCTAAACTCTTAAATCACTCACCAAAACCATCTTATCATTCACAAGTTTCTTACAAAATTCCTAGCACTTAGGATGTTTTCTCCTTAAGATTTCTAAGTGGTAGTTCACCAATAATGACCACTACACCAAGGTGTTTCCTCTACACCTTACATCATCTCACAACTTCTTTTCTTACTAACTAAATCTCCTTTTTACAACTTCTTGAATTCTTTTCTCAAAACCTTACTTAAACATCATTCATTCCTTGGATCCCAACATTACCTAAACCTTAAACAAACTTCTCAAAGACTTAAATACATCCTAAAAACACTCATTGGGTTTCTAGAACTTCCAAGACAATGCCTAAATCCTTGCATCACTCTAAATCACCTTAACACATGTTTTCTTCTCAAGTAAACATTTATTCACCTATAACACTTCCTAGTTCACCAAAACCACTTAAAACACTTAGAACTTCTCACACATTTTTCCCAAATTTGGCCATAGCTTCTCTTGTATATACTCACATCCAAACACTTAGGTTTTTACCTTATTCCATTCAACACACCTAAAATCCATCAAACACATTTTTATACACAACTTCACACATTAAGCACTACATCACAATATAGTGCATAACTTAAATTGCTTGGCACTTAGGCCCTTAAATAACATGGCTCTTAGGCCCTTAAATAACATGAACCTTAAACACTGAATTTCCCACATAAACAATGCCTTTGACCTGCAAATACATACACCAATACATATGTTCTTTTACTAGTCTCCTTGAGAGCATTTTACTAGCTCATTTGCCATTGGCTCCTTAGGTATTTTATTAAGCAAATCAAGCTCATTTTCCTAAGGCATTTAAACTACATTGAGATAGTTTGTTTACCTCTTTTCCTCTCAAACTTCTTTCTTGTTTCCTTGTAAAACCGTAGGGTGTTTGGTTGTTTGTCAACTTCTAAACAATGTACAAATAATAGAATGAGTATTCAAGCATTATGCTTCATCTCATTGTAAACCCTAGTTACACATATTGTTTTAACACATTAAGGTAATTGTTTTACCTTGGAATTGAAGAGAACTTGAACAAGTATCAAGAGAGGACTCCTCCTAGCCCTTGGAAGATTCAAATGAAGCTAAAACAAGCAAGGTAAATACACCATGGTGAGGTGAATTTTCGGTCAACATGAAAACATGGAGGAAACATGGATTTTCTTTGAGTTTCCTTACCTTGAAGCAAAGGAGAACAATAATATGTGAAAAGGTGAGCTCAAGCTCCATCAATGGTGAATCTCCTTGGCACCGAAATGAGGCTTTTGAAGATTTAAAAAGAGGGAAGTGTAGAGCTTGACCTAACTAAGACAAATATGGTCTTGGAATTTGATTTGGCCAAGGGAATCACAAGTTACAAGTGAAAGAAGATGAAGAATGAGTGTGGGCTGTTGGAAACCGATGGAGAGAGGAGGAAGAAGAAGACCACCGTGGGAAATGAAGGAAGGAATGAGAGAATGAAGATAACCTTTGCTTTTGAAGATATTTGTAACTTATAAGCAAATAGTACTTTACTTTAAGCTTAACTTTACTTATTTGATTTCTTTTACATGTTGGTGACTCACACCATGAAAACCGGCCCCCCTATGCCTAGGAGGGTATAATGGTCTTTGTTGACCAATTTAATTACTTATAACAACATATGTTACAAACTAGCTTATAAAAATCACTATTCACCTAAACAAGGCACTTAGAAGTGAAATTTTTGATTTCCCATTAATATAGCCACCCAAATGTGATACTATATAGTACACATGTTAATTAAAGAGTAATGATGGACATTTAGCCATTCAAAACTCATTTACAAGACAATTTTTCAAAAACGTGCTTTAAGACTCCTTAAAGCACTTTTTGTGTTTGACTTGTTTTCAAGCTTGGTTTTCTTTGGTAATTGATTTAATATGTTCATTAACATATTTATAAAGTATAGGTATGACCATTAGGTCTTATACACATTTATCCCAAGCTTAGAGCACATTTTTGCTCTTATTGACTTTAAGGTATTTTCTTGTGTTTTATTTGGTTTAACTGTCCACCAAAGTTTCCTAAGGACTTATTTAGCCTTATTAAATCATAATTAAATGTTTCAAGTCTTGGTAGGCTCTTTGGGTCCTAACCAAGTTCACTCATAGCTTAGAGCATGTTTTTGCTCAAACTGTGTCTTAATGCTTTATTGCATTTATTATGGTTTAAATTGTTCACTGATGTTACTAAGGCACTTTTTAGCCTTTACATACCATAATTTGATATTTAAACCACATATCAAGGTTTGGGGTATTTCAATAGTACAAGTCCTAGAGCAACAACCTGTTGAAACTGCTTTTGAGAAGAAACAATCTGTCCACGGTAACTCTCTAAACACATGCGCATGTCCAGGAAGTTTAACAATCATTTTGGTAAAAATATAAGTAACTAACCGGTGGATTCTTCCTTATTCATGGTCTGTCATGGAGGACCTTGATGCTTGGTGAACTCTCCCTTCAAAACCTGGATGAAAACCCAAGTAGAAGCTAGCTTCTAACCAAGGTAAAGAAAAAAAAAACATAGCAAGGGAACTGCATCCCGTTTCAGTTTTCAGTTTCCTAACAGTTAGTAATTAGGTGTTCTTGTAACCTTAACAATGTTGTCGTGGGTCTGTCTTGAAGTTAAAACACTGAGTAAACATTTAACTAAGTGTATAAGCAATACGTGAAGGAAAAGGAAGTCAGATCTGAGAGCAAGAAGAAAACAATAGAAAAGAAATTTTGCATCAGATTCATGTTCTCAGTTTTTTTTTCAGATTCTGATTTTTTTTTGTGTAAAGAGTTTTCAGAGAGGTGGCCTAGGTGATTTTGAGTTGTTTTGAATTCATAAGCTTGATAACACATCTAGTTAGGTGGGAAATCAGGTGGAGGGAAAGTTGAAAACCAGATTGATGAACAAAAAGAAAGATAGAGAAGAAGAGTACCCAGTTTTTGTGTTTTAGTTTTCAGTTTTCTTTCTTTTCTGTAAAATGAACTTTCAGAGCAGCTAACAGTGGTGTATTGAGTTATTAATAAGCCTCAAAAATTTCTAATGCACTTAAGTAAGTTTATAAATACTTAGGGGGAAGATTAGAAGACAGTTTCACAACCTAACAGATGGAATGAAGAAAAATACACCGGTTTTGCTTTCAGATTTTCGATCAGTGGCTGCTTCTGTATAATTGAATTCCAGAAATGTTAAGATTGTTGTATTGGTTTAAGAATGAACTCAAGGCATTGCTAAAGAAGAGAATTAAGTCTGTATACACTTTGGGAAGGAAAAGAACCAACGTAATGCAGGAGAGGAGAAGTATACTGAAGTTATGATTTCAGTTCTTTTTTTAGTTTCTCTGAAAACTTAAGCTACTGTATAATCATGTTACAGAGGTGTTATCAATGCTGTTTTGGGTTGTTTTAAAGATAAAAATCATGCTAAGACACTTAAATCAGAGGGGTAAATACCTTGGGGAAAATGGAGGTCAGTCTAATGAACTAAAAGAGAGGTTAAAAAGATGAGCTACAAAAAAATCAGATTTTACAGTTTGACTGCAGTCTTGTTTCTGTATAATGACATTTCAGAAGTGTTATCAGTGCTGTCTTGGATTGGTTTTGATTTTAAAGCCTTGCTAAGACACTTAGCTAGTAGGGTAAACACTTTGGGTGAGATTAGAAACTGATTCATGGACTAAAAGAAAGTTTGGAGAGGAGCTGCACATAATTAATGTTTGCACTTTCCTGCAGTTACTTGTTTCTGTATAATGACCTTTCAAAGGGGTTAACAGTGCTGTTTTAAGTTGGTTTTCAGTTTAGAACTTTCTTAATATGCCTAGCTAGTTGGGTAAACACTTTGGGAAGATTTGGAAACTGATCTATAACCTAAAAAGAAGCTTAACGAGGGGCTGTGCAGAATTGATGCTTACAGTTTTCTGCATTCTCTAACTTCTGTATAATGGAAATTCAGAGGTGTTAACAGAGTTGTTTTGCGTTGGGTTTGAGCTTAAAACCCCCTTAATACACTTACCTAGTTTGGTGGAAATTTTGGGTGGAAATGAAACCAGATAGATGAACTAAAAGAGGGCTTGATGAAGTGATATACAAACTGTGTTTTTTTTCAGTTCTCCGTATATTTCTGTAGTTTCTGTGTATAACTATAGTACAGTTGATTGAGAGTTTTTTATAGTCTGAAAATTACTTATAACCTTTCTAATATATCTACCTAAGAGGGTAAACAATTTGGAAGGAATTAGAAAGCAATTTAATACATAAAAGGAGAGGTTTAGTGGAAGTTTTGCACAAGTTGATGTTTGTTCAGTTTTCTGAAACTTGTCTCTGTATGATCAATATCCAGAGGTGTTGAAAGTGTGGTGTTGGTTTGAAAATGAACCCAAAACATTGCTAATATATTTATCTAAATTGGTGAAACATTTTGGGGAAGATTAAACCTCAGTTGGTACCTTAAATTTGGGGTTAAGTAAGGTTAAACACCGAGATTATGTTTTAGTTTTCTAAACTTTTGGATTTCTGTATATATGGGCTTTAGAAGTATTTTAAAGACCTTGTTGCTGTGATAATGGATTAAAACATTACTAACCTATTTAGATAAGGAAGGAATATACCTTAACGGAATGAAAATCCACCCTTAGATAAACTTGTTACCTGTTAGTGCTTAGAATACTCTAAAACATTAACTAGAGGAAGGACTTAGTTAACGTATAAAACGGCGATGTAAATGTCCTAGGAGTTAGGTAAGGCCTAAAGCTAATACTTGGAAAGTTCCTAAAGGCTAGTATAAGTCGAACATTCAAGAAGTTCACTTAGGGAACAACACCCGATAAAATGGGATAAACTAGAAAAAGGTTACAACTGTCGTCGCATGAAATCATAAAACTAACAAGTTGTTTTAATTAACTCTAGGGCCGTAAGAACGCCAAAAGTACCCCTAATCTGCCCACTACCCTGTGTGAGACAACTCTTGCTTCTGAATAAGGTATGGACATGTGTGGTTCGTATGTTGCCGTGTTACACGGCTTGTGTGTTGTGTGCCTTGTTTGTTTACGACCACAAGATTAATGCATGAAAAGGGATGTTTGTTTTACCGTGCTTAATTGTCTGTTGTGAGTTGTGTAAGGCATGTGAATGGAATGTTTGTTTTCCTTGCTTACCTGCCTGCTATTATTGTGCATATTGCTTGCGCACACACAGTAGTGTAGTCCCTTCTCGTTGATGAATCCTTGGGATGAAACACAACGAACTTCGTAAACAAAACAAGGAACTACATAAAAGGAAAACTCCTCTTAACTATAGAGGACCCCTAATGACACCCACTATGGTGTCGAACTATCAAAGGTGATGATAAACCAATACCCGTTTGAAATGAATAGGGAGACGGATCCTTCGTATCCGGGGTAGAGACCAATAATCTAAAAAGGGAATAGGGAGACGGACCCTTTGTATCCGGGGTAGAGACCAATAAGATTAAAAGGAATAGGGAGACGGACCCTTTGTATCCGGAGTAGAGGCTAGTAACATTGAGAAGGAATAGGGAGACGGACCCTTTGTATCCGGGGTAGACCAGAGCATTAGAAGGCATAGGGAGACGGACCCTTTGTATCCGGAGCAGAGGCTAGTAACATTGAAAAGGAATAGGGAGACGGACCCTTGGTATCCGAGGTAGTGGCTAGTAACATTTAAAAACAACAGAGAGAGAAACAGCTATTCGGGAATGGAGGATTAGTTGTGAAGAAGACGTTCTCCAAATGGTGGTGATAAGAGAATTCACAAGTAACCCTTAAAGAAACAAGGAAAGACTAGCACCTACATGAGATGGTCACGGGATCTAAACTATATCCCCAGACCTGGTGCAAGGAAGAGAAAGAAAATACACTACTAGGGAACAAGAGAAAAGAAATGAAAACACACAACGCTCGAATGATCCCATAGTGAGGATCATGAGTATAACATACCTATGCACATGTTCTATTACTTACATGATTGTTGTTGCTATACTAGCAGCTCGTTGTGCTTGGTTGCGTGATTGATGTGCTGTGATGCCAGCATGTTATGCTTGGATGTTTGTTGATATTGCTATGCTACCTTAAAGTGTGTATGATATCATGATATATATTGTGGTGTGTTTTACTGCTTTATTATAGCATGTAATTGGCTTAATAATATTTCGACCAAGTAGTCGTGTGGCCCGGCAACATACGGGCTACACACATTCATATCAGCGTAGTTTGCTGAGTCCTTTACAACCCAATTTTTACAGGTATTGAGCCGGACGATAACGGAGCGTAGGCGGGTTGGCTACCATGGGGGTAGTCCATCAGGGCATAATCCTTGAAATGTGTAGTATGCTTAGTGTATGGGTTGTCACTAAACCCGGATGTAATTCTCAGACTATGATTTGGTATTTGTATTGTAGACACTCGGTATTTGGGAATTTTATCTATATTGTACATAAGTTTTTATTGAGGGCTGTTTCCAGTCATGCAGACCATAACTAGTATTAGTGATGGGGTCTGTCAACCACGTGGGTGGTTGGCATCTGTAGCACCCGGATGATATCGAGAATCCGCTGCGTAGTTATCATGTAATATGACTAGGAGCTTGACTTTGTACTATTGGATGTTTATTCGGGGGTGTTACAATAGTGGAAGCGACCGGATATCGAACCGTGGGACTTATAGTGAAATAATATAATACCTAAGTTTTGTCACAAAAGGAGGGAATTAATTGACATGTTTTTATAAATTAAAATAGCAGATAAAATTAACTGAGTGAAGATAAATTAAACGGGACTCTGGGTTCAGGTTTATATAGTCTGCTCTTTTATGCTATGTCTACCGGTTTTATTGTGATAGTTTGGCAAAATTCCTGTTATTATCTTGAGGACTAAATCATAGACTCAAAAGAACTCGTTTACCAGAACATGCTCGGTCTAATCCAGATTCGAGCAAAACACATGTAAACGGATTAAGTATGAAATTATATTTGCGTCTGAAAATACTAAATTATTAAATCATAATAAGCTTTCTACAGATTTACGGCTTAATTAACTTGTCTATTTATCACGGATCTGATCAAAATAGATTTAGTAAAGCATTTTAATAAATTCATGAAATTTATTAAAAAGGCGAGAGATAAGCTTTAATCGTAACAAACTGTATTTAATTAAACCGGTAAAAACATAATTACATAATTAAACAAACTATAAATTAACCTTCACCCAGAGTATATCCTTTTTAGCCTGACATATTAACTGGTAATATGTTGGTTAGAGGTTGGACAGAATAACAACGTAGTGGTTTTTGAGGATGAAAAATGGAGTGAGATGGATACCTAATATCTAGGTGAATGGAGTGTGGAAAAATGGATGGATGATATTGTGATATGGAATGAGGTAGTGAATGGTTTTTTGGGAGGAGATGGTGATTTTGTGGAGGTAAATTGGCATGGGTTGGGAGATGGAATGAGTGATGAGTTGTGTTGGGGTGTAGGTGTTTTTTATAGAGAAAATAAGGTAAAAGGGAAGGGGAAGGCGTGTGAATTAGGCGTGTGAAGGAATAGAAGAAAAAACTCTTCTTTTCCTTCACGACGCGGTCATTTCGCTAGATTTTTAGTGCTGTCCGAACTTGCAAGTTCGGACAGTACTATTCCACCGCGTATGATTTTTCCGAAAATGGTCCGAACTTGCAAGTTTGGACCTATTTTATTTTGCTCATAAATTCCTCGTCCGGACTCCGATTTGATCCCCATTTGTTGCCTTGCGAAGCTTGTGAAGTGTACTATGTGATTCCAAGACCTTTTTCTATATTTCATACATAAAATATATCAGTTCATATGAAAATATAAATCCAAGAAATTCACATAGCAAGTGGGAAACATTGCCTAAAAGTGTTGTAAATAATAAGGTAATTAACTCTAAAAGTCTATATGTTTCGCACTTATAAAATTCCCCCATACTTATCTTTTGCTTGTCCTCAAGCAAATCTTTATGACAGAATCTTTAAACAAGTTAAATATAAAATAACCAAATAGGGAGAGCACAGAAAAGATTGCTACAAAACTTCTAGATTAAAGGGTACTAGACCCCTTTTTTTTAGTTTAGGTTTTTGAAAAGAACCTTGAAATCATACAAAAAACTGTTA
The DNA here is from genome assembly GCA_023374045.1 of Limonium bicolor. Classification (NCBI taxonomy): domain Eukaryota; kingdom Viridiplantae; phylum Streptophyta; class Magnoliopsida; order Caryophyllales; family Plumbaginaceae; genus Limonium; species Limonium bicolor. The sequence continues at coordinate 131,844,916 of CM041778.1, forward strand.
AGAAGGAGAAATAGAACCATAAGAATCCAGTTTTTAACCCTGAGCCAATCCACTATTTTCTTTCACATTTCCTGAAACGACAAGGGGCATGAACTAAAATCATATTCCATTATACCTTTCAATGCCACGTACTCATGATCCATAAATAAGAAATTTTCATCATTTAAGTACATAATGCAAAGATACTTCGATTGAAGTTTAATTTCCATTCACCTCAGACTTTCCTTTTCTCTCCACCCTTACAGCGGTTTTTGGTCAACTATCCCAGATATAAAATACCTTAGGTAGCTAGGTGATAAAGCACCCCAAAGAACTTAATAACCAAGTGGACGAGGCCTGCTTAGGATCAGAATATGCCTGTTTGGATCAGAGGAGTACCTTGCCTTGTTCTTTTTCCACCTTTTCATTCCAATTCAAATCGAGGCTTAAAGCTAAAAATAGGGCTCAAATGATAATTATTCTTAAAATTTAAGCAATTTCTAATCAGAATAAATTTTAAAATGGTTGAAAATTTTTAGTACCCCATAATGTTTGTAGGTTTGCAATATTTCCTCTATGGCTCCCTTTTTGACTATTTAAAACTTAACAAATCTAAACAAATTGTCAAAAGAGAAAAACTTAAGAACAAGCTACGAGGGTACGAGTACTCCCCCACACTTAAGCTCAAGCAATGCCCTCATTGCGTAGAAAGAATTAAATTAACAGGGCATGCAATCTGATAAAGGAAATTACACAAAACAAAGCAAAAGGGAATATGAAATATCAGAAGAGAAAGAGTGTACTCCCCAGAGTTCACAAAGTGTACAGAGCTCCCCCATACTTGAGTGCAGCTGTAGAATTACATGAAATGTACCTGTAAAGAATATTCTACACAGCCAGAAGAACTCAAGTAAAACCCGAATTTTATTATAACATATAAAAGGGAAATATAGTACAAAAGAGAAAACAAAATAAAAGGAAAGGCAAAGTATAGATAGTGGGTTGCCTCCCACCAAGCCGCCCGGGTTTAACGTCTCTAGCTAGACGCATGTTCTTCATTATCCCGGATCAAAATGAAAGTGGACAACGGTGTTAACGGGAATGTGAAATGGTCAATAAGTAGGATCGAACCACCTGGATCAAAACAAAGTATTACTGAAGAAATTAAATTAGGAAAATACAAACTCTACAAAACCTGGTTTTGAAGGAGGTGTTTGCTACAATTAATCTTGAGCTGAAAACCGGGTGATGGTTGTATTTCTTCCTCAAACTGGAGAATGTAAACATTCTCCTTTGTTGTTTAGCCGTATGGAGGAAAGGTGGTAGTGGTGGTCCTTGCTCAGAGTGGAGGATGTAAATATTCTCCCCTGGATCGAAAATGAAGGTGGAAGTGGGCGTCAATGGGTGGGTTGGGCGGGCATTATTTTTCGTTGGAGAAGGGCCCAGATTTTTCAATGGATGACCCTTGGTGTGAGGATCATCTAGTTGTGGAGACGCCTCTATAATTTTAAGGATGAAGACATCCTTAATTGCGTTAAACAGTGCAAGGAGAACTTCAGGGCGAATTGTATCTTCAAATTCTGATCCTGGATCAAATGGGAAGGTGGCCTTCTCACTTAGCGATTTGACTTCGAGTTTGCACTCTACTTCTTTGGTGCATAAGAGGGGAAGGCCGTGATCCTCCAGATGAAGACCAAAGTTGGATGGCTACTCCTCCTCCTCAATTTGAGGATGTATATATCCTCATCTACCTGGAGAGGCTCATAGGAAGAGCCCTGATTGAATTCAACTTCAAGGGAGGTGGCTCCTCGAAGTTGATTGTACATTTGTTTTGATGTGCTGGCGGGAGCGAGCATTTCTCCTCTTCATTTTTTGAGGATGTAACTATCCTCATTTTCTGGGTATAGCACCGAGAAGGAGGGAAAATAACGGTAATTGACTTCAGAGGGAGGAGACTCCATGAAGTTGAGGTAGAAGCTGTCCTCTGATGGCTTGTCTTCAAGCTCAAGCAGAAGGTTTGATGTCGTTTGCTCAGGTTCTAACGGGGGTGGTGATAGAGAGTAACTCAAATCCTCAGTAAAGTCGTCCACTATATGACCATTTTGTACTCCGGTTGCTGCGATGCAAGGTTTAGTGGACCTTCCATCATTTCATTTATCTCAACTAATTTGGCATAGAGCTTTAGTTGGTTTGTCGAGGTATTCTTCCTCAACCCGTTGTTTCACTTCATGGAGCATTTCACTCTCGGGTTGTTGCTCCCTTTGAGCTAGTGGGATGGGCTGGTCCGCTACATAAATTGTGTTTGCATACTCTCGTGGATTTGGATTGGTTGTGAGGGGATTTGGCCAGGAGGTCTTTGTTGGATGAGAAGTTGTTGAATTTGGGATTGCAAGGCTTTTTGGTCTTTATGAAGGGTTGTGACTTCATCTTGTGTGTCTCGGGTCTACTCATCATTGCTTTAAACATCTTCTGCATTTGGGACATTCCAGAGTCGGGATTTGAAGGAGGTTGTCGGTCGGCTTGAAGAAGCATCATTGCCATAAGGCGGTTTGATACTGCCTTTGGCCTCCTTGAAAATTGGGGTGCATGTTGCGCTGCCATGGTTGTTTGTACCCTAAATTGTTGCCAACAAAGTTTGCTTCCTCTGCTGCTTTTAATTCTTGTAATTTGGGGCATTTTTCATAATCATGTGGCCCACCACATTGCGTACAAGAAACATCAGGAGAAGATAGAGATAGAGAGCGTACCTGGAGGGGTTGAGATGATCGGGAAGTCATCGACTTTGCTTGTTGGGGGTAGGAGTTCATGGCCATCTGCTCAATTACTTTTTGCAAGGTACTCACTTTCGTCGCCTGTTGCGCATTGCTTTCCATGAGTTGCTCGTGGCTTCTCATCAGCTGGTCGAACTTGTTGTCACTTCCTCCTACGTGGGTATAAGCCTGGAGTGCCGCCTCTTGATCCTCCTGTGGCCCAATCTCTGATCTCTTCACAAAGGGACTCTATCCCATTCAGGAACGTTCTCCTGACTTTTTTAAAATATCAGCACCTAAAGAGGAGAGTACCATTGTTTTGCAATGATTGATTAAGCCTTTGTAGAACAGTTGAGATAATTGTTCTTTTTTTGAGACTATGGTGAGGACATGTCAGCAGCAGTCCTTTGAAACGGTCCCAAGTTTCGCAGATGTTTTCTGACCCTGGCTGCTTGAAATTGTAGATCTCAGCAATCATTTCTAACGTTCGGCTTGGGGCAGGAACTTGTCGTAGAACTTGGTGGCCATATCATCCCAAGTACCAATGGTACTTGGTGTAAGGCTGTGGTACCATTTACTCGCATTTCCCGTCAGGCTGTAAGGGAACAGGGACAGTCTTACGTACTGGAGTACTGCGTTTGTCGCGGTTAGACTGTTGGCATGCTGTAGAAACTTGGTGACATGCAATAGAGCTTCGTCAGGACTAGAGCCATCGAACATGCCTAACTCCTTCACGCATCGGATCTGATGATAAGGCTTCAGCTTTTGCCACTCATCATATTCGGATTGGGTAAGGTGGGGAAGGATGATGGCGGGCTGTTGTCCTTGATTAGATGGCATGTTGATGTTACGAGCTGTAGCTGGTGAAGATGTCATGTCTGCTTCTTGGTTAGACTCTATCACCGTGGTGGTTGTGTTTTGTTGAGATCGTTTCTGCCTTAAAGTGCGTAGAAAAGTTCTCTCGATCTCAGGGATGTAGCTAACCGTATGATTATTATATTATCCGGAAGGCTGTGTGACCTGGTAATAGGCATTCACCACTCAAAACAGCAAAAGAAACTTGTGATGTGATCAAATAAAAAAAAAAGACAAAAATAGAAAGAAATATGGAGGGGGGAATTTAACCAAATAAAAAGAAGCAATTAATAAAATAAAACAAAGAACTACTTTTTTTTAAAACAAGAGTACATAAACCGAAATTAAATAAACCTAAGAGAAATAAAATAAATGCAGTTTAAGTAAATGAAATAATAAATAAAATAAAGAAAAAGAGCAGAATTAAATTGTTGGAATTTAAATAACAAGGGAATTTAAACGACAGTAATTTAAATGACTAGAAAATAAAGAACTGGAATTAAATTGACTGGAATTTAAATGACAGAATATTTAAATGACAGAAAATTTCAATGACAGAATTTAATGACAGAAATTAGATTACTGATTTAAAGGACAATGGAAATTTAAATAACTGGAAAATAGATGACAGGAATTTTAAATGACTGGAAAATAAATGACTGTAATTAATACGATATTTAAATTGCTGGAATAATTAAATGACAGAAATTAGTAGAAATAAAATAAACAACAAACAAATAGTATAAACAAAATATTATAATATAGCAAGTGAATTATCCGGGGCTTTAGGGACTAGAATTAATCAAGTCCCCGGCAACGGCGCCATTTTGCAGACAGGATAAAGTGAGTGGTTGGAACTGACGTATTTAAAACAAATGAAAAAGAAATTAAAAACTCAAAATACCTTACGGGCTGCAAACAAAATCCCGGTCGCAGTAGTATAGTACAGTGGAAGCGACCGGATATCGAACCGTGGGACTTATAGTGAAATAATATAATACCTAAGCTTTGTCACAAAAGGGGGGAATTAATTGACTTGTTTTTATAATTAAAATAGCAGATAAAATTAACTGAGTGAAGATAATTAAACGAGACTCTGGGTTCAGGTTTATATAGTCTGCTCTTTTATGCTATGTCTACTGGTTTTATTGTGATAGTTTGGCAAAATTCCTGTTATTATCTTGAGGACTAAATCTTATACTCAAAAGAACTCGTTTACCAGAACATGCTCGGTCTAATCCAGATTCGAGCAAAACACATGTAAACGATTAAGTATGAGAAATTATATTTGCGTCTGAAAATACTAACTTATTAAATCATAATAAGCTTTCTACAGATTTACAGCTTAATTAACCTGTCTATTTATCACGGATCTGATCAAAATAGATTTAGTAAAGCATTTTAATAAATTCATGAAATTTATAAAAAGGCGAGAGATAAGCTTTAATCGTAACAAACTGTATTTAATTAAACCGGTAAAAACATAATTACATAATTAAACAAACTATAAATTAACCTTCACCCAGAGTATATCCTCTTTAGCCTGACATATTAACTGGTAATATGTTGGTTAGAAGTTGAAAAGAATAACAACGCAGTGGTTTTTGTGATGAAAAATGGAGTGAGATGGATACCTAATATCTAGGTGAATGGAGTGTGGAAAAATGGATGGAGATGATATTATGATATGGAATGAGGTAGTGAATGGTTTTTGGGGAGGAGATGGTGATTTTGTGGAGGTAAATTGGCATGGGTTGGGAGATGGAATGAGTGATGAGTTGTGTTGGGGTGTAGGTGTTTTTATAGAGAAAATAAGGTAAAAGGGAAGGGGGGAGGCGTGTGAATTAGGCGTGTGAAGGAATAGAAGAAAAAACTCTTCTTTTCCTTCACGACGCGGTCATTTCGCTGGATTTTTAGTGCTGTCCGAACTTGCAAGTTCGGACAGTACTATTCCACCGCGTATGATTTTTCCGAAAATGGTTCGAACTTGCAAGTTCGGACTTGTTTTATTTTGCTCATAAATTCGTCGTCCGGACTCCGATTTGATCCCCATTTGTTGCGTTGCGAAGCTTGTGAAGTGTACTATGTGATTCCAAGACCTTTTTCTGTATCTCATACATAAAATATATCAGTTCATATCAAAACATAAATCCAAGAAAATTCACATAGCAAGTGGGAAACATTGCCTAAAAGTGTTGTAAATAATAAGGTAATTAAACCCTAAAAGTCTATATGTTCGCACTTATCAGTCATGTCCTTCACATTCTTCAGCTCGATTGCACCGTACGAAGTTACCTTGGTGACGGTGAATGGTCCAGACCAATGCAACTTGAGTTTACCCGGAAAGAGTTTCAACCTCGAGTTATGGAGCAATACCCTGTCTCCCACATGAAACTCTCTCTTCAAGATCATTTTGTCATGCCACTTCTTGGATTTCTCCTTGTAGATTTGGTTGTTCTCATAGGCTTCATCCCATAATTCCTCTAACTCGGTGAGCTGAAATTTCCTTTTGTCTGCGGCACTCTTGAGGCCAAAATTTAGAGATTTCACTACCCAATAAGATTTGTGTTCCAACTCAACGGGTAAGTGGCAAACCTTCCCAAGACGAGACGATATAGGGACATCCCGAGGGGGTCTTGTATGTTGTCCGGTAAGCCCATAGTGCATCATCTAGCTCTTAAGGACCAATCCTTCCTTGAGAAGTTCACCATTTTTTGCAATATCCATTTCCCCACGGGCACCGTTTTTTATTCTTCCAGGTACCCGAGATTGTTGAGGGTCGAGGTGCAACAGAGTTGTTATACTTTGGATAGTTAGAACATTTTGTAGTGTACTGAGTTGTACACGGGCGAGCAACCCTTTTGTCTAGCCGGTGTACCATGTAGTACACTCCTTTTGGATTTTGGAAATTGTAAAACCTTATTGGATTTGAGACTTAATGTAATTAAATTATGCACTTAGATACTCGGTATTTCATGTGATAGAGTTCTTATGGGATGTGTAAAGTAAACTTGGTAATCATATTTATCAGACCGTAACTGTTAGCATATTAGGCCTTGTTAGTCACATGGGAGACTAACGGCATTGTATCACCCGCCGAATGGTTTGGATTTCCGCTGCGATTAGTTCAATGACCGAGGGATTAGGCGTTAATTAAGAAATAGCGGTAGGGGTGTTACAAGTAGTGAAGAAACCCGCACATGCGAAAGCTATTTTGCTATAGATGTTGTTGACTCGATTTTACAGATGATTATTCTGCTTGTTTTGATTGTGATGCTCTTACTATTGCTCTTACTAACACTTGTGGAATCTAGAGAATGAACCAGAGGAAAAGAGATTGTAGCGGCATTTGACAAGAGAACAACACTATATCAAGCTCACTACCCACCACCGGAACCCTTGGAGCGAACTGCACAGAAACTCCTTACATCGGTCGAGAAGCCTCCCACCGTGGAGTGAAACCCTTGCCTTCTCATTTAAAAATATGCTTATTTAACTGAACCTTGTGATCTTCCTGTTATTATTTCTTCCTTTCTCACAGGGGCACAAGAGGACAGTTTTATTGACGGTGCTTTGAGACCACAAGAGAGCTATTGGGTGGTCCATCTCGGATATAAAGGGTATTGCGCCACATCTATGCACTCACCGGATCTTCATGAAGGACAACTACAAACCGCTAGTTCAACCCCATGACGTTAAACCCAAACAGGAAGAAAGTGGTTAAGAAAGAGGTCTTGAAACTTCTCGATTGCGGAATCATCTATCCTATCTCTGATGGTCAATAGGTGAGCCCAACTCAAGTGGTACCAAAAAAGGGAGGAATCACGGTGGTATCCAATGCTAAGGGTGAGCTGGTCCCTTAAAGGACAACAACCGGGTGGAGAGTTTGTATCGACTACCGGAAGTTGAACACGGCCACAAGGAAAGATCACTTCTCTTTACCCTTCATCGACTAAATGCTAGAGAGGTTAGCTAGGCAAGATTTCTATTGCTTTCTTGATGGCTACTCGAGTACTTCCAAATCCCCATTGCCCCGGAGGATAAAGAGAATAGCACATTCACGTGCCCTTATGGAACATTCGCATATAGGAGGATGTCTTTCAAATTATGCAATGCTCTCGCGACCTTCCAAAGGTGCATGATATGGCAATCTTCTCAGACTTCATTGAAAAAAGTATGGAAGTATTCATGGATGACTTCTCGGTATTTGGGCTCAACTTCAAATCGTGCTTGGAGAACTTGGACGCCATTCTCTCCCTTTGTGAGGAAACCAACCTAGTACTCAATTGGGATAAATGTCATTTTATGGTGAGAGGGGATCGTCTCGGGCACAAGATCTCCTCCAAGGGACTGAAGTTGACCAGGCCAAGGTCAAAGTCATTGAGAAGCTACCACTGCCCACCTCGGTTAAAGATATCAGAAGCTTTCTTGGCCATGTCGGGTTCTACAGAAGGTTCATTAAGGACTTCTCAAAAATATCTAAACCTCTGTTTGACCTCTTAGCCAAAGATGCCAAATTTGAATACACGAGGAATGTCTAAAGGTCTTTAACACTCTCAAGGTGTGCCTTGTCCAGCCCCGATAGTTGTACCACTGGATTGGAGCCTTCCCTTTGAAATATATGTGTTGCAAGTGACTATGCGGTGGGAGAAACCCTATGTCAAAAGAGGGAGAAGATTCTGAGGACTATCTATTATGCAAGCAAGACCCTCAACGATGCTCAGAAAAATTATGCCACAACCGAGAAGAAGCTTATAGCGGTGGTCTTTGCATTAGATAAGTTCCGCTCCTATCTCTTGGGTAGTAGGATGATTGGCATACAAACCACTCCGCTCTCAAATATTTGTTCTCCAAGGAAGACGCAAAGCTGAGACTATTGAGATGGATCCTTCTGCTCCAAGAGTTTGAAATCGAGGTTAGAGATAAACCGGGCACTCAAAATGTTGTTGCTGATCACCTTTCTCGTATGGAGACACCGGATGATGGCACCCCTATCAATGAGCTCTTTCCAGACGAAACCATGTTCACAATTAGAGAAACTGATGATCCTTGGTTTGCCGATGTCGCAAACTACCTGGTGAGGGGGTAGTGCCGTATGAGATAATATACCAGCAGAGGAAGAAATTCTTTGCAGACATCAACCATTACTTATGGGATGACCCCTACCTTTTCAGAGTCTATGCCGACGGGATGATCAGGAGATTCGTACCGATGAGCGAAGTACAGAACATTCTCACCCACTACCACTCTCTTGAGGTAGGAGGGCACCACGGGCCAGCAAGGACAACGAGCAAGGTACTACAATTTGGGTTTTGCTGGAAAACGCTTCATAAGGACTACCACTCCTTTGTTGGTACCTGCGACCATTGCCAGATGCTAGGGAACAAACCCTGGAAGCATGAGATGCCACTGAATGTGATGATCGAGGTTGAACCCTTTGATCTATGGGGCTTTGACTTCATGGGTCCCTTCCCTTCCTCCTACTCGAATCTCTTCATCTTGGTGGTGGTAGACTATGTCATAAAATAGGTGAAGGCCATTGCATCCCCCACCAATGATGCCAAAGTCATGACCAAATTTTTAAAGAGAAATATCTGCACAAGGTTAGGGGTGCCTAGAGCGATTCTTAGCACTGGGGGTCTCACTTCTGTAACAAACAATTCGAATAACTGATGAAGAAATACGGAGTGAGACACAAGGTATCATTGCCTTACCACCCTCAAACCATGGGAAAGCCATGGTGACCAACAGGGAGTTAAAATGGATATTGCAAAAAATGGTGAACTTCTCAAGGAAGGATTGGTCCTTAAGAGCTAGATGATGCACTATGGGCTTACCGACAACATACAAGACCCCCATCGGGATGTCCCTATATCGTCTCGTCTTTGGGAAGGTTTGCCACTTACCCGTTGAGTTGGAACACAAATCTATTGGGTAGTGAAATCTCTAAATTTTGGCCTCAAGAGTGCCGCAGACAAAAGGAAATTTTCAGCTCACCGAGTTAGAGGAATTATGGGATGAAGCCTATGAGAACAACCAAATCTACAAGGAGAAATCCAAGAAGTGGCATGACAAAATGATCTTGAAGAGAGAGTTTCATGTGGGAGACAGGGTATTGCTCCATAACTCGAGGTTGAAACTCTTTCCGGGTAAACTCAAGTTGCATTGGTCTGGACCATTCACCGTCACCAAGGTAACTTCGTACGGTGCAATCGAGCTGAAGAATGTGAAGGGCATGACTGATAAGTGCGAAACATATAGACTTTTAGGGTTTAATTACCTTATTATTTACAACACTTTTAGGCAATGTTTCCCACTTGCTATGTGAATTTTCTTGGATTTATGTTTTGATATGAACTGATATATTTTATGTATGAGATACAGAAAAAGGTCTTGGAATCACATAGTACACTTCACAAGCTTCGCAACGCAACAAATGGGGATCAAATCGGAGTCCGGACGACGAATTTATGAGCAAAATAAAACAAGTCCGAACTTGCAAGTTCGAACCATTTTCGGAAAAATCATACGCGGTGGAATAGTACTGTCCGAACTTGCAAGTTCGGACAGCACTAAAAATCCAGCGAAATGACCGCGTCGTGAAGGAAAAGAAGAGTTTTTTCTTCTATTCCTTCACACGCCTAATTCACACGCCTTCCCCCTTCCCTTTTACCTTATTTTCTCTATAAAACACCTACACCCCAACACAACTCATCACTCATTCCATCTCCCACCCATGCCAATTTACCTCCACAAAATCACCATCTCCTCCCCAAAAACCATTCACTACCTCATTCCATATCATAATATCATCTCCATCCATTTTTCCACACTCCATTCACCTAGATATTAGGTATCCATCTCACTCCATTTTTCATCCACAAAAACCACTGCGTTGTTATTCTTTTCAACTTCTAACCAACATATTACCAGTTAATATGTCAGGCTAAAGAGGATATACTCTGGGTGAAGGTTAATTTATAGTTTGTTTAATTATGTAATTATGTTTTTACCGGTTTAATTAAATACAGTTTGTTACGATTAAAGCTTATCTCTCGCCTTTTTAATAAATTTCATGAATTTATTAAAATGCTTTACTAAATCTATTTTGATCAGATCCGTGATAAATAGACAGGTTAATTAAGCTGTAAATCTGTAGAAAGCTTATTATGATTTAATAAGTTAGTATTTTCAGACGCAAATATAATTTCTCATACTTAATCCGTTTACATGTGTTTTGCTCGAATCTGGATTAGACCGAGCATGTTCTGGTAAACGAGTTCTTTTGAGTATATGATTTAGTCCTCAAGATAATAACAGGAATTTTGCCAAACTATCACAATAAAACCAGTAGACATAGCATAAAAGAGCAGACTATATAAACCTGAACCCAGAGTCTCGTTTAATTTATCTTCACTCAGTTAATTTTATCTGCTATTTTAATTTATAAAAACAAGTCAATTAATTCCCCCCTTTTGTGACAAAGCTTAGGTATTATATTATTTCACTATAAGTCCCACGGTTCGATATCCGGTCGCTTCCACTGTACTATACTACTGCGACCGGGATTTTGTTTGCAGCCCGTAAGGTATTTTGAGTTTTTAATTTCTTTTTCATTTGTTTTAAATACGTCAGTTCCAACCACTCACTTTATCCTGTCTGCAAAATGGCGCCGTTGCCGGGGACTTGATTAATTCTAGTCCCTAAAGCCCCGGATAATTCACTTGCTATATTATAATATTTTGTTTATACTATTTTGTTTGTTGTTTATTTTATTTCTACTAATTTCTGTCATTTAATTATTCCAGCAATTTAAATATCGTATTAATTACAGTCATTTATTTTTCCAGTCATTTAAAATTCCTGTCATCTATTTTCCAGTTATTTAAATTTCCATTGTCCTTTAAATTTCAGTAATCTAATTTCTGTCATTTAAATTCTGTCATTGAAATTTTCTGTCATTTAAATATTCTGTCATTTAAATTCCAGTCAATTTAATTCCAGTTCTTTATTTTCTAGTCATTTAAATTACTGTCGTTTAAATTCCCTTGTTTATTTAAATTCCAACAATTTAATTCTGCTCTTTTTCTTTATTTTATTTTATTATTTTCATTTACTTAAACTGCATTTATTTTTATTTCTCTTTAGGTTTATTTAATTTCGGTTTATGTACTCTTGTTTAAAAAAAAAGTAGTAGTTCTTTGTTTTATTTTATTAATTGCTTCTTTTTATTTGGTTAAATTCCCCCCTCCATATTTCTTTCTATTTTTGTTTATTTGATCACATCACAAGTTTCTTTTGCTGTTTTGAGTGGTGAATGCCTATTACCAGGTCACACAGCCTTCCGGATAATATTAATAATCATACGGTTAGCTACATCCCTGAGATCGAGAGAACTTTTCTACGCACTTTAAGGCAGAAACGATCTCAACAAAACACAACCACCACGGTGATAGAGTCTAACCAAGAAGCAGACATGACATCTTCACCAGCTACAGCTCGTAACATCAACATGCCATCTAATCAAGGACAACAGCCCGCCATCATCCTTCCCCACCTTACCCAATCCGAATATGATGATGGCAAAAGCTGAAGCCTTATCATCAGATCCGATGCGTGAAGGAGTTAGGCATGTTCGATGGCTCTAGTCCTGACGAAGCTCTATTGCATGTCACCAAGTTTCTACAGCATGCCAACAGTCTAACCGCGACAAACGCAGTACTCCAGTACGTAAGACTGTCCCTGTTCCCTTACAGCCATGACGGGAAATGCGAGTAAATGGTACCACCCTTACACAAGTACCATTGGTACTTGGGATGATATGGCCACCAAGTTCTACGACAAGTTCTGCCCCCAAGCCGACGTTAGAAATGATTGCTGAGATCTACAATTTCAAGCAGCCAGGGTCAGAAAACATCTGCGAAACTTGGGACCGTTTCAAAGGACTGCTGCTGACGTGTCCTCACCATGTTCCACCAATATCTCACTGCTACAAAGTTAATCAAGCAAAACAATGGTACTCAACTGACAGATAATATGTGAGATCTAATCATCATTCATAAAAAAACAATGCTTCTCATACCTTTACAAAGATCAAGATGTCTCACAGAATCTCAGATCACAATGATATCTCAACTTGTTGAGTTACAACAATCTAATCAACATGCAAAACCAGGTACCTCCATCTTACATATTTTAGAAAAACAGGAGACCTGAATGGGATAGAGTCCCTTTGTGAAAGATCAGAGATTGGGCCACAGGAGGATCAGAGGCGGCACTCCAGGCATACCACTAGAGTAATGAACAACAGTAACCAGAAGCCACGAGCACTCATGGAAAGCAATGCGCAACAGACGAAAGTGAGTACCTTGCAAAAAGTAATTGAGCATGGCCATGAACTCACCCCCAACAAGCAAAGTCGATGACTTCCCGATCATCTCAACCCCTCCAGGTTACGCTCCTCTATCTCTATCTTCTCCTGATGTTTCTTGTACGCAATGTGGTGGGCCACATGATTATGAAAATGCCCCAAATTACAAGAATTAAAAGCAGCAGAGGAAGCAAACTTTGTTGGCAACAATTTAGGGTACAAACAACCATGGCAGCGCAACATGCACCCCAATTTTCAAGGAGGCCAAAGGCAGTATCAGCACCGCCTTATGGCAATGATGCTTCTTCAAGCCGACCGACTCAACCTCCTTCAAATCCCGACTCTGGAATGTCCCAAATGCAGAAGATGTTTAAAGCAATGATGAGTAAGACCCGAGACACACAAGATGAAGTCACAACCCTTCATAAAGACCAAAAAGCCTTGCAATCCCAAATTCAACAACTTCTCATCCAACAAAGACCTCCTGGCCAAATCCCCTCACAAACCAATCCAAATCCACGAGAGTATGCAAACACAATTTATGTAGCGGACCAGCCCATCCCACTAGCTCAAAGGGAGCAACAACCCGAGAGTGAAATGCTCCATGAAGTGAAACAACGGGTTGAGGAAGAATACCTCGACATGAACCAACTAAAGCTCTATGCCAAATTAGTTGAGATAAATGAAATGATGGAAGGTCCACTAAACCTTGCATCGCAGCAACCGGAGTACAAAATGGTTCATATAGTGGACGACTTTACTGAGGATTTGAGTTACTCTCTATCACCACCCCCGTTAGAACCTGAGCAAACGACATCAAACCTTCTGCTTGAGCTTGAAGACAAGCCATCAGAGGACAGCTTCTACCTCAACTTCATGGAGTCTCCTCCCTCTGAAGTCAATTACCGTTATTTTCCCTCCTTCTCGGTGCTATACCCAGAAAATGAGGATAGTTACATCCTCAAAAATGAAGAGGAGGAAATGCTCGCTCCCGCCAGCACATCCAAACAAAATGCTACAATCAACTTCGAGGAGCCACCTCCCTCTGAAGTTGAATTCAATCAGGGCTCTTCCTATGAGCCTCTCCAGGAAGATGAGGATATATACATCCTCAAATTTGAGGAGGAGGAGCCATCCAACTTTGGTCTTCATCTGGAGGATCACGGCCTTCCCCTCTTATGCACCAAAGAAGTAGAGTGCAAACTCGAAGTCAAATCGCTAAGTGAGAAGGCCACCTTCCCATTGATCCAGGATCAGAATTTGAAGATACAATTCGCCCTGAAGTTCTCCTTCACTGTTTAACGCAATTAAGGATGTCTTCATCCTTAAAATATAGAGGCGTCTCCACAACTAGATGATCCTCACACCAAGGGTCATCCATTGAAAAATCTGGGCCCTTCTCCAACGAAAAATAATGCCCGCCCAACCCACCCATTGACGCCCACTTCCACCTTCATTTTCGATCCAGGGGAGAATATTTACATCCTCCACTCTGAGCAAGGACCACCACTACCACCTTTCCTCCATACGGCTAAACAACAAAAGGAGAATGTTTACATTCTCCAGTTTGAGGAAGAAATACAACCATCACCCGGTTTTCAGCTCAAGATTAATTGTAGCAAACACCTCCTTCAAAACCAGGTTTTGTAGAGTTTGTATTTTCCTAATTTAATTTCTTCAGTAATACTTTGTTTTGATCCAGGTGGTTCGATCCTACTTATTGACCATTTCACATTCCCGTTAACACTGTTGTCCACTTTCATTTTTGATCCGGGATAATGAAGAACATGCGTCTAGCTAGAGACGTTAAACCCGGGCGGCTTGGTGGGAGGCAACCCACTATCTATACTTTGCCTTTCCTTTTATTTTGTTTTCTCTTTTGTACTATATTTCCCTTTTATATGTTATAATAAAATTCGGGTTTTACTTGAGTTCTTCTGACTGTGTAGAATATTCTTTACAGGTACATTTCATGTAATTCTACAGCTGCACTCAAGTATGGGGGAGCTCTGTACACTTTGTGAACTCTGGGGAGTACACTCTTTCTCTTCTGATATTTCATATTCCCTTTTGCTTTTTTTTGTGTAATTTCCTTTATCAGATTGCATGCCCTGTTAATTTAATTCTTTCTACGCAATGAGGGCATTGCTTGAGCTTAAGTGTGGGGGAGTACTCGTACCCTCGTAGCTTGTTCTTAAGTTTTTCTCTTTTGACAATTTGTTTAGATTTGTTAAGTTTTAAATAGTCAAAAAGGGAGCCATAGAGGAAATATTGCAAACCTACAAACATTATGGGGTACTAAAAATTTTCAACCATTTTAAAATTTATTCTGATTAGAAATTGCTTAAATTTTAAGAATAATTATCATTTGAGCCCTATTTTTAGCTTTAAGCCTCGATTTGAATTGGAATGAAAAGGTGGAAAAAGAACAAGGCAAGGTACTCCTCTGATCCAACAGGCATATTCTGATCCTAAGCAGGCCTCGTCCACTTGGTTATTAAGTTCTTTGGGGTGCTTTATCACCTAGCTACCTAAGGTATTTTTATATCTGGGATAGTTGACCCAAAACCGCTGTAAGGGTGGAGAGAAAAGTCTGAGGTGAATGGAAATTAAACTTCAATCGAAGTATCTTTGCATTATGTACTTAAATGATGAAAATTTCTTATTTATGGATCATGAGTACGTGGCATTGAAAGGTATAATGGAATATGATTTTAGTTCATGCCCCTTGTCGTTTCAGGAAATGTGAAAGAAAATAGTGGATTGGCTCAGGGTTAAAACTGGATTCTTATGGTTCTATTTCTCCTTCTTAACAGTTTTTTATATGATTTCAAGGTTCTTTTCAAAAACCTAAACTAAAAAAAAGGGGTCTAGTACCCTTTAATCTAGAAGTTTTGTAGCAATCTTTTCTGTGCTCTCCCTATTTGGTTATTTTATATTTAACTTGTTTAAAGATTCTGTCATAAAGATTTGCTTGAGGACAAGCAAAAGATAAGTATGGGGGAATTTATAAGTGCGAAACATATAGACTTTTAGAGTTTAATTACCTTATTATTTACAACACTTTTAGGCAATGTTTCCCACTTGCTATGTGAATTTTCTTGGATTTTATTTTCATATAACTGAACTGATATTTTATGTATGAAATATAGAAAAAAGGTCTTGGAATCACATAGTACACTTCACAAGCCTCGCAAGGCAACAAAGGGGGATCAAATCAAAGTCCGGACGAGGAATTTATGAGCAAAATAAAATAGGTCCAAACTTGCAAGTTCGGACCATTTTCGGAAAAATCATACGCGGTGGAATAGTACTGTCCGAACTTGCAAGTTCGGACAGCACTAAAAATCTAGCGAAATGACCGCGTCGTGAAGGAAAAGAAGAGTTTTTTCTTCTATTCCTTCACACGCCTAATTCACACGCCTTCCCCCTTCCCTTTTACCTTATTTTCTCTATAAAAACACCTACACCCAACACAACTCATCACTCATTCCATCTCCCAACCCATGCCAATTTACCTCCATAAAATCACCATCTCCTCCCAAAAAACATTCACTACCTCATTCCATATCACAATATCATCTCCATCCATTTTTCCACACTCCATTCACCTAGATATTAGGTATCCATCTCACTCCATTTTTCATCCTCAAAAACCACTACGTTGTTATTCTGTCCAACCTCTAACCAACATATTACCAGTTAATATGTCAGGCTAAAAAGGATATACTCTTGGTGAAGGTTAATTTATAGTTTGTTTAATTATGTAATTATGTTTTTACCGTTTAATTAAATACAGTTTGTTACGATTTAAGCTTATCTCTCGCCTTTTTAATAAATTTCATGAATTTATTAAAATGCTTTACTAAATCTATTTTGATCAGATCCGTGATAAATAGACAGGTTAATTAAGCCGTAAATCTGTAGAAAGCTTATTATGATTTAATAATTTAGTATTTTCAGACGCAAATATAATTTCTCATACTTAATCCGTTTACATGTGTTTTGCTCGAATCTGGATTAGACCGAGCATTTCTGGTAAACGAGTTCTTTTGAGTCTATGATTTAGTCCTCAAGATAATAACACGAATTTTGCCAAACTATCACAATAAAACCGGTAGACATGGCATAAAAGAGCAGACTATATAAACCTGAACCCAGAGTCCCGTTTAATTTATCTTCACTCAGTTAATTTTATCTGCTATTTTAATTTATAAAAACATGTCAATTAATTCCCTCCTTTTGTGACAAAACTTAGGTATATATATATTTCACTATAAAGTCCCACGGTTCGATATCCGGTCGCTTCCACTATTGTAACACCCCCGAAATAACATCCAATAGTACAAAGTCAAGCTCCTAGTCATATTACATGATAACTACGCAGCGGATTCTCGATATCATCCGGGTGCTACAGATGCCAACCACCCACGTGGTTGACAGACCCCAAAATCACTAATACTAGTTACGGTCTGCATGACTGGAAACTGCCCTCCATAAAAACTTATGTACAATATAGATAAAATCCCAAATACCGAGTGTCTACAATACAAATACCAAATCATAGTCTGAGAATTACATCCCGGTTTAGTGACAACCCATACACTAAGCATACTACACATTCAAGGATTATGCCCTGATGGACTACCCCCATGGTAGCCAACCCGCCTATGCTCCGTTATCGTCCGGCTCAATACCTGTAAAATTGGGTTGTAAAGGACTCAGCAAACTACGCTGAGTATGAACGTGTGTAGCCCGTATGTTGTCGGGCCACACGACTACTTGGTCAAATATTATTAAGCCAATTACATGCTATAATATAGCAGTAAAACACACCACACTATATATCATGATATCATACACACTTTTAGGTAGCATAGCAATATCAACAAACATCCAAGCATAACATGCTGGCATCACAGCACATCAATCACGCAACCAAGCACAACGAGCTGCTAGTATAGCAACAACATCATGTAAGTAATAGAAAATGTGCATAGGTATGTTATACTCATGATCCTCACTATGGGATCATTCGAGCGTTGTGTGTTTTCATTTCTTTTCTCTTGTTCCCTTGTAGTGTATTTTCTTTCTCTTTCCTTGCACCAGGTCTGGGGATTAGTTTAGATCCCGTGACCATCTCATGTAGGTGCTAGTCTTTCCTTGTTTCTTTAAGGGTTACTTGTGAATTCTCTTATCACCACCATTTGGAGAACGTCTTCTTCACAGCTAATCCTCCATTCCCGGATAGCTCTTTCTCTCTCTATTGTTTTTAAATGTTACTAGCCACTGCCCCGGATACCAAGGGTCCGTCTCCCTATTCCTTTTCAATGTTACTAGCCTCTGCTCCGGATACAAAGGGTCCGTCTCCCTATGTCTTCTAATGCTCTGGTCTCTACCCGGATACAAAGGGTCCGTCTCCCTATTCCTTCTCAATGTTACTAGCCTCTGCTCCAGATACAAAGGGTCCGTCTCCCTATTCCTTTTCAATGTTCTGGTCTCTAACCCGGATACGAAGGGTCTGTCTCCCTATTCCTTTTAATCTTATTGGTCTCTACCCCGGATACAAAGGGTCTGTCTCCCTATTCCCTTTTTAGATTATTGGTCTCTACCCAGATACAAACGGTCCGTCTCCCTATTCCCTTTTTAGATTATTGGTCTCTACCCCAGATACGAAGGGTCCGTCTCCCTATTCATTTCAAACGGGTATTGGTTTATCATCACCTTTGATAGTTCGACACCATAGTGGGTGTCATTAGGGGTCCTCTATAGTTAAGAGGAGTTTTCCTTTTATGTAGTTCCTTTGTTTTGTTTACGAAGTTCGTTGTGTTTCATCCCAAGGATTCATCAACGAGAAGGGACTACACTATTGTGTGCGCGCAAGCAATATGCACAATAATAGCAGGCAGGTAAGCAAGGAAAACAAACATTCCATTCACATGCCTTACACAACTCACAACAGACAATTAAGCACGGTAAAAACAAACATCCCTTTTCATGCATTAATCTTGTGGTCGTAAACAAACAAGGCACACAGCACACAAGCCGTGTAACACGGCAACATACGAACCACACATGTCCATACCTATTCAGAAGCAAGAGTTGTCTCACACACAGGGTCCCGGTTGGCGTTCGTTACGGCCCTAGAGTTAATTAAAACAACTTGTTAGTTTTATGATTTCATGCGATGACAGTTGTAACCTTTTTCTAGTTTATCCCATTTTATTGGGTGTTGTTCCCTAAGTGAACTTCTTGAATGTTCGACTTATACTAGCCTTTAGGAACTTTCCAAGTATTAGCTTTAGGCCTTACCTAACTCCTAGGACATTTACAATGCCGTTTTATACATTAACTAAGTCCTTCCTCTAGTTAATGTTTTAGAGTATTCTAAGCACTAACAGGTAACAAGTTTATCTAAGGGTGGATTTTCATTCCGTTAAGGTATATTCCTTCCTTATCTAAATAGGTTAGTAATGTTTTTAATCCATTATCACAGCAACAAGGTCTTTAAAATACTTCTAAAGCCCATATATACAGAAATCCCAAAGTTTAGAAAACTAAAACATAATCTCGGTGTTTAACCTTACTTAACCCCAAATTTAGGTACCAACTGAGGTTTAATCTTCCCCAAATGTTTCACCAATTTAGATAATATATTAGCAATGTTTTGGGTTCATTTTCAAACCAACACCACACGTTCAACACCTCTGGATATTGATCATACAGAGACAAGTTTCAGAAAACTGAAACATCAACCTTGTGCAAACTTCCACTAACCTCTCCTTTTATGTATTAAATTGCTTTCTAATTCCTTCCAAATTGTTTACCCTCTTAGGTAGTAATATATTAGCAAGGTTATAAGTTAATTTTCAGACCTATACAAACCTCTCATATCAATTGTACTATAGTTATACAGAAACTGAAATATACAGAGAACTGAAAAAAAACACAGTTTGTATATCACTTCATCAAGCCCTCTTTTAGTTCATCTATCTGGTTTCATTTCCACCCAAAATTTCCACCAAACTAGGTAAGTGTATTAAGGGGGTTTTAAGCTCAAACCCAACGCAAAACAACTCTGTTAACACCTCTGAATTTCCATTATACAGAAGTTAGAGAATGCAGAAAACTGTAAGCATCAATTCTGCACAGCCCCTCGTTAAGCTTCTTTTTAGGTTATAGATCAGTTTCCAAATCTTCCCAAAGTGTTTACGCAACTTGCTAGGCATATTAAGAAAGTTCTAAACTGAAAAACAACTTAAAACAGCACTGTTAACCCCTTTGAAAGGTCATTATACAGAAACAAGTAACTGCAGGAAAGTGCAAACATTAATTATGTGCAGCTCCTCTCCAAACTTTCTTTTAGTCCATGAATCAGTTTCTAATCTCACCCAAAGTGTTTACCCTACTAGCTAAGTGTCTTAGCAAGGCTTTAAAATCAAAACCAATCCAAGACAGCACTGATAACACTTCTGAAATGTCATTATACAAAAACAAGACTGCAGTCAAACTGTAAAAACTGATTTTTTTGTAGCTCATCTTTTTAACCTCTCTTTTAGTTCATTAGACTAACCTCCATTTTCCCCAAGGTATTTACCCCTCTGATTTAAGTGTCTTAGCATGATTTTTATCTTTAAAACAACCCAAAACAGCATTGATAGCACCTCTGTAACATGATTATACAGTAGCTTAAGTTTTCAGAGAAACTAAAAAAAGAACTGAAATCATAACTTCAGTATACTTCTCCTCTCCTGCATTACGTTGGTTCTTTTCCTTCCCAAAGTGTATACAGACTTAATTCTCTTCTTTAGCAATGCCTTGAGTTCATTCTTTAACCAATACAACAATCTTAACATTTCTGGAATTCAATTATACAGAAGCAGCCACTGATCGAAAATCTGAAAGCAAAACCGGTGTATTTCTTCTTCATTCCATCTGTTAGGTTGTGAAACTGTCTTCTAATCTTCCCCCTAAGTATTTATAAACTTACTTAAGTGCATTAGAAATGTTTGAGGCTTATTAATAACTCAATACACCACTGTTAGCTGCTCTGAAAGTTCATTTTACAGAAAAGAAAGAAAACTGAAAACTAAAAACAAAACTGGGTACTCTTCTTCTCTATCTTTCTTTTTGTTCATCAATCTGGTTTTCAACTTTCCCTCCACCTGATTGCCCACCTAACTAGATGTGTTATCAAGCTTATGAATTCAAAACAACTCAAAATCACCTAGGCCACTGATGGGAGTACATGTGGGGGACCAAGAACTAAAAGAGAGAGGGGACCATTGCCTTATGAAGAAAAGAATAATGTTAGGCTGCTGTGTCAGTAGGTGATTAGTGCGTCTGTTATGTACTGAGGTTGTTATTCTGCTTTATACTATTTTGTCCTACGTTAGTATGTTAGCTATTTAAGGTAAAGATGGGGAGGGCAGCAGGGGGCATGATTTTGGGTATTTTGTTGGCCACGCTTGTGGAATTGGCAGGCTAGTCCTGATTTGGCTCCTTAGGGAGATTACTTTTCATTCCCTATCATCTTTGTTCTCCATTTACGGCATAATTATAGTGGGTTTCATCAATTGGTATCAGAGCCTAGATTCTGTTTAGTGGGGTGGGAGATGGATTCAATACACACAGAGCCTCCGATCTTCAACGGAGAAAACCCCGAGGTTGGCTTTACAAGGCGGAAGAATTCTTCACCCTCAAATCCATTCCCGACTGTTTCTGGTTTCAAGCAACGGGGGAGTATCTAAAGGGAGAAATTTTTTGCTGGTTCGAAAAGGTGTGGATGGACTTCGGCGAGTTACCGTGGCTTGATTTCCAGAAACTACTTATTGAAAGGTTTGAAAAACCGGTTCAATCGGGGTCTGTTTGCTCAGTTAAGGAAACAGAGGCGGAACAAGTTCAGTGGGTGGAATCAATCGAGATTGTAAGGGCTGATGGGGCTGCCAAAATAGAAGGAAACGGTAACTCAATCATCAGGGAGGTCGTGATGGAGAAAGTGGTCACCAGAACCCACAATTGGAAGGGACGATGGGGAGGCGGCAGAAAAAATCAAGACAGAAGGCACGCAAGAGGAAGAAGATGGTGGGAAAGCAGAGACAGCATGAAAGGAAAGTTTCTCGACAAGTGCGGCCACTGAATTGGGGAGTCCGAAAAGAGAAGAAGGCAGAGGAAGTTCACGCGTCTGAAAGAAAGGAAAAAAGAAAAGGAGGAAGAAAAGAAAAAGAGGGATGATGATACCTGGGAGCGGTCGAATGATTGGAGCGACTCGGTTTTCAGAAACCATGGAGGTTCTCCTTCCTCGTTCGCACGGGTGCACACTTGCAGACGTCAGACAGGAGCATTCTCTCCGACAGCGGCGAAGACGCCTTGCCGCCAGTAGCCGCACGCCGGTATTTCATGACGAAGGGGAAGACAAATCACAGAGGAGTAGAGAAGGGACTGTTGACGACTGGAGACAATCGAGGACTGGTACGGGACGACGGGTTAGTCACACTGGGATTGGATTTTTTTCCCTTAAACCGGCCCAGAACCGGTTAGTGTCCTCTAGACCGGCCCGGTCTCTAAAAAGACGGATGCTCTCTTCCAAAAAGATCGATACAAGCAGACCGACATTGATAATAATTCACAAGCCAACTCAGAGCGGGAGCATCAATTCAGGGTGCCGATTATCAATTCCTAACCCTAAATTAATTGGGGACCACAATCGAACTTACCCCAACAGTGCTGGCGTCAGGCAAAATGGAATTCCTCCACGCCTCACAGCCTTAAATCCACCACGCCTATTTTCAGGAGAATTTCCTTGCTTCCCCGCGTTACCTTGCTGCTGCCTTTCATCACTATCACTGCTACTCTACTCTTCTCTCCACCTTGAGGACAAGGTGGTTTAACGGGGAGGGAATGATGGGAGTACATGTGGGGACCAAGGACTAAAAGAGAGAGGGGACCATTGCCTTATGAAGAAAAGAATAATGTTAGGCTGCTGTGTCAGTAGGTGATTAGTGCGTCTGTTATGTACTGAGGTTGTTATTCGCTTTATACTATTTTGTCCTACGTTAGTATGTTAGCTATTTAAGGTAAAGATGGGGAGGGCAGCAGGGGGCATGATTTTGGGTATTTTGTTGGCCACGCTTGTGGAATTGGCAGGCTAGTCCTGATTTGGCTCCTTAGGGAGATTACTTTTCATTCCCTATCATCTTTGTTCTCCATTTACGGCATAATTATAGTGGGTTTCATCAGCCACCTCTCTGAAAACTCTTTACACAAAAAAAATCAGAATCTGAAAAAAAAACTGAGAACATGAATCTGATGCAAAATTTCTTTTCTATTGTATTCTTCTTGCTCTCAGATCTGACTTCCTTTTCCTTCACGTATTGCTTATACACTTAGTTAAATGTTTACTCAGTGTTTTAACTTCAAGACAGACCCACGACAACATTGTTAAGGTTACAAGAACACCTAACTACTAACTGTTAGGAAACTGAAAACTGAAACGGAATGCAGTTCCCTTGCTATGTTTTTTTTTTCTTTTACCTTGGTTAGAAGCTAGCTTCTACTTGGGTTTCCATCCAGGTTTTGAAGGGAGAGTTCACCAAGCATCAAGGTCCTCCATGACAGACCATGAATAAGGAAGAATCCACCGGTTAGTTACTTATATTTTTACCAAAATGATTGTTAAACTTCCTGGACATGCGCATGTGTTTAGAGAGTTACCGTGGACAGATTTTTTTCTTCAAAAGCAGTTTCAACAGGTTGTTGCTCTAGGACTTGTACTATTTCTGGAACACTCACCTAGCACCTTCAGGCAGACATGTAAGAGGGATTGGGTGAGTAACTGATGTCTCTGGCCATATTAAAACAGAAAGATGAATCAGGAAAGGGAGGCAAGGGACGTCACTGTTTGAGGCCTTACCCTGGAGCCGGATTCAAGGCAGTTTTGGAATCGGTCACATAGTGCTTCTTGGCGCAACTTGAGAAGATTTACAGAGAGGTTTATGCAAGCAGCAGGTTGGACAGAAAAGGAGTCAACATACAACCTCAGGACATAAAGAAGAAAAAGGAACAGGTGACAAGAAGAGAATGTAAGAGGAACTCACCGTGGAGTGGATTTTTTTTCCAGGATGTTTCTGAGTTTTCTTAGTATGTCTCAGCACACATTATGAAGCCTTTTCCAGCAGCTTTCATGCATGAAAGAAGGGAAATAAAGGAGTCAAGAAAAACATGGTTTTCGGACAGAAGAAGAGAATGAAGTTGGTCGCTGATTTCCTTATCAGTTCACGCCTGTTTGCTCCCGTTTCCTTCAGAGCTTGTTAACTCCCGCCTTTGCTCCAGTTTTTCAGAGGCTGTAGCACCCATTATGGACATGCTCAGGAGGAAATGAAGGCACGCAGAGCGTGTATGCTCTTGTTCACCAGCTCGTCTGCAACATTACTGAGGATGGAAATCCATTCATTCTTGATTGTATCTCTTCTGATATATTCATGCGAGCTGTGTCGTGCGTGGGCATGTGACTGGATTCCCTAGTTTTTTTTGTGAAAGAAGGAAAAAGGCACAGAGCCTATGCGCTCTTTATTGTCAGTCATGTGAAGAGGTAGCAGGTTGGAGATATTGCTGTTGCACGGGAACGACACAGAAGGAGATAAAGAAGGACTTGTTGTTCAGTGGGCATGTTCATGGGAATTTTTGTGTCGAGAATAAAAGGAGAGAAAGCCACTTGGTGCTTGGGTTTGGTTCTGTTCGAGAATGTGGCAGATTGGTGTTAGACTGATTGAAAAGAAAACCAGGGAGTGGGGTGCTTGTGTTGGGTCTGCTCTTATTTCGGGCATGACAGGAAGTGCTGTATCACATGTATTCCCTTCTCGAAGTGGAAGTCCATCCTCTTGCGTCCTGTGGTAATTGCAGTAAGTGTGCAAGGCACTTGTCTCAAGTGAAAAGGAGGGAAAGCTGATATGCTGCTGCTGTAGTCTGTGCCCAAGGTAAAAAGAAGGGAAAAGAAATGTTTGGGTGATCGGGTTTGGTGCTGTTCGAGGACTGGGCGGCAGTGCGTTCTGTGACTGTTCCCAGAATGGCGAGGAATTGGTTTGAACACCACTCTCTGATGCTAGTCACCGACATGGGGTTAGGAGAAAATATTGTTGTCGGGCAATGTATTTTTCCCTTCCCAGCGTGCGCTAGTAATTGAGACAAGAAGGGACTGTTTGCAATTGTTTTATTTTGAGATATGTACAGGGGGATTGTTGCCCACTGTAATAAAACGAGTGTCTGGGCCTCTCTTTTTTATAGTCACTTGGTAGCTTCATATGTTTAGAGGTACATATTATTACCGAATACGAGCATAGCTCAACTGGTTAAGACGTTCGTGAGGGGTACGAGAGGTACCGGGTTCAAGTCCTGGCATGAGCACATTTTGTTCCTTTTGTACAAATCAATTTATATGCATACTTTGTACAAGTATACATATATATACGCGACTATTTTATTTTTGTCGCGTTATTAATTATATATATGTGACCGTTTAATTTTGTCACGCTGTTACTTATATCTATATAGATATACAACTATTTTATTTTGCCCCGTTGTTACTTATATATATAGCGTTGTAATATTGTAACGTTATGTATATGCATATTCATATATGCATATATACGTACGCGTGTGCGACTGTATTAATATGTTACGTTGTTATGTTCATACGATTTATTGGGCGCACTAGGGGTATTTATTTTTCTTTGTACCGATATGTACATGCGGTATAAGTATCCGTTTAGATCCATATTTTAAATGCCATAATGTTTCATGGTAATTGTTGCACCTAGTTTAATTTAAACTTCACTAATTTAAAGTGGTAATTTACTCGAGGTATTTCAACTATACTATACTACTGTGACCGGGATTTGTTTGCAGCCCATAAGGTATTTTGAGTTTTAAATTTCTTTTTCATTTGTTTTAAATACGTCAGTTCCAACCACTCACTTTATCCTGTCTGCAATGACATTCATGGTTAACGGGTCTAGATTGAAGCACTATTTAGGAGGCGACATCGAGAAGGGGAGAAACGTTCTCTCTACTTAATAGAGCCCCATGTTTGATCTAACCCTCACTATGGTCAAGCCAAAGACCTTAGAAAAGATGGACAGCTTTCCGCGAGGGAACCCGGACTACATTCTCCTTCATCCTTGAATTATTTTGGTAGTTTAGTTTTGTTTATTGGTTTGCTTGTTTCATGCTATTGTTATTGTGTGTTTCTGCCTGCTTTTGAGTGTGTGATCTGCCTATGGATGATAATGAATGATTTGGGGAAGGAAATGTTCAATTTTGGAGAGGTTCTATCTATGACCGACCCTAGGACTGACCCTAGGTGGGTCGGTCGAGTTCAATTTTGCAAAACCAGAAGCCTCTGCATTGGACCGACCGCCAGACTTTCGATTTTAAACTCTCTGCGATGAACTGATCCTATGACCGACCCAGGGTGGGTCGATTGGGTCAAAATTTTGAAATAAGGGATGAAAATGGCGTGTTTTGTTAAAATCAGTCCCCTATCTTCTTCCTTCTCACTCGACATTTCCACAATTTCCACCGATACCCAAACTCCATCGAGTCCCCTTCCATTTCCTTCTTCTCACCCGCGTACACCCTTCAGCCCATCCACACTTGCACAACCACCAACCTCTAGCGCCGCCCCCGGGTCCGCCAACCACCAAGCTCGAGCCCCGACGCTTGCCAGCCTGCAGCAACGCCAACGAGCCGCCACACCCAGCCCACAATTGTTCATAAATCCCTAAATTCCCTCAAATCACCCTCAATTTAGTTTTCTCAAATTTCTGCCAATTTTTTCAAATTTTTGCTCATTCCTTTCTATAAAACACTATGGTATGTCAATCTAACCCTAATTTGTCAATTTTTGAAGTCTTTAGCAAGTTACATTTTGGGCTAAATTTAGATCGAACCAAACGGGGCCTTAGGTGAAAAATTGTGATTTGTACAATATTGGTGATTTGGACTAACCCTAGGTGTTAATTATAGGGTGTGTATGCAAAATTTAAGGTACAACTTGGCAATGTGGTAGTTTTGGCTTGAATCTTGTGATTACTAGCTTAAGTTGAATTGTGCTTTATTTAGCATCAATTAATGGTGTTTAAATTATGCTATTTCTTTGTGGAAATTGTTAGGCATTCGTGAGTGCAATATATTGATTAATTGGCAAGGGTAGTGCACTTTCATGGTTGAGAATTGGAGTCACTCACAATGTGCTTAAAATGGATAAATTGTCAAATTGATTGGAAAGCTTTGAACTCGTTGGTTGAATTGTGCTATTGGTTGCTCAAATATCTGAATGACAGCCTACATATTAATTTTATGGAGGGTATTAGAACCGGGGAAGGGAAGAAAATGGGGGAGACTATGCCTAAATTTTTCTAGAAATATGTCGTTTCTTTTGCTCTCCAATATGCTTAATGCTTACTCTTTGCCTAGATGCTTATTATTTTCCTCTTTTTGATCTAATTCTTCACTTTTTGCAATTTGCTCTTCTTATATTTTTCCATTTTCATCTTCCTTTTCGCAGAACAATGGCCCACAGAAATCACCGCGTAGCTAAGAGGCTGGACGCCAATGCTAGTCTCATTGATGGTATATTCATCAATGAAGCCACCCGCACCTGGTACAACGCCCCCTGCCACCGAGAGATAGTATGGGAGAGGACGGTGGATCCCGCACTCATCGACATGCTGCAGCTACGCACCCACCTTGACTGCATCAATTGGAGTTGCATTCTGACCATGGGCGGCCAATACTACCCAAACCAGATAAAAATTCTACGTCAATGCCTCCGTGGATTAGAGTGAGCATGAGATCACTTCATGCGTTAGTGGGTGTCAGCTCACCATCACACAAGAGTCCTTTCTCACCTTCCTTGGGCTGCCATGGGATGACATTAACTACCGACATTGGATTCTACCTGGCGAGCTGAACGATCACCGGAGGCACTACCTTTCTACCATGCCCGTCCAACGCCGAAACAAGAACCAGACCGGGATGAATGTTCGAGTCACTATGACTCTGAACATGGTCACCAATCTGGTTAAGAGGGTCCTGCTGTAACACCCCGGAATTTACCTTAAAACATAGGTTATTAAATTACAAATCTGATGGTGAAAACGGCTTCGAAAACGGACCTCAAACGAGTCCTAAAAGGACAAATGAAGCTTGGTCCGAACTTGTGTCCAGACATGGGAAGTTCGGACACAAGCCGAGAAAACTAAACCGTGGAAATCCAATTGTCCGAACTTGTGTCCGGACATTGATGTTCGGACACAAGTCGAGAGTTAAAAGTCTGGAAACCAAAGACGTCCGAACTTGTGTCCGGACTTCAAAGTTCGGACACAAGTCGAGTTTCAAAAGTCCGAAAATCCTTTACGCGTGTCCGAACGTTGGTCCGAGCTTGCAAGTTCGGACACAAGTCGAGACTTGCAAGTCGACCCTGTCCTCGCATGCTGTCCGAACGTTGACGTTCGGACAGAAGTTCGGACATGACAAAACAGAGAAAAATCACTTGAACTCTCGGGGCCTGTCCGAACATGGACGTCCGGACGGACGTTCGGACAGGTCCTGGAATGCATTTTAAAAACCAACACAGGATCAAACCAACACCAAAATAAGCATAATAACTCAGCAATCGAAAGGAGAAACATTTGAGTAAATCAGTATCTCAACCGATACATCTAAACATTGTTGAAAGATCAGTTAAATAAGGTGCAAAAACTCCATCTCAACTATGTATTCCAAGAACTAAGCATTTCAAAGTAAGTAGCAGCGGAATTGCAAAATCCAAAAGGGCGTTACTGCCACACTCTAACAAAGAGTGCTCGGGCTTTAAACCACCAATCCAAAGGACCAAAAATATCCAAATTTGTAACAACGTGATCTGAAACACAACTCAACTCAAATTCATACGAAATGTTTATCCAGTCATCCTAAGCTATGTGATAGCGTGTCCCAACCCCCATTCAGCCACAAGTACCTGCGATCATAAAACAACAATAGAAAATGCGAAGGGATCACGCAAATCAGCAAAACTGAGTAAACATTGCCTCAACTTGTAAAATACATTTGAAACTCATTTTACATTTGAAAAACATTAACTCACACCATAATGTTAACCAATTTCACCAACTCCAAACCCCATTAGTAAAACATTTCGGGGGAGAACTTTCCAAGAATCAAATCAATGGTACACACGGACGACACCCAAATTGGGGTCGCAACAATTAGAATCCCACCTCACTCTACGTCCTTAAGTGTGCACACCCCCCAGAAGGTAACTTATGACCCAAAGGAGTTGATCATTAGAGCTTAACTACAAGTAATGTCTGCAGGCAAAATAATAAGAATATCCACAGGGTACATAGTACCAATAATTACACGGAGCGCCATAAAGGCACCAACAATTTACTCGGAGCACCAAGAGGTACCGACAATCCAATAACCAATTCAAAGAAAGTCCCCCAAAACATTTATTCAAACCCTTTCGCAAAACACCTCATAGAATACACAGGGGTAATAATTCCCAGACCTCCACGATATCAAAAACCACAGTAAATTCAATCCATTGATGTTTCGCAAAACACATAGGTAGAGAATGTTGAGCACAACATGTACCTGGATACGCTCGCAGCCACAAATTCACTCAGCAGGATCAGTAGTAGCGCCCGTTAGGAATTCGGTGTCTAGAATTGTAAGTAGAAGCATAATCAGAAACTACTCGAACTAACGAATTAATTTTCGAACCTTACCAATTGATTCCCCTTACCCTTCTACCTAATCCGGCACCAGAGAAGTAGCCTAGCGGCGAAAGAAGATCAAGAACGTGAATTGGGAAGGTTTGTGGGCTTGAGGAAAGAGAGAAGAGTGGAGGCGATATGTTGAAGATGAAGGCGATCGTGTTATTAAATAGAAAACAATGTGAAAATAATTAAGGAATTTGTAATTAACTAATAAATATACCTAGTTTAGTGGGAGGAGAATTTATAACAATATTATAAAATAACTTGAAATGATTTTAACAAACAAGATTTAAATTTGAGAGTAAAAGATTAACGTTGTAAACTATAGAAGGATCTAGATCGACATGTTGAAAGAATTAGCAATGTTATTTAAATACATAGTCAAAATAAGAGGGAAACTAGTAAGCTGTTAAGAATGGATAAAGACAACTAATTATTTATGAAAAAGATGATTCCAAGTTAAATAATTATTTACTAAATAAATGGATAAGTATGAGTGAAGATCGTGAGGAGTGGAACCATTTAGATATTTTAATATAATTCAGAAAGAATAGAGATATTTTCAAAAGAAGTAAAATCTAACTTGAGCTCTTGGATAACAAATACATTAATAATAATAACAACGACAACACTAATAACAAGTAAAATCCGATTTGAACTCCAAAAAACCCAGAATACGCAACAACGTTACTAGACTTGGAAATAGGTGAATAAATATATATATACTCTTATAATATCGGTGGAGTAAAGAAATTTAAGTTGATGCAGGCGGTTTTAGGAATAGATGGATATATATATATATATGTAGCTTCTCTGGGCCCTATTAATATCATTCCCGGTTATCTATATTATAGAATCATATATATTCCATCTATATATATTAATCCAATCCTATGCCAAGATTCATGGGTATTTCATCTCATCCCCCTTAAAAGAAAGCTTCACCCTTGAAGCTAAGTGTTGGGGTAAAACCTAACGGCAAGTGTACCGGTCAATTCTAGCAAGTTTTAATAGAGAGTATTCCCTAAGTATCGAACCAGAGGAGGCGATGTCTAGTTTAATCTTTACTAACCGGAAAAGAAATAAAAGAACTAAATAACAAATTAAAACAGGAAATTGGGGTTTGATTTGATGACAATTAAAAACTGTAAATAGAACGTAAAACAGTAAAGAGCAAGAAAATAATTGTTGTGAAACTGATTGGGAAGGAGATCCCGGTTTACTATTGCTCCCTAAATCTGTAATTCCTATTTCAGAGTGATTTCCAAAATAATTCTGAGTAAAACCCTAGGTCAAAGTTAATTCACCTCCGGTCTCCCGCTCAGCAAATTCTAGTTAGCAAAGACCGAATTCTAACTCTGTTACGCACCCACTGTTTACTAACCGCCTAAAGAACAATCTTGGATTATCGGTCAATTAGCAATTAGAGGAATTACCGTCTCTAAATAACCGGTTATTTTCCTGAATTCAATTGAAAGCCGCAGTCGTCACATATAAGCTAACAAAATACTAATCTTTATAATTGGCCAAATTATAATGATTAAAGAAATTAAGCAAGGAAAATAACTTTACTCAAATGAATTGTATTAAATCACAAAGGAACAGGAATAGCAAATTCAGGGTTACATAGCAAACCAAAATCTAAAAGGACTACTCAGCCATTGGCATGGTTACAATAAGAAAAACTGTAATGAGTAGAAATAAAGAACAAGAAGAAACTCTGTTCTGAGACTTCTGGTGAAGTCTCCGTGATGAATCTCTTTTTTTGCTCTGCTCCAAGCTCCCAATCAGAATCAATCTCAAACTAAGCTAATCTTTCTATGTTGTAACGTGACTAATTGTGGTGTAAGTAGGCATCCTTCTAATGTTGGCCAGACTCTCCTTTTATAAGCCTCAGAATTCTATCTTTTATCTAACCTAAATAAGCGACCGCTAGAAGATATAATAGATAACTGAGATAAAAAAACAACTAATCCGTTATTTCCGTAGCAAAACTGGCGCTCCGCTTATATTGGTCCGGGTTTGCAAACAAGTACGCAACCCGGACCACCACTAAAACTAGGCAGAGAGTTCTCGCTTGAGGATGGTCCGGGTTTGCAAAGTACACTAGTAGAAAAAAGGCCTATTTCGGCGGTTCCAATGGGCCTATTTCGGCGGTTGTGAACCGCCGAAATGAGCACCGCCGAAATAGGTGTACCTATCTCGGCGGTTCTTAGAGAACAACCGCCGAGATAGACCCATGGATTGACCGATGCTGAGATTGACCATGAGTCTATCTCGGCGGTTGTTCTCTAAGAACCGCCGAGATAGACTCATGGTCAATCTCAGCATCGGTCAATCCCATGGGTCTATCTCGGCGGTTGTTCTCTAAGAACCGCCGAGATAGGGGTATTTTTTTTTTTCCATCCCAGCTTATATATATATATATATATATATATTCACCGCATTTGGTTCAATGAGACCTGTAATAAAGCTTCATCCATACAGGGAGCTCCAGCACACATTTAAAAAGTTATAAAAGCTCCCAATTAATACCAACGACGCACCACAATTTGAGAGTTAACAAAACCAATGCAATTACCAATAAAAAACAACATTACAATTCAAATCTACCATTACACCATCCACAAGTGTACAGAGTTACAATTACATACTCGAAAAAGTTCACAAAACATCTTCATGATCATCAATTCATTAAACTTGTGCAGACGAACTCCGACCATTCCTCAAGCATCTCAACAATTTGAGCATCATCATACTGACCACCTTTGAACACTTCTTCGTAAGCTTTGAAAAAAATGAACATTAATCTAAAACGTACAAGTCTAACAACATGTAAAGAGCATAATTGAAACTTTCAAAGAATGTTACCTTGTCTAACGAGTGCTCTGGTAAAAGGTTCGACGCTCCTACTATGTCACTCATGAATCTCATGACATAGTATCCACATTATGAACCCCCAGGCTGCACCGGACACTATACAAACGCACATATTGACAGTTATAAACAAGTTTAAACATTTATAACACAAATTTATCAATTAATAGAGTACCTTGACAGTGTTCCAAGGGATGTTACTCTTCATTGTTTTATTCTGGAGAGATAATGCAGCTCTCATGGAACTATATACATCAACAATATATATAGTTTTAAGCATCAGTAGCAAGTTATGAAACAGTTAATGTTAAGTAATAATAATTGTTGTTTACGATAACAAACTAATTACCCCAGTATTGCGGTGGAGATCTTCGGTCTCTTGGCATTCGTACCAAGTGAGTCAAATTGCAAGATTCGTGGGTGCTTCAACATCACCAGCACAAGCAATGACCAATATCGACTGTCCACAAATTACACAATGTGTTGAAATCATTAAGCAACTAACACAAACTATATGTTTTAGATAATACTAAGAGAATAGTCAAATATCATACCCTGAATGATATGGCAGCATAATAAATGACTTGTTAGAACATTCAAAGAGCGCATTCGTCATATATTGCATAAGGCCTTCCATATCACTTGTCATCTGGACTTCACTGCACATAGCAGGACACAGGAATCCGAATCTGTGATCTTCATAGACATTGATCGCCTTATTATGCACCCACCTATGAGGTAATATCATTAGTCATTAACTTTTTATTCAAACATCTAATTCATCACCAATCAATGAATTCAAAATATAAAAGGTAGAAGTCACTCACATGGCGGATGACTTGAGAATTGACACATTCAACTAATCCCTCCTAAAGCACTCCTCGAAGTCCGACATATACATCCCAAATCGATGTATATCTTCTCCTTGAACTATATAGTGAAATATCCGCTCGGGATCTTCCACAGTGAGGGAATCACAATCAGGTGGTAGCAATAACAACGATGAATGCAGAATCTGCATATTAGTCGACAAGCCGGCCAATATTCTTTTCTTCACCAAAGTAGGTCTAAGCACGAAATTTGTGGATGCCTTTGATTGCACAGGTGCAGCAATTCTTTTTCCTTTGCCCTTATCAGTCTTCGGTCGGCTCATATCCTATGATATTAGTCTAATTAAGTATATGGATGCAAGGTGGTACACCAATAGTTTTATAGCAACGGTTAAGAGTAAATACCTGCCCAGGGAGTCTGACCAATCGTACAGGCCACTGCACTGTCAAAGTTTGTGCGGAACGCAAGGTAGGTCTTTGTTTGATCGGCACCGGTAAACCGACGTCAGCATGCTCTGCAACAAATTCGTCCAGAAGCACTCGTGCATGGTAATGTCGGAGTGGTTACCGTGCACAATATCACTTGGAAGAGAGGGGAAAAGTTTTCCCCATGCCACCATGACCTCTTCTACTCCAATTTGTAAAAACAGATGGCACTCAGTGGGTGCCTGAGTGTTATGTGGAACTTGTTTAGATAAAAATTGAGAATTCCTCTATGATATATTAGTGATCAAGTGAAAAATCTTAATCGGCATGTACTCAATTGAAATGTTAGTCTAACCTTTAGAGATGCATAGGGAAACGGATCAGCCGAGTGGACACTACTTCTCACTACCGGTGCACTTGGCTGCTGAATGGGTGACTCAATTGGTGGTCGAGAAACCTCTTGGCTGTCATGCTGCTGTGGATGAAGCCTTGACATAGCCTGAGCGATCCTCTCGTCGACGCTCTGAGTAATCCTCTGCTCCATGCAAACGATAAATTTGATATATTAAATACTAAGAAATATTCCTAGAAAATAACAAATCAAACGACCGTCGGGTTGCAAATAAATCCCGGTTATTGTAGTAGAGTTTATGGGAACCAGGTATCGAACCGTGGGACTATGTGAAAATTAATCTAGTCTCAGCAAAGGTTGTAAATTGAGGGGGAAATTGTTTTGTTTTAAACTGTGAATTATAATAAAGACAACAAGAATTTAAATAACAGCTAATAATTTAAATAATAGAACATTAAAAGTGGTTGTGAATATGGAAGAACGGACTCTGGGTTCAGGTTTTACTCGTTTGACTAATAATGCTACCGGTTTAATTAAGAATAATTGGCAAAATTCCTTTTAAAGTCTTCAGATTTAAATCCTAAATTCTAATGACCTCGTTTACCAGAACATGCAAGGTTTGATATAAACTCAAGCAAAACACATGTAAACGGCTAAATAAAAAAAGGGAATATGTTTTTGCATCTGAATACTAGATTTATTCAATCAGAATAAATTTTTCACAGACATAACAATTAATATGACCTATCCATTTATCACGGACCTGATCAAAATAGACTTCGTAAGGCAATTCAATAAACTCAGGTAATTTATTGTAAAGCGAGAGAATAACATTAATTGTATCAAATTATAATTAATTTAAACCGGTAAAATAATTGCATAATTAAAACAAACTAATAATAACCATTCCCCAGAGTATAAAATATTCTAGCCTGACATATTAAATAAATAGACAGATACAAGAGTAGAATAAATCATCTGTAGTGGACTCTGAATTTACTCTGCTATTTTTAATATACTGGACTAGAGGTTGCAGCAGTTGGATAATATTTGTGGAGAATATGTAAATAGATGAAAGTGTGTGGTGGAAAATGGAAAATAAAATGGAATATGTGGGGGAAGTGAAAATAAAACAAAGATGGAGTGGTATGCGTACGTGGGATAAGGAAATGGAGAATGAGAAAAGGAAATGGTGGGGGAGTATGTGGTGTGTGGGGGTCTGGTCTGCTGATCGATGATGTTCAAAATTGGAGCAGATGTGGGTTTTTATAGACTGAAAAAGGAGGGAGTAAGCAGAGGCGATGCAGCAGGTGCGTGATTTCTGGAGCAGAAATTTAAGATGGTGATAGATGGATAATATTAGGCGCAGCAAATCAGGAAAATAATAGGTGGGCGGTGCAGAATTTTCTTCCTCAATTCTGCTGTTTAGGAGCGTGCTGACTGCTGGAGCTGCCGCAGTCTTTTTTTTTCCTCCTTTTTGAAAAAGCAGTCTGCAAAAGCAGACTTAAAAAAGTTTTTTTTTCCTTTCCTAATCTTCCGGCGCCTCCATTTGCGATTTTTTTTTTAACATTTCAAATTTCACGCGTGAACACTCATTTGAATTTGAATTTTTTTTTCTTTTCAAATCTTCACGCGTACATCTTTTTGACTTTTTTTTGAACATCTGCATTCGTAGACTTCACCATTTATTTTATTTTTTTTTAAGAAATGCTTCCTTATTTTTGTTATATTCTAAATGTCCCAGATTCTTCATTTGAGCTCCGATTTGTTCCCCGTTTGTGGCATTGGAAAGCTCATGAGGAGAACTATGCATTTCCATCATAATTTCCTGATTTTATCATATAAATTGGTATCAGTTCTTATCTAGAGTATGAGGACGGAAAAATATATAATAGGGTGAGAAAATGCCTAAATAGTTGCGCAAAATAAGAATTTAGCACCTATAAAATTATATCAATTTCACACTTATCAAATCACCCCACACTTAACCTTTTGCTTGTCCTCAAGCAAAACTCTCAAACACAAGTCCAAGCCAAGCTAATGAAACTCAGCTCAAAAGGAAGAGCACAGAAGAAGGACACTACTAGTTTTACCAATAAGGGGGTAATTCAATTTATTAAGCACAATTCATTTTTTTTTCAAAACAAGAAGTCATTCAAAGTTAACAATAGAGAAACAAAACCATAAGAACCTCGCCTTTAGCAATGAGCCAATCCATCTTTTTCATTCACAAACCATTAGAACGACAAGGGGCATGAAGTAAGATCTTATTCCATCATACCTTTCAATGCCACATACTCTTGATCCATAAAGAGAATTAAATTTTCATTCAGCTCACGATTGCACATTTTTTTCCTAATTTAAGCGCTTTTAATTTCTTTCACCACAGACTTTTCTCTCCACCTATGTAACGGCTTTGGGTCAACTATCCCAGATCACAAGGACCTTAGGTAGCTAGGTGATGAGGCACCCCAAAGGACTTAATAACCAAGTGGACGAGGCCCGATTTTTGGATCAGAATTAAAATTAAGCATGCTCAGGATCAGCGGAGTACCTTGCCTTGTTCTTTTTTCAACCATTTCAATCCAGACATTCCAAGGCTCCAGGCTAAAAACAGGGTTCGGATGGTGAGTATTCTCAATCATTATAGCATTCACAGAACATAGACTTCATTTCAATCAATTAAAACCGGAAAAATTTAAAAATTTGGCACCCAAGATTAGCTAACCAATTTTACTTCCTCTATGGCTTCCTTCTAAGTTGAGCAACAGCAAGACTTAAACAAATGCAAGAGAAAAGAGCTCAAAGATGCACACAAAACAAGCGGCGAAGGAGCTTACCCCACCCCACACTTAGAGTGAAGCAATGTCCTCATTGCTTAGGAAGAATTAACATTGTGCAAGCAATCCAACGGGGAAACAAAATTACACATAACAGTTCATAGGGGAGCATATAAAATATTCAAGAGAGGAAAGGGTAAGAATACTCCCCAGAGTCCGCTCACGGTATGTAGCAAGGCCTACCCCACACTTGAGTTCAGCTGAGTGACAAAGTAAGCAAGTTGAGAAATATAATCTGCAAAGCCAGAAGAACTCAAGTGGATCCAGATGAAATCATTAGTAGAAAAATAGGAGCAAGGC
This sequence comes from Limonium bicolor, assembly GCA_023374045.1. Classification (NCBI taxonomy): domain Eukaryota; kingdom Viridiplantae; phylum Streptophyta; class Magnoliopsida; order Caryophyllales; family Plumbaginaceae; genus Limonium; species Limonium bicolor. Next base: position 131,882,276 of record CM041778.1, read on the forward strand.
TCTTGCAATAAGCATAGCACCAACGAACACACCATAATCCAAAAATAAAAGGAAGAAAGGAAGATAAACAATTAAACTAAAGAAATCCAAAACAAAACTCAAACCAATGGGTTGCCTCCCACCAAGCTGCTCCGCTTTAAAGTCTCAAGCTAGACTCATTAGTCAGATTCAGGGAAGAGAGGAAGAGGAGTGGGGAAGGGTCCCACAACTTCCTAGACTAAGTTGCGCAGCTTTCGGAATTTTGTTTTAACCGCCATGGGAGAGACTTCTTTTAGGTGGCGCCGACTCCGAAACAGGGGAAGAAAGATCCTGCTGTACCTGGACAAAAGAAACTCCAAGCAAGTCAGTAGAAACATCAGCAGGACAAGTATACCTCTTCAGACGGGCCCCATTAACTTTGAAGGTGTCACCCTTCTTGTTCTGCAGTTCGTAGGCTCCAAATGAAGTAACCCCTACCACCTTAAATGGTCCTGCCCAGTGAGATTTAAGCTTTCCTGGAAAGATCTTCAATCTGGAATTGTAGAGCACCCAATCTCCAACTTTGAAGTCACGTTTCTGGATCATTTGATCGTGGAGCTTCTTGGTGCGCTCCTTGTAGATTCGAGCACTGTTGTAAGCTTGATCTCTTAGTTCTTCAAGCTCTAAAAGCTGAAATTTGTGTTTCTCACCAGCAGCAAGTATGTCAAAGTTCAGGGCCTTAAGTGCCCAGTACGCCTTATGCTCCAACTCAACAGGTAGATGACAAGATTTCCCATATACCAGCCTAAAAGGAGACATCCCGATGGGTGTCTTGAATGCTGTCTATGCCCAGAGAGCGTCATCTAACCGTAGAGACCAGTCCTTCCTTGAAGAGTTTTCTGTCTTTTGGAGAATCCACTTCAACTCTCGATTAGATATTTCAGCTTGTCCATTTGTTTGTGGGTGATACGGTAGTGCAACTTTATGATGTACTCCGTCCTTAGCCAGCAAGGCATCGAATTAACGGTTGCAAAAATGTGATCCCCCATCACTGATAATTGCTCGTGGAACTCCGAAGTGAGTGAAGATGTGCTTTTTGATAAACTTGACCACGGTCTTTGAATCAGCATTCTGGCATGGTATGGCCTCGACCCATTTGGATACATAGTCAACTGCCACGAGTATATGACGGTAACCCTGTGAAGAAGGAAAAGGGCCCATAAAATCTATACCCCAGCAGTCGAATAGCTACTCAACCTCTAGGATCCCTTGTGTGGCATCTCGTGTCTTCGTGAGGTATTGCCCATTCGCTGACATTCATCACATTGTGCTATGAAGGTTCGACAATCCTTATGAATGGTAGGCCAATAAAAGCCGGATTCTAGAACCTTGGCAGCTGTCCTTTGGGAGCCATGATGACCTCCAGCCTCTCTAGAGTGACAGAATTTGATAACGCTGGAGATTTCATCATCAGGAAGGCATCTTCGTATTAGACTGTCAGCACATACTCGGAAAAGATATGGATTTCCCATAAATAATGGCGAGTTTCGGCAAGGAATTTCTTCTTCTGGTTATAGCTGTAATCATGTGGAATTAACCCAGAAGCGAGATAATTCGCCAAATCGGCATACCATGGTTCTTGTACCTTCCCAATTTGGAATGCAGTCTCGTCAAGGAAGAACTCATTAATTGGGACTCCATCGTCCGGGATGTCGAGTCTAGAGAGGTGTCAGCAACTCCATTTTGCTTCCCCTTCTTATCAACAATCTCCAAGTTAAACTCTTGGAGAAGCAAAATCCATCTTAGCAGTCGAGGTTTGGAGTCATTCTTGAGGAAGAGGTATTTGAGTGCTGAATGATCTGTGTGGATGATCACCTTGCTCCCCAACAGATATGATCTAAATTTGTCTAGAGCAAACACTACTGCAAGTAACTCCTTTTCTGTGGTGGTATTCTTCTGCGCATCAATTAGAGTTTTACTAGCATAAGTGATTACTTCAAAATTTTGTCCCCTTTTGGCATAGTGCACCAACGGCATAGTCACTTGCATCGGTCATGATCTCGAACGGTGTGGACCAATCAGGAGGATCACAATCGGGGCAGAGCAGAGTTGGTCTTTTAGTTTTGGAAGGCCACCATACATTCATCAGTGAATTGGAATTTAATATTCTTCTGCAGCAGGTCTGATAGAGGTTTGCTATCTTTGAGAAACTTGAATGAACCTCCTGTAGAACCCGGCGTGACCAAGGAAAGATCTGACATCCCTCACTGAAGCAGGTGGAGGTAATTTTTCTATCACTTCCACCTTGGCTTTGTCCACTTGGATTCCTTCTTTTGACACCTTGTGACCGAGCACAATCCCTTCTTGTACCATGAAATGGCACTTCTCCCAATTGAGCACTAAGTTTGTCTCCTCACAGCGCCCAAGGATTTGATCTAGTTGCTCCAAGCATATCTCATAGCTCTGCCCATAGACTGAGAATGTCCATGAATACCTCAATGCTTTTCTCTATGAAGTCGTTAAATATCGCCATCATGCACCGTTGGAAAGTTGCAGGAGCATTGCAGAGACCGAAAGGCATCCTTCTGTATGCAAATGTCCGTATGGGCAGGTGAAGGTTGTCTTATCTTGGTCCTCTGGAGCTATTGGAATTTGGAAGTATCCACTGTAGCCATCGAGGAAACAGTAGTACTCCTGGCCTGCTAGCCGCTCAAGCATCTGGTCAATGAATGGAAGCGGGAAGTGGTCCTTCCTTGTAGCGTTGTTAAGTCGACGGTAGTCGATGCACATCCGCCATCCAGTAGTTTGTCGTTGGGGTACCAACTCGCCCTTCTCATTCGGAACAGCAACGATTCCTCCCTTCTTGGGTACGACTTGAACTGGAGAAACCCATGGGCTGTCAGAGATTGGGTAAATGATTCCTGCATCGAGAAGCTTCAGTACTTCTGTTTTGACCACTTCCTTCAGGTTGGGATTCAGTCTTCGCTGGGGTTGTCTCACTGATTTGTAGCTATCTTCCATGTAGATTCTGTGAGTGCAGAATCCTGGATTAATCCCCTTCAGGTCAGCGACCGACCATCCCATGGCTCCCTTGTGTCTCTTGAGCACCTCTAGGAGTCTAGTCTCTTGCAGGTTAGACAGAGATGCAGAAATAATAACTGGAAGAGTGCTACTCTCTCCCAGAAAAACATATTTAAGATGTGCAGGAAGTGATTTCAATTCCAGAACGGGAGGTTTTTCTATAGATGGCACCGGTTTTTGAATAGGCCGGTCCAATTTTTCTACAGGATAAACAGTTGAGCTAAAATATGCCCGTCCTTGATTTAGTTGTTGAATGATTGAGGCTACCTCTAGGTATCTTTGTCATCTTCAATTGACAAGTTTAAAATGTGCCTTAAAACATCCGATGATTCTAACAGGGATTTTGTTCATTGTTACTAGTAGGGTATAGTCATCCTCTAGGTCAGGTAAATCTTCTATCAGGTCAACGGAAAATATAGCATGAGAAGATGTTTTTTCGCATCATTTTATTTATATCAAAGCTAAGCTCTTCTTCATGAAATTTTAAGGTAATTTTTCCCTTATCCACATCTATGACAGTCTTAGCAGTTCGTAGGAAAGGTCTACCTAGAATCAGTGGTACCTCAACATCCTCATCCATATCCAAAATGACAAAGTCAGCAGGGAAGAAAATTACCTACCCCGACGACCACGTTTTCAACCATTCCTCGAGGTGTTATTGAGGACCTGTCAGCCAATTGAAGATTGAATTGGATTGGAGTCAGCTCACCCGCATGCAACTTCTTGAACATCGTGTATGGCATGAGGTTGATGCTTGCTCCTAGGTCACAAAGACCGTATCCACAGTCGATGTCCCCAATAGAGCACGGGATTATAGGTTGGCCTGGATCGCCACATTTTGGAGGTAGCTTCTGCTGGATTGCTGCTGAACAGGTTTCAGTCAGCTGGACGATGTCTTTCTCCTTGTACTTCCTCTTATTTGAGATCAGATCCTTGATGAATTTAGCATAATTAGGCATCTGTTTGATGGCATCAATAAGAGGGATATTAATGGTGAGTTTTCGGAAGACATCTAGAAATCTTCCAAACTGCTCATCAAGCTCTCGCTCTTTGAGACGGTTTGGAAATGGTAAATCTTGAGTAAGTGTCTTTCCTTTAGTATTATTTACAGCAGTTAATTTAGAGTTGGAAGAAACAGGAGCCTGGGTCTCCTTATGATCTACCTCAGGAGGGGCAGATTGCCCTGATGGTGCACCGACCGTAGTAGAATGGGGTTCGATGGCTTCATCAGGTAGGTTTTCTGCCTGTTTCTCTTTGTTCAGGTTTCTTCCGCTTCGTAGGGTGAGTGCATGTAATTCTTTGACGTTCTCTTCATCTGCATCAACCACCGTATTTGAGACTGTTACTACCTTCAATTGCTCCTTGGGGTTTGGATCTGTTTGGGAAGGCAGGGAGCCGGAAGGCCTTTGCTGTAGTAGGAATTGAGTCAACTGACTCATTGTTCCTTGCATTTGTACCATGGCCTGCTCCAATTTCTGCTGACCAGATGTCAGATTCTGGTTAACCACAGACTGTTGTTCTTGAGCCACCATTAGTTTGTCTACCATCTCTTGCAGTTTGGCATTGTTCGAGTTCAGCGATGGTTGCTGGAATTGAGACTGCTGTGGTCTTGCCTCGTTGTATTGATGCCTTGAAAATCCTGGTGGTGCTCCTTGAATTCCATGCTGAGGTTGCATCTGGTGCGAGTTCAGCGCGTTGTTTGGATTCCCATACCGGAGGTTTTGGTGTGATTCTGCACCCAGGGTTGTCTGTTGTTGAACTGTCCGATGACGTTGGCCTCCTCTATTTTCTTCATCTCGGCTACCATTGGACAATCCTCATAGTCATGTGCGTCCCCGCACTGAGAGCAGCAGACTTCATTGGAACTTGTAGACACCTTCTTGGCAGATTGCCTAGGGGTTGGCCCCATGGTGAGCTGTTCGAGCATTTTCGCCATACTCCCCATTGTGGTTTTTAGATGCGCTTGCTCGGCGGCTATCTGCTCCATCACCGGATCTGGAGCTCGGGTAGAACTGTGACCTATTGAAAATACTCTTCCCCCACTGTTGCTCCATTGGCGTAGCTCCTCACAGTAGGACTCCATTGCTGCCATGAAATCTTCCCTTTTTGCTAGCAGGTTCCCTCCTAAAGCAGCTCTTACCTCACCTCTGTTTTCATCTTTTAGCCCTTGGAAGAATCCTTGAGCCAGCGAGGTGATGTTCTGACCGTGGTGAGGGCACTGGCGGAGTAGTTCTTTGAATCGGTCCCATGCCTCGCATATTGTCTCACTACCCAACTGTCTGAATGCCGTCAGATCGGTGATCATCTGTCGTGTCCTGGAGATTGGGATGTATTTCTCATAGAACTTATCCGTCATCTGTTCCCAAGTGGTAATGATGCCTGGTGAGTCATGGAACCATTTTGAAGCTTCTCCTGATAGGCTGTGCTGGAACAGACACAGTCTGGCATATTCCTCCAGGCCTTGCGATAAGCCAAGAGTCCAAGTGCACTAGGAATCGGTGTACGTGGTCTAGTGCATCAGCTGGGTCGGCACCTGAAAAGGTTCCTGCAGGGTGATTACAACAGCATTTGATTGATGGGAGGGTTTTACCTTTTGCCAGTCTGCCAATAGTTCTAGTTAGGTGTGGTAGAACCACTGGGCCTCTTCTGGTGTGGCTGGCGGTCTGTTTATTCTCCCCATCGTGTATTGGGCGACTGGACCTCCTCCAAGCTGGTTATGGTTTTCTGCCATGTTGAAATTTAGCGTTCTTCTTGCTTGATGTAATGTGCGTTCGATCTCTGGATCCAAGTTGTAAATGGGCGGCCCTTGAGATCTGGTGTTGTGCATTCACCGCACACCCTTGAATGGAGAGAGAATGTGCCTAACTTTTAAATTTAGACTAAGAAAATAACAACAATTATTAAAGATATCAAAAATGGCTAATAATAATTAAATTCGAAATTATGGCGTAAAGTAATTAGAAAAAGAAAAAAAAAACAAGTGAAACTAAATTAACTAAAATTATAAAACAAAATATAATAATATAGTAATGAAATAAATAAATAACCAAGGCTAGGGACTAGACGAAGTCAAGTCCCCGGCAACGGCGCCATTTTGCAAACGATAAATTTGATATATTAAATACTAAGAAATATTCCTAGAAAATAACAAATCAAACGACCGTCGGGTTGCAAATAAATCCCGGTTATTGTAGTAGAGTTTATGGGAACCAGGTATCGAACCGTGGGACTATGTGAAAATTAATCTAGTCTCAGCAAAGGTTGTAAATTGAGGGGGAAATTGTTTTGTTTTAAACTGTGAATTATAATAAAGACAACAAGAATTTAAATAACAGCTAATAATTTAAATAATAGAATATTAAAAGTGGTTGTGAATAAGGAAGAATGGACTCTGGGTTCAGGTTTTACTCGTTTGACTAATAATGCTATTCTACCGGTTTAATTAAGAATAATTGGCAAAATTCCTTTTAAAGTCTTCAGATTTAAATCCTAAATTCTAATGACCTCGTTTACCAGAACATGCAAGGTTTGATATAAACTCAAGCAAAACACATGTAAACGGCTAAATAAAAAAAGGGAATATGTTTTTGCATCTGAAATACTAGATTTATTCAATCTGTAATAAATTTTTCCACAGACATAACAATTAATATGACCTATCCATTTATCACGGACCTGGTCAAAATAGACTTCGTAAGGTAATTCAATAAACTCATGTAATTTATTGTGAAGCGAGAGAATAACATTAATTGTATCAAATTATAATTAATTTAAACCGGTAAAATAAATTACATAATTAAAACAAACTAATAATAACCATTCCCCAGAGTATAAAATATTCTAGCCTGACATATTAAATAAATAGACAGATACAAGAGTAGAAGAAATCATCTGTAGTGGACTCCTGAATTTACTCTGCTATTTTTAATATACTGGACTAGAGGTTGCAGCAGTTGGATAATATTTGTGGAGAATATGTAAATAGATGAAAGTGTGTGGTGGAAAATGGAAAATAAAATGGAATATGTGATGGAAGTGAAAATAAAACAAAGATGGAGTGGTGTGCGTACGTGGGATAAGGAAATGGAGAATGAGAAAAGGAAATGGTGGGGGAGTATGTGGTGTGGGGGTCTGGTCTGCTGTTCGTTGATGTTCAAAAATTGGAGAAGATGTGGGTTTTTTATAGACTGAAAAAGGAGGGAGTAAGCAGAGGCGATGCAGCAGGTGCGTGATTTCAGGAGCAGAAATTTAAGATGGTGATAGATGGATAATATTAGGCGCAGCAAATCAGGAAAATAATAGGTGGGCGGTGCAGAATTTTCTTCCTCAATTCTGCTGTTTCGGAGCGTGCTGACTGCTGGAGCTGCCGCAGTCTTTTTTTTTTTGTTTCCTCCTTTTTGAAAAAGCAGTCTGCAAAAGCAGACTTTAAAAAAGTTTTTTTTTCCTTTCTTAATCTTCCAGCGCCTCCATTTGCGATTTTTTTTAACATTTCAAATTTCACGCGTGAACACTCATTTGAATTTTAATTTTTTTTTTCTTTTCAAATCTTCACGCGTACATCTTTTTTTTTTTTTGAACGTCTGCATTCGTAGACTTCACCATTTATTTATTTTTTTTTTAAGAAATGCTTCCTTATTTTTGTTATATTCTAAATGTCCCAGATTCTTCATTTAAGCTCCGATTTGTTCCCCGTTTGTGGCGTTGGAAAGCTCATGAGGAGAACTATGCATTTCCATCATCATTTCCTGATTTTATCATATAAATTGGTATCAGTTCTTATCTAGAGTATGAGCACGGAAAAACATATAATAAGTGTGAGAAAACGCCTAAATAGTTGCACAAAATAAGAATTTAGCACCTATAAAATTATATCAATTTCACATTTATCACTCCATCTCAGCCAACGCTCTCAGGTGCTCCTCATAGCTAATCGTCTTTCCCTGGCTGATTCTGGACCCGGGTACGCCAAATGCCTGGCGGATACCAACGTGCCCACCAAACCCAATGGCACGACCTGGATGATCCTTCTTACCAAGAGCGCGTGTAAGGATCATCATTCCTCTGTGAGGTCCAGGTGCCCTGGGTGAGCTGAGAGCTTAATTCACCCTAAAACAACACACAAATACAGTTATTAGTTTAACATAAGTTCATATACAAATGAAATGAACAGTTTGACTAAAAATGAAATGATATCCCTTACCATTTGAGCAATAACTGTTCTCATGGCTTCATCGTATTAAGGATTTTTTGGAGTAGAGTTCTTAGGGATATGGCTTAACTCCCACACTTTCATTCTTCTGCCACTGGCATCCAATGAGCCATCCGTGGGCAGATATCCCTTTTGCTCCCATTCTGGTACCCTTTGAGCAATACTTTTTCCACCTAAGTGGTGAGGGTACAGATTCTTCTTAGCATTTGCTTGTTGTTGCGCACGGAGAGCCTGCATAAATTAATGGGATCATGTTTAGTGAAATTGAACACAAAAAAACATAAGAAATTAAGATTAATTTATGTATGTATGACAATAAAGTGCACCTGGAACTCCAGTGTGTGACGTGTCTCAACAAATTGTACCCATTGCTCTTCGGTGATGCCCTCGTAAACCTCCCATGGTGGTCTCTCACCGTCTCCACCATGATCTGGAGCATCTGGATCTTCTGGATCAGGCATCTTGTAGATGTACTTGTCAGCCAACTTATTCTTGTGGTCCGGAACTGTTTCGACATCGCTGATAGCACATCCTTTTTAAGTGCGGGATCCACGGAGAACTTAGACTACATACATGATCATTCAGTTAGTAAAGTAAACATAAATGTTCTATTATTTCACAAAAGATCATAGTAATAATGTAGAGATTTACCTGAAGACGCTGAAACATAGTATCCTTCAATGCTTGAGGCACTTGCTTCCAGTTGTTTTATGTTGCAAAATGACTTCACCAAATGGCTACCGTAAGCGGTGAAGTCATTCTTCCAATTTCCATGGGGTTGGTTGAACTGATTGAAGTCCACCGGTTTTGTAGGAGGGCCCTTGTTAGCCTTCAGCCCACGTGTTGCACCTCTCTTCTTTTCTTCTTCGCCTCTGGTGGGACAACTGACTCCTCTTCGGTCTGCTGTGAAGGGCCAGCCTCAGTCCCGTGTACTGCTAACTGGTCTTCTTCTTTCCTCCTCTTGTGACCCGCTTACTTGGTCTATTCTGCTGTGGCTCAGGTTCTCCAGTCGAGAGAAGCTGTCCAATGGGGTCATCCATAGGGTGATCATCCACTGCAAAAAAAATAATAAAGCATTTTCATCAGATAAAGTCATAACATAAATACTATGATGCATAACAATAACATTTAAGATGACATTACAGTCTACATTCTACTAACAACATTACCTGACACGTACAAAAACATAAATCATTTCATATTTTCTACCCAAACACACTCATCATGGTCTGATCGTGCGTAGAGCAAATCGTTTTCGGTATCATCAATCGAATCCGGTAATCTAGTAGGAAACAAGGATGTTTCCTCTACACTCCCCTTTTCATCGTTATCCTCATTTTCATTTTCGATTACAACCGGCCTTCTTCCTGGAAGAACAACAGACCATCTGCAGTCTTTCGGATCCTCAACATACCACACTTGTTCGCAATCCTTTCCCGGAACAAATTGATCATCATTATAACCGTGTAACCGTGAAAGATCAACTAAGGTAAGCCCTCCATCATTTTGGTACCCGCGTCGGTTGTCCACCCACTTGCACCGGAACAACAGAAAGGAATCAATGTCATAGTCTAGTTCCCAGATGTCCTCGATGACACCATAATACCAACTAGAGTTACTAACTGGTTGAGACCGGTTACCGCTGTGGTACTCAGTGGCAGCAGCTTCAATTTTTACCCCACTATTCTGGTTTATCGATTTGGCATCTTGGCGTGCAGTGTAGTATGTATACCCACTAATATCATACCCCTAAAATGACGTAATATTAGTTTCAGGTCCGATTGCCAAACATCTGATCTCTTCGCTTACAGCTTCTGGATCTGATGATGCTAATGTCAACACATGATCTTTAAACCATTGGATAAAAACTCGGTTTTGTTCCTTTGTCAGCCAAATGTGGCCTTTCAAAGGATTTTGATGCCTTAACTCAACCATATGGGTTTCCAAATAAGGTTCAACAACCTCAAGATGTTAAGACAAACAAATGTGCTTGATGAATAAGTAGACGCGAAACTTGCACGATCTTTCTACCAATAACACCTTTACCCTTAAACCTGCCATAGTGTCGGGTTTTGGGATGCCAATAGACTCTGCCTCACTCAAATAATCGGTCACAAATTCCGTGACTTCCTCAGTCACTGTTGCTTCAACAATGCTCCCCTCTGGTCGATACCTATTCTTCATTCTACTTTTCAGAATACCCATGTACCGTTCAAAAGGGTACATGTACCGTAAGTATACCGGACCACAGAACTGTATCTCTCGAACGATGTGCACAATTAGATGCACCATTATATCTGTAACACCCCATCCAACATTAACATACATACAACACACTGCAGCGGAAGAACAACCTCATCACATCACTTAAACTGTTGGTGTTACACGCCGTTAGCCACCCACGTGCTAACAAGGCTAATACATACACAATGTACCGGTCTGATGGGCTAAATTCCCGAGCACCTATAATTAGTATCCCTTTCGATTAACAACAACAATATTATAACACCTTTCAACTATACCGAGTATTTGTAAACTGGTGCCGACAACAATATCGGTCTTACTACACCTACTGTATATACACACTTAAATAAATACCCACGTACAATGACTACCCGTCCTACTCTCGATCGGCTTCCAGCACTTCGTACCTGAAATAGGAAAAGAAGAAAGGGGTGCCCCAAGGGGCTCAGCACTTTGCTGGTATGGTAATCCTCAGCCCACATGCTATCGGGCCACGCACAACTACTTGTCGTCTTAACATGCAGTTGATTAATTTAAATCATACATGTAACTAACACACAACATTTAACATTTCGCCTCAATGGGCTCAACAATCGGATAATACATCCTACTAATAAATCACCCATGGTACTCATCATCCCTAGAGTGTTTCTCCTCCAATGGAGCTACTCCCTTAATAGACGACACATACCCTTAAATCGGGTTATCCTTAAATGCCTCTTATCACAAACTTGGAATCATTTCCATGATCCACACACTTCACATTTTACAACTTTAACATACACTACGTAACAACACTTAACAACTTTGCACGTTTCCATGTGCACAACATAGCACCGCAATAAATATTGCATCACAACAAAACACATAACACAACGGAATGGTCCCTCAGGAACCGACCCCAAACATCACAACACACTGGTGAGCCTAGAGATTTGTTGCCAGTCTCATGATAGCTCGTTACATACTCGTTACCGTTTCGTTAAATGAACGGTTAACTTAACACAAGGTGCCCCGGATAGTGATCCAAGCACACCGAAACAAACATAACAATAGTATGCCCCTGTGGCCCGACGTGAGTCAGTAATAGCCTTGGTTAAGCTAAAGGGTAGGTTGGGAACCAAATTGGAAAACAACCAATACAACAGAGAGGATCGAACCTGCTATGACAACGACCCCCATACTCACACCGTGGCCGGAACAGACCGGACTCCTCATTCCCCGTTAGCACTTATTAGAAGTTCATCTTTGAACTTTATTAAACAATCACAACATTGAGTTAAGTCTTGTCAGACATACACAAGAAAAGAGAGTCGTACATTCACATACCCATCACACACAACACCACATAACCAACTCACTCAGCATAGCCGTGGTTAACGTTCCTTAAGTCGAAACGTTGTTACCGTATACCGTTCTCTTACGTTTACCTAATAGTGGTTAACTAGCCCTTCAAGCGCATTAGAGGTTACCGGTATCGCACGTAAACATACAATAACAATAATGACTGTAAACTCGTTTCATGATTTATATCATAACGTGGCAAACATACAAAAAAACACATTGGCATACAAGCCGGTGTAATCCGTAGGACACAGGTTGGCAAGAAAACCATACCTGTCACCGGAGTCCACTTATCCTGTCCATTTATGTTCCTCGAGCAATCCTCGAACAACTGTTAACATCACATTTGTTTTCATTAACATCGGGTTTGCTTGATTATTTAATGTCAATGCTTACTTTTTCCCCGTTAACTTAGTTACAAACTTAACATTTTTAACTTGTTTTACTCTCACATTTTAATACAACTTTTAACCCACTTAGGTGTCACTAAACTCACCTAACATGTCCTTAACATCCTTATAACATCATTACCTACCAATCCCTATCATCACATACCATTTCATAACCTTAAACCATGTTTTTGGTCCGACCGACCCACCCGACCGACCACAGCTGGGTCGGTCCATTACAGACCCCTTTTTACTTCCTTATTAACATGCCGTCCGACCACGTCCGACCCACCATTCTGGGTCGGTCCATGTGCGAACATTTTCCTACCTTTGAAACTTGACCGACCGACCCATGTCCCCCCCCTTTTGGGTCGGACCATCACCGAACATTTTCCCAACATTTTACAAGGCTCGACCGACCCAAAACTGGGTCGCCCCTGGGTCGTCGCCTCCTAAACTTACCCAAACTTGTCAATTCTTCAACCAACTTCTCCTAAGGCCTCTTAATGTGTTCTAACACCATTTGGCACTTCAAACCACCCTTAAGATATTCTTAAACACTCACAAAACTATTTTTCCTACTTCCTTAAACCTTACTTATATCTCCACAAAATTCCTAACACTTACAATGTTTTCTCCTTATGATTCCTAGGTGGCATTTCACCAATTATAACTACTATCCCAAAACACTTTCTCCTCCTTTAACATCATCTCTTAAGCATCATTTTCTTACTAACTAAATCTCCTTTTTACATCTTACCAAACATCACTTATTCCTTGAATATCAACATTACCTAAACCTTAACACTTCTCCAAGACTTTAATACATTCCACGAACACACATTGAATCCCTAACTTCAAAGACAACACCTAAATCCTTGCATCACTCTAATCACCTTAAACACCTGTTTTCTTCTCAAGTAAACATTCATTCACCTTTAACACTTCCTAGTTCACCAAAACTCACTTACCACACTTAGAACTTCTTACACATTTCCCAAATTTGGCCATAGCTTCTCTTGTATAACTCCATCCAAACACTTAGGTTTTTACCTTATTTCATTCAAACACCTAAATCCATCAAACACATTTTCATACACAACTTCACACATTAAGCACTACATCACAATATAGTGCCAACTCAAATTGCTTGGCACTTAGGCCCTTAAATACATGGCTCTTAGGCCCTTAAATTGCATAACCTTAAACACTGAATTTCCCACATAAATAATGCCCTTTGACCTGCAAATACATACACCAAAACTATGTTCTTTTAATAGTCTCCTTAAGAACATTTTACTAGGTCCTCACCATTGGCTCCTTAGGTATTTTACCACGCAAATGAAGCATCATTTCCCTAAGGCATTTAAACTACATTGAGATAGTTTGGTTACCTCTTTTTCCTCACAAATTTCTTTCTTGTTTCCTTGTAAAACCGGTAGGGCATTTGGTCCCTCTTCAACTATTAAACTTATACAAACATAGAATGAGTATTCAAGCATTATGCTTCACCTCATTGTAACCCTAGATACATTTTGTTTTAACACATTAAGGTAATTGTTTTACCTTGGAATTGGAAGAGAACTTGAATAAGTATCAAGAGAGGACTCCTCCTAGCCCTTGGAAGATCCAATGAAGCTAACACAGCAAGATAAATACACCATGGTGAGGGAATTTTCGGACAACACAAACATGAAGTAAACTTGATTTTTCTTTGAGTTTCCTTACCTTGAAGCAAAGAACAAGAATATGTGAAAAGATGAGCTCAACTCCTTCATGGTGATCTTCATGGCACCAAAATTGAGTTCTTGAATTTGAAAAGAGGGAAGTGTAGAGCTTGACCTAACTAAGACAAATAGGCCTTGGAATTTGATTTGGCCAAGGGAATCACAAGTTACAAGTGAAGGAAATGAAGATGGGTGTGGTGCTGTTGGAACCGATGGAGAGAGAGAAGAAGACCACGTGGGAAAGAAGAAGGAATGAGAGAATGAAGATAACACTGCTTTTGGAGATATTTTGTACTAAAGTAACTTTCTTCTTTTTACTTTCTTTTCCTTCTTCCTTTAATTGATTTTACATGGTGGTGACTCACCTTACTACAAAAAACCCGCCACCATCATAATAGAAGGAATATAGTCTTTATTTACTCATTTAATTATTTATAACATTATATGTTACAAACTAGCTTATAAAAGTTACTATTCACAAACTAAGGCACATAGAAGTGAAATTTTTTGATTTCCCCTAATATGGCCACCCAAATGTGATACTATATAGTACACATATTAATTAAAGAGTAATGATGGACATTTAGCCATTCAAAACTCATTTACAGACAATTTTTCAAAAACGTGCTTTACGACTCCTTAAAGCACATTTTGTGTTTAACTTGTTTAAGCTTGTTTTCTTTAGTAATTGATTTAATATGTTCATTACATATAAATAAGTAGAGTATGACCATTAGGCTTATACACATTCATCCCAAGCTTAGCACATTTTTGCTCTATTGACTTTAAGGTATTACCTTGTGTTTTGTTTGGTTTCATTGCTACCAAAGTTTCCTACGGACTTAATTAGCCTTATCAAATCATAATAATGTATCAAGTCTTGGTAGGCTCTTTGGGTCCTACACCAAGTCACTCATAGCTTAGAGCATGTTTTTGCTCAAACTGTGTCTTAATGCTTATTCATTTATTATGGTTTAAATGTTCACTGATTGTTACTAAGGCACTTTTTAGCCTTTACAAACCATAATTTGATATTTAACCACTACAAGGTTTTGGGGTATTTCAATCTACCCCCCTTAAAAGAACTTCGTCCTCGAGTTCACACTTTCACATATCATTAGATTAGAACACAGTAATCACTTGGAACAACTTCCTTAACCAACACACTTTACATCACAACCTCGGACTTGATGGTCCGGGCAACACATTCACATCCACACATAACATAACATATCCAAATGATAACCTCGGACTCTATGGTCCGGTATCTTAACAACACTTACACATACATAACAACCCCTTGGACTTACTGGTCTCGGGTAACATCACAACATTTGGACACATAGGTCCCCATAACATAACAGTCTTCAGACACTTAGGTCTATGTAACACTACACATTTAGACTCATAGGCCTTGATAGTATACACTTTTAGGAAATCCAAGTCAAAACAACAACATTCACTACACATACCACACAACATGTCAGAGCATGTATAGCAATCAAAAATATCCTTGATATTCACTATGATCCCGCAGAACCCGTCGCGATGGACACCTTCCGTCCCCGTGCCTTTGGGAGTTTAAAACAATCACTTAAGTTTAAAATTTCCTTGTGAGGTTAAGTAAGAAGACTTTAATTATGTAAAGATCCATCATCACGTTTTATAAATGCCAATTTAAAATCCTTTTGAAAACACACTCAACTCCAAGTCCAACTTAAGCTCTTTGCTTCTTTTCTTAGCGTGGTTATTTGTGACCACTTATAGGGAGTTTCAAGAATCATCCAACCCTGGTGTGATCAGCATCAGTGTTGAACTATCCTTCCACCCCAATTTGTGTTCGGCTTCCCTTGATCACATGCAAATCAAGTTCCACCTCCCACTTCATTTTCAAGCATCAAGTAAGTCACTCATTTCCAATTTCTATCTTTGAATCATTCTAGTCATGATCACAACATCTCCAAAGGATAGAACTCCGTCTATCAGTTACCTCCATTCACTTTAATCACGTTGCCTAGGGAATCTTATTCTCACTAGGTTCTATGTCGGTATCATGCCCTTTCATGCATCACTATTAAGTATACACATATATAATATACATATATTTTATCAAAATACAACACACCTGATTTTACATTTATACACTTGTACTATCACGCACCACTGTTAACACACACACACTTATCACAATGGTATTCGCATCATCTGTGCGCAATTACCACAATTAATCCATGAATGAATGTGTATGTTTCGTAACACACACCAATCATCAAACGAACAATAATTTTGTGCTATGCACATATGAATCACATACACTACGTACACTTGTACGGTAATATACACCAAGTGGTTTTGCGCTCTACCCCCCTTAAAAGGGATTACGCCCACGTATCAATCACTAAACATTAGCTTAAAATGTTTTGCCGTCGTGAAGTATCTTAACTTCCACGCGGTCTATTACACAATGGATTCTGATTAGAGGATCTTAACCATATTGGCGGTTTAGTTCCTAAACCAAGAATTCTCATTGGAGTTTGTTTAAACTCTTAATTAGTTTCGGTCCTGGCCTGTGAGGCTTTTAGGCATTAATAATTAGCCATTCCACCCATATTCGTTATTGACGTTGTACATTTGAATCACTGGTTCACTAGTTTCTGCTGCGAAACTCTAATAACTGTAGAGCTTAATTGCTCCCTTTTGTTATTCTTACTGTATTGTACATCCCCAATTGTCACCTTCATCTTGGTAACAATGGTTTTTCAACCGACGCGTGGTATCTCTTACCGTTAGCGAATTCGGTGAGTTATACACTTTCATAACAATTTACTGTGTATACCACTATGTATTCCACAATGATTGACTTGCTTCTACCGACTTACTGTCGGTTGAGATTGAGCTACTACCTAGTGTGTAGTGCTCTCTCAGCTATTTACAACCTTTGGGGTATATTCCATACCGATATTTGGCAGTTAGTGCTACTGTAGTCACTTACCGTTAATCATGTCACTTACTGTACAAGTACTTTTTTTATTGGTGCGGCCTTGCATTTCCTATGCATCGGCCTTTATAACATTATTCCTCTATAATTAACATGTCTCCAATTCCTAGCTATCCCACTCGATCATTACTGCGCAAGTGCAATACCAAAACACTCAGTCATACAGAGTGCAGAGGCGTAAACTCTTGACAGTAAATCCCTTATGTGATTGCAGTAGGAATTCACACTGAGTTCCTTATCATATAGTACCGACCACTGGCTTATTGCCCAGTCTGTTTAACACCACTCATCTTGCATCTCCACTGAGTTTAACTCATAACTGATCTTACCTGTTACGTTATCGTTTAACAACATTTATACAACGGTCGCTTGTTGCGCACCGTGCCCTTACTCCCTGTACAACATCAGCTTATATCGTATCTACTGTCACTTCAACTTCCACACATAAACTTACATTTTTCACATTTTGGTTCATCCCTCCTTTGGATGACTACTAAATGCTCCTTGAGCATCGATCATTCGAGTCACAAACCGGCATTATTCAGCTCGGTGTTTCACTTTATACACACATGCTATCAAGCTAACTGCTCTTTCTCAGTAATAACGTCGTCCATCCTTAACATATTTCTTGAACTTGATTCACATAACTACTACTCCTGCGGTTTCAGGATATCGAGAGGTATCCCCACTCTTAATGCAGTGGTTCGTTTACCACTCTATTCGCTTATACAACCTAAACTTCCACCATCAATCGAATTTATATGATATATCCTGCTTTTGGATTATAAGCCTTGTTTGTTTTGAGCTGGGCTCATTATAGGCTGTCCACACACATGTACTTCTCTGTACAATATTACAAGGTTTGGATATTATATTGGGCTCCATGACAAGGTCGTTGCATTCCGTTTCCTTTCATGGGATGCCCCTTAGGATTGTCAGTCCGTCTCCTGACAACTTATGTCTAAACTGTGTGTTAGTTTCAATCCTTGTGCTTCTGTCATGCATTTCATTCAACAATTGTTGATGTGAACACCCTTCAAGGATTGCTCCTGGGTGTTGTTAAGTTATGCCTTTACATTTGGCTCACACTTATTGGTATATTCCGTTAGCTACGCCTTTCGCGTTCTTTACTGGTTATTATCTTCTTCTGTGAAGATTAACATTTCCTGGTAGTGTAGGTACTCATTCCGGGAATTTATCCGTTCATTGCACATTAATGTGTCCACATTAGGCATCTGTTTGCCATGTGCAGGCTGGGTCACCATTCCAGCTATAATGTTTATCCCTAAGGATCCTTAAGACATATGTGGTGTCTTTACATAACAGTTTGTGCCCGTCGCACTTCCTAACTCTTAAACATTTCCTTGAAAGGAGTTCACTAATCCTTTTAGTCTTGCTAACTTAACTGAATTCCTTAACTTCGACTATTCCTTGTAATCCTTAGCTCTCGTTTGATTTATACTGCTGACCGTAGACGGAGTCGACTACTTCCCGTGTTCCGGACTCTACTCGTATACATATATGGGGTATCATACTGATACATTACTACTTACCCAACTAACCCATAAGTAGGTCTGTCAGGCCCACATGCTCCTATCGGAGTGCGGTCGTCCCACAACACAGTTGGTACACTTGTAGTGTCCGTCACACGCCTAGGTGAAGTATTCTGTTGTCAACTCCCTTATATTGTCCCGTGACAATATTCATTCCTTACTTCCCGAACTTAATCGAGGGAAAGTTTATCCATTGTTGTATCCTTGTCAACTGTCCTTGGTTTTACTGGTTTGGTTTAAAAGAAGGTTGGAAAGAAGTGTTGGTTTGAAAGAAAATCTGGTTTTGAAAAGAAGAAGGGTTTGAATAAATCTGGGTTTGAAAGAAAATTCTCATGGTTTCACAACATCTTCTTACCTTAACCAAGTCTAGCTTCTTGCTGACTGGTGTACTTACAATCACATTTAACTTTATTGTACTTTTCCAAGTACTTCGTAGTGGTTATAAATTTTCCCGAACAGCCCTATTATAGCAGCACTTGCTATGGCAAGTGCGCCATGCTAACTGGCTATCAGTTTAACACATACCGGTTGTGGTATTGTTTTTACCCGCACTGTCATCAGTGGCCTTGTTGGCCCTCACTGATCTCACTGTCTTGATAATAACTTGTCTAGGTGAATTCTCACTGTATTCACATAATAATCATTAACTAGGGTATTTCCCATTCTGGGAGACCCCCCCTTTTTTTTTTTAGTATTGTATCCTCCTTATAGCCCGTTCCACGCACTTGTCGTGGTTTCTGAGACTTGTCTCCTGTGGGGCACTACGTTGTAGTTCCTTTGTCGGTTGGTATACCGTTGGTGTTTTATTTATTCAACTGTGGTTCCGTAGACACTTGTCTCGGGTGTTATTAATCCATTTCTTGCCTGTTGCACGGTCGGTGCGTTGCAAGCTGGTTATTCTCGACTGCTCTGCATGTCGACCCAGGTTGCCGGAAATTCTATTCTCTAATACACAAATCCTTCATTCTTCGCTATTAAATGCGGTTAACATTGTTCAGATGGAGACCGTCTCCGGGATTCCCAGTTTCCGGGATCTACCGTATGACAGGTTCTCCGCACCCTAAAAGTATTTAATAGCAGCCAGATCGGGTATTCCCGAGTAAGAGTGGACTTCCATCTCTCTGGCGTTCTTTCCCAAGTTATATAACAGGGATTGTGGAGGGTGGGATGGATATAGTAGGTTTCCAGTATTCACTGGTAGTTCCTAACTAGCGTATCTCTCACGCTATCACTCAACCCTTAACCCAAAGTACTTAAATCCTAACTCGGTACTTCCTAAGCTCGGTAACTCAGTCATCAGAGCGATACTTCGCTCTGATACCACTTTTTGTAACACCCCATCCAACATTAACATACATACAACACACTGCAGCGGAAGAACAACCTCATCACATCACTTAAACTGTTGGTGTTACACACCGTTAGCCACCCACGTGGCTAACAAGGCTAATACATACACAATGTACCGGTCTGATGGGCTAAATTCCCGAGCAACTATACATTAGTATCCCTTTCGATTAACAACAACAATATTATACACCTTTTCAACTATACCGAGTATTTGTAAACTGGTGCCGACAACAATATCGGTCTTACTACACCTACTGTATATACACACTTAAATAAATACCCACGTACAATGACTACCCGTCCTACTCTCGATCGGCTTCCAGCACTTCGTACCTGAAATAGGAAAAGAAGAGAAAGGGGTGGCCCCAAGGGGCTCAGCACCTTTGCTGGTATGGTAATCCCGCAGCCCACATGCTATCGGGCCACGCACAACTACTTGTCGTCTTAACATGCAGTTGATTATATTTAAATCATACATGTAACAATAAACACACAACATTTAACATTTCGCCTCAATGGGCTCAACAATCGGATAATACATCCTACTTAATAAATCACCCATGGTACTCATCATCCCTAGAGTGTTTCTCCTCCAATGGAGCTACTTCCTTAATAGACGACACATACCCTTAAATCGGGTTATCCTTAAATGCCTCTTATCACAAACTTGGAATCATTTCCATGATCCACACACTTCACATTTTACAACTTTAACATACACTACGTAACAACACTTAACAACACTTTGCACGTTTCCATGTGCACAACATAGCACCGCAATAAATATTGCATCACAACAAAACACATAACACAACGGGAATGGTCCTCTCAGGAACCGACCCAAACATCACAAACACACTGGTGAGCCTAGAGATTGTTGCCAGTCTCATGATAAGCTCGTTACATAACTCGTTACCGTTTCGTTAAATGAACGGTTAACTTAACACAAGGTGCCCCGGATATAGTGATCCAAGCACACCGAAACAAACATAACAATAGTATGCCCCTGTGGCCCGACGTGAGTCAGTAATAGCCTTGGTTAAGCTAAAGGGTAGGTTGGGAACCAAATTGGAAAACAACCAATACATACAGAGAGGATCGAACCTGCTATGACAACGACCCCCATACTCACACGCGTGGCCGGAACAGACCGGACTCCTCATTCCCCCCGTTGCACTTATTAGAAGTTCATCTTTGAACTTTATTAAACAATCACAAACATTGAGTTAAGTCTTGTCAGACATACACAAGGGAAAAGAGAGTCGTACATTCACATACAAACATCACACACAAACACCACATAACCAACTCACGCATAGCCGTGGTTAGAACGTTCCTTAAGTCGGAAACGTTGTTACCGGATACCGTTCTCTTACGTTTACCTAATAGTGGTTAACTAGCCCTTCAAGCGCATTAGAGGTTACCGGTATCGGCACGTAAACATACAATAACAATAATGACTGTAAACTCGTTTCATGATTTATATCATAACGTGGCAAACATACAAAAAAACACATTGGCATACAAGCCGGTGTAATCCGGTAGGACACAGGTTGCAAGAAAACCATACCTGTCACCGGAGTCCACTTATCCTGTCCATTTATGTTCCTCGAGCAATCCTCGAACAACTGTTAACATCACATTTGTTTTCATTAACATCGGGGTTTGCTTGATTATTTAATGT
Organism: Limonium bicolor; assembly: GCA_023374045.1. NCBI lineage: Eukaryota > Viridiplantae > Streptophyta > Magnoliopsida > Caryophyllales > Plumbaginaceae > Limonium > Limonium bicolor. The sequence continues at coordinate 131,903,813 of CM041778.1, forward strand.
CAATGCTTACTTTTTCCCCGTTAACTTAGTTACATAACTTAACATTTTTAACTTGTTTTACTCTCACATTTTAATACAACTTTTAACCCACTTAGGTGTCACTAAAACTCACCTAACATGTCCTTAACATCCTTATAACATCATTACCTACCAATCCCTATCATCACATACCATTTCATAACCTTAAACCATGTTTTTGGTCCGACCGACCCACCGACCGACCCACAGCTGGGTCGGTCCATTACAGACCCCTTTTTACTTCCTTATTAACATGCCCGTCCGACCCACGTCCGACCCACCATTCTGGGTCGGTCCATGTGCGAACATTTTCCTACCTTTGAAACTTGACCGACCGACCCATGTCCGACCCACCCTTTTGGGTCGGACCATCACCGAACATTTTCCCAACATTTTACAGAGGCTCGACCGACCCAAAAACTGGGTCGGCCCCTGGGTCGGTCGCCTCCTAAACTTACCCAAACTTGTCAATTCTTCACCAAACTTCTCCTAAGGCCTCTTAATGTGTTCTAACACCATTTGGCACTTCAAACACACCCTTAAGATATTCTTAAACACTCACAAAACTATTTTTCCTACTTCCTTAAACCTTTACTTATATCTCCACAAAATTCCTAACACTTACAATGTTTTCTCCTTATGATTCCTAGGTGGCATTTCACCTATTATAACTACTATCCCAAAACACTTTCTCCTCATCTTAACATCATCTCTTAAGCATCATTTTCTTACTAACTAAATCTCCTTTTTACATCTTACCAAACATCACTTATTCCTTGAATATCAACATTACCTAAACCTTAAACAACTTCTCCAAGACTTTAATACATTCACGAAACACACATTGAATCCCTAGAACTTCAAAGACAACACCTAAATCCTTGCATCACTCTAAATCACCTTAACACCTGTTTTCTTCTCAAGTAAACATTCATTCACCTTTAACACTTCCTAGTTCACCAAAACTCACTTACCACACTTAGAACTTCTTACACATTTCCCAAATTTGGCCATAGCTTCTCTTGTATATACTCACATCCAAACACTTAGGTTTTTACCTTATTTCATTCAAAACACCTAAAATCCATCAAACACATTTTTATACACAAACTTCACACATTAAGCACTACATCACAATATAGTGCACAACTCAAATTGCTTGGCACTTAGGCCCTTAAATAACATGGCTCTTAGGCCCTTAAATTGCATAACCTTAAACACTGAATTTCCCACATAAATAATGCCTTTGACCTGCAAATACATACACCAAAACATATGTTCTTTTAATAGTCTCCTTAAGAACATTTTACTAGGTCACTCACCATTGGCTCCTTAGGTATTTTACCACGCAAATGAAGCTCATTTCCCTAAGGCATTTAAACTACATTGAGATAGTTTGGTTACCTCTTTTTCCTCACAAATTTCTTTCTTGTTTCCTTGTAAAACCGGTAGGGCATTTGGTCCCTCTTCAACTATTAAACATTATACAAACAATAGAATGAGTATTCAAGCATTATGCTTCACCTCATTGTAAACCCTAGATACATATTTTGTTTTAACACATTAAGGTAATTGTTTTACCTTGGAATTGGAAGAGAACTTGAATAAGTATCAAGAGAGGACTCCTCCTAGCCCTTGGAAGATCCAAATGAAGCTAACACAAGCAAGATAAATACACCATGGTGAGGTGAATTTTCGGACAACACAAAACATGAAGGAAACTTGATTTTTCTTTGAGTTTCCTTACCTTGAAGCAAAGGAGAACAAGAATATGTGAAAAGATGAGCTCAAGCTCCTTCAATGGTGAATCTTCATGGCACCAAAATTGAGTTCTTGAAGATTTGAAAAGAGGGAAGTGTAGAGCTTGACCTAACTAAGACAAATATGGCCTTGGAATTTGATTTGGCCAAGGGAATCACAAGTTACAAGTGAAGGAAGATGAAGAATGGGTGTGGGCTGTTGGAAACCGATGGAGAGAGGAGGAAGAAGAAGACCATCGTGGGAAATGAAGGAAGGAATGAGAGAATGAAGATAACACTTGCTTTTGGAGATATTTATGTACTAAAGTAACTTTCTTCTTTTTACTTTCTTTTCCTTCCTTCCTTTAATTGATTTTACATGGTGGTGACTCACCTTACTACAAAAACCGGCCACCATCATAATAGAAGGGTAATATAGTCTTTATTGACTCATTTAATTATTTATAACATTATATGTTACAAACTAGCTTATAAAAGTTACTATTCATAAACTAAGGCACATAGAAGTGAAATTTTTGATTTCCCACTAATATGGCCACCCAAATGTGATACTATATAGTACACATATTAATTAAAGAGTAATGATGGACATTTAGCCATTCAAAACTCATTTACAAGACAATTTTTCAAAACGTGCTTTAAGACTCCTTAAAGCACATTTTGTGTTTTAACTTGTTTTCAAGCTTGGTTTTCTTTAGTAATTGATTTAATATGTTCATTAACATATAAATAAGGTATAGGTATGACCATTAGGCCTTATACACATTCATCCCAAGCTTAGAGCACATTTTTGCTCATATTGACTTTAAGGTATTACCTTGTGTTTGTTTGGTTTCATTGTCTACCAAAGTTTCCTAAGGACTTAATTAGCCTTATCAAATCATAATTAAATGTTATCAAGTCTTGGTAGGCTCTTTGGGTCCTAACCAAGTTCACTCATAGCTTAGAGCATGTTTTTGCTCAAACTGTGTCTTAATGCTTTATTGCATTTATTATGGTTTAAATTGTTCACTGATGTTACTAAGGCACTTTTTAGCCTTTACAAACCATAATTTGATATTTAAACCACATATCAAGGTTTGGGGTATTTCAATATCAAAGAAAGATGGTGGGAAATACATCTCAAGTTAACATATTGTGACCACAATTTCACGTTGTAGATCATCTAGAGAGGTTACGTCAATTGCCTTGGAGCAAACAGTGTTGAAAAAGAAACATAACCGAGTTAAAGCATTTCTGACATCAGATGGCAATATCCTTCGAATTGCGACCGGAAGAAGATGTAACATCAGTACATGATAATCGTGAGATTTCATGCCTAAAAGTTTTAAATCCTTCATCGATACAATGTTCTTCCAGTTTGAAGAGTACCCAGACGGTACTTTTACCGAGTGCAGACATTTGCAGAAACTAATCTTTTCAGCCTTTGAGAGCGTGTAGCATGCAGGAGGTAGGTAGATTCGTTTCCAGTTTCTTGTGGGTGTAACTCCTTTCGTATACCCATGGTTTGCATGTCCTTTCTGATTTTCAATCCGTCTTTTGTTTTACCGGGTATATTGAGTAAAGTCCCACTCACTGCCTCACCAACGTTCTTCACAATGTGCATGATGATGTCTAAGCAGTGTCTCACAGAAAGATGACACCAATAAGGTAGTTCCCAAAAGATAGAACACTTTTTCCAAATGTTTTTCGCCGGTTTTGATGTGTTTCCAAATACATTTGCAATGTCCTTAACCTTTTCGTACACTTCCTCAGAGCTCAGAGGTAGACGGGCCACATGAGTTTCGGCTTGACCATTGAACTACTTTCTCTTCGTTACTCGATAAGGGTGATCTTCGGGGAGAAGACGTCGATGAAACATATAAACATTCTTCCCACAATGTTTTAAACGGTCCGAACAAGTGTCTTCCTCGCATATGGGACATGCAAATGTTCCTTTAACCGTCTAACCGGACAAGTTCCCATACGCAGGGAAGTCATTGACGGTACAGAACAACAAAGCCTTGAGCGTGAAATTCTCTCTTGCATAAGCATCATATACCACGGTCCCCTCATTCCACAATAGCTTCAGATCGTCGATTAGAGGGGCAAGGTACACATCAATGCAATTACCTGGCTGCTTGGGACCAGATATCAGGAGAGATAACATGATGTACTTTCGTTTCATACACAACCATGAGGGCAAATTGTAGATCACTAGCAGAACAGACCATGTACTGTGTTGACTACTCAATGTTCCGTACGGGTTCATTCCATCAGTACATAACCCAAGCCTCAGATTCCTATCTTCATGTCCGAAATGTTCTTTGTACCGTCTATTGATGTTTCTCCACTGAGGCCCATCTACTGGATGTCTTAGTTTCTCATCACTCTTTCTACCCTCCGCATGCCATCGTAAGTTCTTTGCATCTTTCGGATTCGCAAACAATCGTTTGAATCTGGGTATAATCGGCAAATACCAAACTAGTTTTGTTGGAGGGCTTTTTTTCTGAACGGAGGAGTACTCACCATCTTTATGCTTATACCGGGACAACGAACATTTCGGGCAATTGTCAAGATGTTCGTATTCACCCCTGTACAACACACAATTGTTTGGACACGCGTGAATTTTTTTGTACTCTACTCCCATTGGACACACCCATTTCTTTGCCTCATACGTGGTGGTAGGGAGACCGTTCTCATCCGGTAGCATATAATGAATCAGCTTGAGGAATGCCGTGAAACCTTTGTCACTCAATCCATATCTTCCCTTCAGGTTGAACAAATTTAATATAGCTGTCAATTTCGTGTACTTAGTGCAAGTAGGATACAACGCCGTTTTGGATGCGTCCAACAACCTTTGATACTCATCCGGCCGGTCGACAAAATTATCCTCAACGTTATTAAGCATCTCGTCCATTTGCTTATCATGATAAGTCGACTCACTGTCAACATTGACTTCGGAAGCGCTTGGGAGTTCTGACTCGTTAGTATCGAATGTCTGCTCGGTTCTTGAGTTACACCGATCGTGACTGTAGGAAGATGAAGCATTATCTTCAACAGGTTCTCCATGAAAAATCCATTTTGTATAATGTGGCATGAAACCACGGGTCTTCACATGCAATTGTACGACGTTGATGCTTGAATAATGTCTAACCACACCACAATCAACACAAGGACATGGAATTTTCTCCGCCTTTGTCCTGTCCTTATGTTGCACTGCAGCTTTGCAAAACTCTTTCAGCATTTTGTCAAAATGTTCCCCTCTATCACCATACATCCAGTCACGCTCCATACTATATGTGCAACAGATCAAAGGTGTGAGTTAGAGCCTTTGTAGAATATGTTCTGTATTAAGTTGCACATGTTTATTTCTTAATGGAGCATGACTGGGATGATTGTCAATTAGTCTAGCCTAACTCCAAGGTTGCAAACACAAAATAAACTAGCATTTTAAATTTAAGAAATTGTTGCACTTCTAAAACAGAAACCGGTGTTTAAAACAATATTACAAATACTTTTTCTACAAAAAATTTGGCATGACCTTTGCATAATTGAACACATCCCGTGCTTATTATTCAGCACTCACCAAAGTCATCACAACCACAAACATTCCAACAATGGCAGTAACCAACAATTAAAATAAATCAATTCTTTACTAGCTAACTGAAAACCAATTGCAAATTCAGATCATCAAATCAACATTTTCAATTCTCCACTGTATAAGTTCAAACCAGTTTAGAGATTAACAAAGAATCGAGAGTTAAAATACGTACTTGTTTTTTAAGGATTTATGGACAGGGGAGACTGGTGCCTGAGAGGTAGCACTAGTGCAGAAAATGTTTTTTACCACGGTTATTTTGCTCATATACCACGGTTAGAGACCGTGGTTTATACTCGCGTGGTATATCGGAAAATTCACATAAACCACGGTTCGAAACCGTCGTTTAAGAGAGGCATTATAAACCACGGTTCATAAAACCGTCGTTTAAAGCCCGTTGTGGCGCGGGAAATCAGACGACTTATACCACGGTTATGACGGAAACCGTGGTATTTAATGTCGTTCCATTGTGTTTTATACGACGGTTCGGGTAATTAACCGTGGTATATGAGTACTTTATACGACGGTTCTTTAATAAACCGTGGTTTATACTCCCGTTCCATTGAGTTTTTAAACCACGGTTTTAAGTGAACCGTGGTTTTTTTTTAGTTTTTTTTTAGTTTTTTTTGTTTTTTTAGCATCTACCACATATGTTTTCCAACATAACCCAATTTACAATCGTATATACAACCTGTACAGGGCATCCAACTGGTATTGCCCTTTGATAACCAACCACACACTATGACCATAAACCAAGTTGCCAGTTTGAATTGCAACATTGAAAACGAATTGCAAACAAAACCCATTCAAACTTTCAAATAAGAGAGAGTTGAACTTTACAAACTTTGAGAGTTGCTTCAGCAAAAACAAAAGTCTAAGTCTAACTACGTACACTAGGATATAAGATCTAAGAAACACTCAAGTAATTTTTACACCAAAACTGCGATAAATGATCTCTTACAAAGTCGAGATCCCCTTTGGAATACGTGCTCCCTGCTTGTGTGAAATAAGAAACGATCTGTCCATAAAAAGAAACTGATCATCATTAGTACACAATTTTATTTAAAATGCAATAACTTTAACTGAAACTTTGATTGGTATGGGTTACCTTGTCATCATCCGTAAGCGTGTCAATATTTTGTACCATCTCGAACATGTACCGCATCACATAATAGCCACAGCTTTTTGAATCAGGCTGTTGAGGACACTGTCATCACACCATCCATGGATTACCAACTTTAGACAGATCAAAAAATTAAACGTTTAACTTTAATACAAAAATGCATAAATTAAATGATTACTTACACGTATGTAGTGGAAGTCCAAGATGGAGAATGGTTTCTTTTCATCACTTAAACCAAGCTTATGGCCCCTGCATAAATACAACATTTTAAAATGAAGCCATTTATTGTCAATAATCTAGGACAAGCTTAAAATAAATACAGAATGCATTAAAATTTTGAATACTCACTCCTTCAAATATTTCTCTACAGCGATCTCTCGAAGGTCATCAGGGCCGCCCAATGGGTCTAGTATCAATAAGCATGAGGTGTCGATACACAACACCAACAACATCCAATGATTGCTGCCACAGATAAAACAAAGAATGTTTTGTAGAACAATTATTAAATATCACAATTAGGAAGCAAAAAATTCCAGTTATTGTGTACTTACATCTGATGATATGGGATCAGCAAATATTTGCTTTTTCTTCGCACCGCGATACAAAATCCCTGCCTCACATGCTGTACACATCCTTGCTCATCCAATGCGGCCTGATTTGCTGACATCAATTGCGGACACAAGAAAGAGAGGGCACATAATCTCTTGCTCGCTAGCAGTCTACTAGTCAAACACCTAAACAACATTTTTTCATAAGATATGTTAAATAGCTTAAAAAAATGAAAGATAATGTAATAATTTGAAAGACTTACACACAATAGGCCTGAATCACAGAGATGTTAAGCAGGTCTCCCATCAAAAATTCTCGTAGATCGCTCACGGTAATCATCAGATCTCTGGGCTCAGAGGAGTGGAAAACATGCTTAGACACTTTCATGTTGAAGTTGGTGACAGACTGCGGCCTCGTCATGAAAAAGTCATACAACATTTTTTGTTTGACTGTCAACTTCTTCAGATACTTGGGTGTCAGAATGGGGGATCTCCTAGGAGTCATATCGAAAGGTTTCACCACTTCCTTTCTCACCCTCTGACTCTCCTCACTTGATTTCACAACTTCCTTCCCCTTATCCAGTTTCCTCTTCTTAACCGGTCTTAATTCCTTATCAATCTAATAGTATACAAAATTTAAATAATAAACATATCAGTCAACAGTCAAGTTAAAAACTAAAGTTAAAAACTAAACAGTAAGCATGTAATTAAATAGTTTACCTTGTCACTACTGACATCAATGAGAGAATATGGCCATGGAACAACTGAAGATTTTGCTTGACCTATTTTACTCCACTTATTCCACTCCAACGGAAGGGGAGAGTCCTCATGACCTTGCACAATATCGTCTACCATCACACGAGCGTGGAGAGGTGGGATGACCTTGAAATGTACTACAGAGTTCGGTCCGGTCTGTAAAACCCGACCGAATGCAACATGCACAGTCCCACCATCCAACACTTGAAACAGATGACATGATTTAGCCATCTACATCAACTCACAACAGTAAGCAAGCTAATAAAATTATATTGTTTTAAAAGTAATGTTAAAATAACTAAGGAGGAAAAAAGAACAAACCGAAAGGTTTTGATAAGGAAATGTGTCTCTGGTAGGAGAAGAAGGTGCAGGATGATCGACCATCGGAGTATCCGCCGTCGTGGTAGGAGCAGACGTCGGTGTAGGATCATCGACAGTATCCGCCGTCGTGGTAGGAGCAAACGTCGGTCTAGCAGTAGGTGCCGGTGTAGGAGACGCGGCCACTATCGATGTATTCGCGCCGTGGGTAGGAGTAGACACCGGTGTAGGAGTAGTAGGTGTCGGTGTAGGAGCATGCACCTGGCCCAATACTAAAGCCTCAAGTCTTCGCAGGCGCTCCTCGTAGGCTTGACGCTCCTCAGTGTGGCGTCTTTCCGACTCAGCGTGACGTCTTTCCGATTCCTCCAACCGGTCATGCACCCGTTCATCCACCATTCTCTCTATCATTTCAGCCTGTGGTACTCTCGATCGAGACGTAGGAAACACGTCTTTCTGGCGAACTTCCCCTCCAAGCCCCCGCACTCGCCCTGGATGATCCTTTTGCCCAAGGGCCTTATTCAGTGGATCATCCTGAGACGGAGGGGCCGGAACCATCTCCCATCGCTCAGTCGAGCCAGACTGTTTTAAATTAACAAAAATATTAGAAATGAACTTATTAATTAGTAAACAACAACTTTTAAATATATATACTTACAATCTTGGACGCCAACTCAGTAGTCTCGCTCTGCGGGAACACATACACCCCCTCGTCATTTTTCACCATTCGACCCAGCATAAATGTCTGCACTCTACTTGCATCGTCACTGGTGGAACGGAAGCCTTTAATGACGGTGGTTTAATCACGGCTTTAACAGAAACCGTAAATAATATGAAGGCCGGAGTTAATTAATGACGTTTATTAAATTAACCGTAAGCAATAATCGATCGGAGGTAGGCGCGCCTTTTTTAGGACGGACTTTAGATGACGGTTATTTGTGAAACCGTAATCTAAAGTCCCGTGTTGACGCGCGCTTTACGGTCAACGGACTTTAGATTACGGTTTTACTAATAACCGTCATCTAAAGTCCCCGCCCACTGATGGTCAACGACGTCGTTGACCTGACGCCAAATATTTCCCGCATTATTTGATTTTTTCGACGCCGCGCGTAATCTAAATTACAGTGAACGACGTCGTCTTACCAGCTTATTTTAGATTAAAAATAACTTTATATTAATGTGTTACATTTGTTTGATCGAATAAGACTCATGGCTCAATGGCCGTGGGTACATGAGTCAACACCATCGATCTTGAGTTCGAAACCCAGCATAGGCCAAATAATTTTCGCGCTATTTTATTAATTTCGTTACACTTTAGATTACGGTTCTTTAGGAACCGTCATGTAAAGTGTGACTTTACATTACGGTTTTCATGTAAACCGTAATCTAAAGTCCTTTTAACTACAACATTTGCCCGTTTACTCTGCACACTGTACTTACAGTAACTCTTCTTCTCTTTCGCGCTATCTTCCTCACTGAAATCGCCTCCTCTCTCCCGTCACCTTGCTAACGGCCATCGCCACCATCGCTCCCACCACCTTTGTCACTCCCATCGCCGCCGGTCACCACCCATCTACCACTGGTCTCACCGTCGACCTCTCTATCGCGTATTGGGTATGCGATCGATTGATTGTCGTTTTTTTCTAACTTTGTTCATATACATGCATTTCGATTGCAAGTTCTAACTTTGTTCATATATTTGTGCCCAGATTCACAGTTAATTGCAACCTAGTTCGTGGGCTGATTTCTACACTACTTGCCCACTTCGGTGCTTAGTAACGGTAATTTTGCAAAGCAAACTGTAAACTGCTGTATTTATTTATTCTTAGCATTTAGTATTACAATTAATAAATAATAGTGTAGTTTTAAAAATGCTACTACTTAAAACTGCCACAGGAAAGAAAGTAAGTTCAAGTATATTACCGATTCCTGAAAATAGCTCATTTTCAACTGCTCAATCTGCTATGCCAGATGCTCTCTGTTTGATTCACAATCTGTGACAGGAATCAACAATGCTATTGTTATAACCACCAGAAAGAATAAGATGAGTTTCGGTATTTTAATGGTTCTAGAATGACTAGTTTCAGTCCTTCAATCTGAAGTACTGCAGAGAAGGTCATAAATAAACTTCATTTATAGTAGAAGAAGATAAGTTTATGTATGTTACTAGTTCTAGATGGTGCGTGCAAATTTGACTTTGATAAAACTGATTTGGAGACGTTAGAAATATAGGGGAGATGCTGTCGATTTTTTTCCGCGGTTTAGCTAGCATTTAACCTTGATTTTTTGATGAATTCTAATGTTGTCGTTTTTCATTTATGCATCAGGACTACGACTTTATTTTGGCTTCCGACCTCAACCGTCTTAGCATCGGCTAATCGTCTACCAGAGGTAAGATTTACATATATACATATAATATTTGACAAACTACCAAACATAGTTATCCGCCCAAGATATACCTAATAGAGGTATATCTTCGGCAGTCCCTGTCGGGACTGTCCATGATTGTTAAATCTCACACCTAGGGTGTGAATGTGTTTTTAATTGTACTTTATTGATTATTTCAGCAGTATCTCTTTATTGTTCTTCGAATGCATATATTATTGATTAATATCATAATATCGTGCATTTGAAGAACTGTAGGGAGATGCTGCCGAAATTTTCAATAAATTACATATTAAAAACACGTTCACCGGTGGGATTTAATACTCATGGATGGATTTAGGTTGATAAGATACAAAAGTGTAAAGACTCTGCCACGGGTGACGGTATGAAATGGCTGCCTTCATATAAATAGCTAGAAGGAGATGGAACGTTCGTGGATTTACAGCGGAAATTTGGACGACAAGTTTTTAGAAGGAGTTGATAAGTTATGCACGGTGTTGGCGAACAATCTGAAACCTACAGACAAGGGATACATATTTTGTCCGTGTATCGACTGCCAAAACAATCTGAGATATCGCGGCGTTGAAACAATTAAGGAACATCTGATCCGCCGCGGTTTTACAAAAGATTTCCAAGACATAATCCGATGGCATGGTCAGAGTGCGTTCGATGTTATTAAGCCTGACGAAGGGGATAATGGTCAGGCAAACACAGAAACAGAACTTGGAGATGATACAGTTGCTGGTGACCCAGAAGACGTTACAGGGAACGTTGAGCCAGATTTCTGGGATGATGACATTGAGACTATGCTCGAAGATGTGGAACGACATTACTCTAACACGCCAGACAAGCATGAAAATTTGTTGGATTCATCCAAAACACCGTTGTACCCCGGGTGTGACCCTACAAAGTTAAGCAAGTTGAGTGTCGTCCTCAAGCTATTCAACTTGAAAGCGAAACATGGCTGGAGCGACGTAAGTTTCACTGACCTCCTGGAACTATTGAAATACGTTCTTCCGGTGGACAACGTTTTACCAACGACTACGTACTCAGCCAAAAAAATGATGTGCCCAATGGGTATGGGGTACCAGAAAATTCATGCTTGTCCAAATGGTTGCATGCTGTTTTGGAAATCGGATGAATTTGCTGAAAGCTGTTCAGCATGTGGAGCGTCACGGTATAAGAAACAACAAACTCACATCAGCGGTAGTAAGAAAGGTTCACCAGCTAAGGTACTGTGGTACCTGCCCATCATTCCAAGGTTCAGACGTTTGTTCTCCATTGAGAAAGACGCAGAGAATCTTCGGTGGCATTCAGTTCACAGGAAAAAGGATGGCAGATTAAGACATCCCGCTGATGCACCACAGTGGAGAAACATAGACGTAAAATTTCCTGAGTTTGGTAACGAACCGAGAAACCTAAGGCTAGGCTTGTGCACGGATGGGATGAACCCTTACGGTACTTTGAGTAGCATACACAGTACCTGGCCTGTGCTTTTGTTATTTACAATCTACCGCCATGGTTATGCATGAAACCAAGACACATCTTGTTGTCTTTGTTAATATCTGGTCCAAAGCAACCGGGCAACAAAATTGACGTATTCCTACAACCTTTGATAGAGGATCTACAACTCTTGTGGAATGAAGGGGCTACGGTTTACGACTCATTCAGTAAAGAGGACTTCAATTTGCGTGCCATGTTGTACTGCACAATCAATGATTTCCCCGCCTATGGTAATCTTTCAGGCTATTCAATCAAGGGGGCGTTGGCGTGTCCGATTTGTGGTGAAAACACTTGTAGCATTCGCTTGAAACATAGTGGGAAAACCGTGTATATGGGCCACCGAAAAATGCTTCCAAAAGGACATAAGTATCGAAAGATGGCGAAAGAGTTCGATGGGAAAACTGATCACAGCATGGCGCGCCAGCCTTTGACAGGTACAGAGATTTACAAAAAGTTGGATAATATTGTGAACAACTTCGGGCCGCCAACCAAAAGTGGTGAAAAAAGTGTCTGGAAAAAGAAATCAATATTTTGGGAACTAGAGTACTGGCAGCATCTGGAGGTTAGACATTGTATCGATGGGATGCATGTCGAGAAGAACGTGGGTGAAAGTGTCACTAGCACTCTTTTGAACATAAAAGGAAAGACAAAGGATCATTTGAAAGGAAGAAAAGATTTAATTGAGTTGGGCATACGCACAGAGCTTGGCCCGCAAGAACGTGGAAAACGCACATTCTTGCCTCCTGCCTGTCACACTCTGTCTAAAGAAGAGAAACATAGTCTATGCAGTACCCTTTACAACATCAAGGTACCATCAGGTTACTCCTCAAACATAAGAAACCTAGTGTCCATGACAGATTTCAAATTAGTAGGAATGAAATCTCACGATTATCATGTCCTACTTCAAGAATTTTTGCCAATTGCACTACGTGGGATCTTGCCGGATGCTGTCAGACACACAATCACAAACGTCAGTGTCTTCCTCAAATCCATTTCGTCTAAGGTTCTTGATGTGGACACTCTGTCTAAATTACAAAAGGATCTTATTGTGACAATGTGCCAGCTGGAGATGTATTTTCCTCCATCGTTCTTCGACATAATGATACATCTCCTCGTGCATCTTGTAAGAGAGATTCTGATGTGTGGTCCTTTGTACCTTCGCTACATGTATCCGTTCGAAAGGTACATGGGTGTCCTGAAGAAGAAAATGAAGAACCGTCGTCACCCAGAGGGTAGTATTATAGAGGGCACTATCACAGAGGAAGTTGTAGACTTCTGCACCAATTACCTAGAAGGTGTCGATACCATTGGACTTCCACGTTCTAGACACGAGGGCAGATTGAAGGGTGTTGGCACGGTTGGAAGGAAACTGAAAAGAATTGACATAGACACTCTTAACAAAGCTCATTTAGTTGTGCTAAGTCATCTTGAAGATGTTGAACCATACTTTGATGAACACTTGTGTGTTTTAAGAGCACAATATCCAAACATGAGTGACGTTAGACTACAAAATGAGCAGAATAGGACATTTGTCCGATGGTTCAAAGAGAGAGTGTTGTCCGATCAGTCCACGAATGTGCCTGAACTGATTAAAGTAGTTGCATTTGGACCAAATCTGGATGTAATTTCTTATGAGGGGTACGATGTCAACGGATTCACCTTTTTCACAGAACGTCAGGATCAGAAGTCAACGAATCAAAACAGTGGTGTAGAGCTTGAAGCTTATCAAAACTTATATGACATCGGTGTCGTGGGTCATAGTCCTGTCTCGGTACAACAATCATATTTCGGTGTTATACAAGACATCTGGGTATTGGACTACAACAGCTACGAAATGTGTGTTTTCCGCTGTAACTGGGTTAACAACAATCATGGCTACCGTGAGGAGGAGCATGGTATGAAACTGGTTGATCTGTCTAGAGCTACTCCCACGGTTGAGCCATTCGTTGTTGGGACGAAGGTTAAGCAGATATTTTATGTAACTGATCCCTGTAATCCTAGATGGTCTGTTGTGCTTAAAGGGAGAAGAGGAATAGTTGGTGTGGATGGTGTGGTTGATGAGGATGAGTATGATGCAGAAGATGAACCTCCAACTGTTCCTATTTCATTGGAAGAGGCTGAGGTCACAGGTCATCGTGAGTATATACGATCAGACCATAACGAGGGAATGTGGGTTGAGAGATAATGGTGTATGTAAGTTATTACTATAAAAATTTATATGAAATTAACACTCTTTTATTTATTGCTTGTTTATGACCATTATGAAATGCTTAATTTAATTCAAATTGTATTTCAATCCTTGCAGGCATGGCTGATCAGGACATGGCTGATGAAGAGTTCGATTTATTTTGTCGTGAGGAGGAGGAAAATGAGCAGCAAATGGTACCGGTCCCATCTACATCTGCCGCTGCTGCTGTTGCCCCATCCACATCTGCCGCTGCTGCTGTTGGCCCTTCCATGAGTGCACCTTCTACGAGTGCTACTCAGAGACCCAGAGGTAGAGGTCCGACCCGTGGGTTGAAACTGCAGAAACCGGATCAGATTAGTCTTCTGTGGGACCAGTATGGGAGGTATGGTGGGGGCAGCAGGTCAGAGTTCGCTAGTATGCTAGGGACTCTGGCCAGATCACATTGCTGCATCAACCACACATGGAAACAAGTCCCGGAAAAAGTAAAGGAGACCATCTGGAAGAAGGTGCAAGAACGGTACAAGATCCCAGAAGAAGTGAAGAAGACCGTTCTTTCTTTGGTGGCCGGCAAAGCTAAATCATTCCGCCACTACTTGGTTGAGCATTGGATCAACAGGGTGCCCCCACGTGAGCCTCCGCCGTATGTTGTATACAATGGCATGATAACTGAAGAGGAGTGGAAGGAGTTCGTTGAGCGGCACGCCACCCCCGAGTTCAGGGTATGTTTGTGTGTACTCTTTTCTTAATTAATGCTCATAATGCTTTATCCCTGATTTTCTAATTAATTTCCTGTTGTACTTTCTTAACAGCAAGTACAAGAACAAGCACGACAAAACCGTGAAGCTAATCTCTACCCCCACACCATGGGACGAAGGGGATATGTGGGCAGCCTCGAGGGATGGAAAGAAGCTGGTTTGCTGACACGGAGGAACGAGGATGGAAGTGAATGCCCGATCGAGGATGTCTCTGAGGCGAGGAGGGTGCAGATGTACATACTGGGACGCCAGAAAACGACCAGCGAAGGTCAGAGGATATTTCCTAATGCTGCGATGGAACAACTGGCAAACCAAATTGTAAGTATTTGAAAGTAGCTGTTGAATAATTTACTTATATACTCAAGTGTTTGTTGATCTTAAATCTCGTCATTAACTTCTTTGAAAATTGGACAGTACGATGCGGCACAGAGAGGAGAAGTGGACTTACACGCTCCTCCTTCTCAAGACGACGCGCTGAATCAAATGCTTGGGAAGAAGGATCACCCGGGGCGTGTTAGAGGATTTGGGGGAGAAGTACGTCAGAAGAACGTATTCCCGCCATCTGCTAGGAAGGGTCAGATGAGTGCTGCTGAAGTCGAGGCGATGGTAGAGCGTAAGTTCGCTGCTGAGCGCCAAGCTAATGACGAGAAACATGCTGCTGAGCGCCGGGCTATCGAGGAGAGGCTGCAGGAAGCGTTGAATGCGATTGCACATGCGACTACTCAGCAGCAGCAGCTAGATCCTCCTCGAATGTCTTCCTCGTCTAGTTGTGCTCCGGCCGCTGACCCGTACCCGTTTGCCAACATCCAGGTTAACTTTGTTTAACTATTTTTCTTCTAAAATAAAGTTATTTAAATAGTATTAGATTGGACTCACTTATTTATTTCACGTATTATCTCTGTTTATTAAAGGAGCAAAAAAAATGTCGTCCAAATACCATTAGACGGGCACCCTGTAGATGCGGCCTACGGGACGGTGTTGCCATCAGGTCCACTCACGCTCATCAGTTTCGTACGTCTACCCCCATTCTACGCGCGTGTGACCTTGGACCTGATAGTTGATGGATTTGAGCATGCATACCTTCCGATGGCGATTGACAACAAATGCACGCTGATCGAAGCGAAGGGAGACATATTGCCCTGGCCAGCATGTTATATTGTTGTCACCGATGAGGTAAGACTGTTTGACAACCATTTAGTATCTAATAAAATGCATTATTTAGCATTAAGTGTCTAATCTAATCTATTATAGATCCCTGAGCTTCCTCGCCGCGTAACCCGGCCCAGACTAGAAGAGACCAGCGCGCCGGCGAATCCTGAGATCCCTGAGGTTCCTCGCCGCGTATCCCGGCCCAGAGAAGAAGAGATCAGCGCGCCGACGAATCCTGCCAGAAGGGTATGTTCTAGATAAATGTTTAATGTTACTATAATAATCAATTAGTAATTATCTTTACATTTATGCTTTATGTTTGTGTGTGAAGGGTAAGAATCCAGTGAGTCGGGGTGCGAAAGGTAAGAATCCAGCGCCCGTCCGGGGTCGCACCAGGACTTCTGAGGCGCCTAAAAATAAGCTCGCACTGCCACAAAAACTTGTTAATGTTTTGGGGGCCAAGCAGATGAATCTCTACGACAAGATCATGGTGAAGTCATCTCAAACTAACAACTTCATGATGACGCTTCCAAAGTCGATGTTTCACTACGAAGAAGATATGATGACGGCAATCAACTTTGAGGACATCAGAGAGATGATGTGTGGAGATTATCTGAACATTAACATTATTCAAGCTTATCTAAAGTAAGTGTTCTTTCCTCATACTGTAAAAACATATAGAATAAGTATCTATGAAGTTGCATTGGCTAACTTTTTATAGTACATGTGATATAATAGATGTCTGCTTGAGAGATGTGTTGAGAAGGACATGACATGCGTTACTGCGGTGTGCCCGGAGCGTTTATCGTACGACAATGTCACTAGGGACCCTGGGAGGTTTTGTAACTACATGATTCATGTCTTCAATGTTGTTGAACAACAGAATAAATTATTCATTCTAATGCCGTATCACCAAACGTGAGTTCTAATATAAAATTACATACTAATTAGCTAACTTTGTTACCTTCATTTCTCATTTCATTTTGTATTTGACATTGTAGCCACCACTGGGCTTTGTTTATATTCTGCGCTGCCACCGCTACTCTGCTTGTTCTAGATCCACTAGGGCAGTGGAAAGAATTCAACACTGAAGACTTAATCAAAGAGTAAGTTTTTATTACTATTTAATTGTTTGTAAGTTTTTTGAACCAAAATTAATGTACTTGTTCATTTTGCTAAACGCTTTTGTTAATATATGTAACAGTTGTTACAAAAAAACCCCTCAGGGAGAGTTTGGTGATTTGACCGTCGATTACATCAAGGTTTGGTAATTCATGTATTTCATTCGTGCTGCTATTATCTTTGTACAATTGTTTTACATTTGTGAATTTTGGTGATTTAGTGCCCTACCCAAAAGGATTCTAAGAGTTGCGGGTACTACGTGATGCGGTATATGTACGAGTTCTGCGGGTACTTCCCAAGTTTTAAGAATGATATTGACAAGGTAATACGAACGCTGTCTTGTATTTAATTCTTTCGGCAGATTTTTTGTGTCTTTATCTTAATCTCATTATGTGTTCCATTCCTTTTCTTGTTGCAGATTAAAGAGCATTATGCCAGATTCAAGACTTATGCTCCTGCCGACTTGTTGCATGTCAGAGAGAGCATGGCAGCCATGTTTATGAGAATGGAGTGGTAGACTAGCTAGCTGCTGCTGTAACATATATTTTTTTTTAGTTGCTGCTCTGATTCTGTTAGTTGCTGCTGCAACAGATTATATTGTGTAACAGATTATATTTTTTGTTAGTTGCTCTGATTCTGTTTGTAATGAATTATGCTAGCTGCTGCTGTAACAGATTCTAGCTGTTGTATTGAATATTTCTGTTGCAATTGTGCGCAGAAATGAATTTGCAATTGTTATCTCTGTTGCAATTGTGTAACAGATTGAATATGTTACAGATTTTCGATCTGGTGCTTTATTAGATGTTATCTCTGTTGCAATTGTGTAACAGATTGAATATGTTACAGATTTTCGATCTGGTGCTTTATTAGAATGAATTTGTGTTGTTGGTATTTGATTCAGGTGGTTCAATTGTGCAGTTTCTGCCCTCTGTTGCTTATCTGTTACAATTCTGTCTCTGTTGCAATTGTGTAGATTTGTAAAAAAAAATAAAATAATAAAAAAAATTACACTTTAGATTACGGTTCTAACAATAACCGTAATCTAAAGTCCTTTGGGCGCGCGCGCCAAAACACTTTAGATTACGGTTATTGTTAGAACCGTAATCTAAAGTGTCGACTTTACATTACGGTTATTTGTAAAACCGTGATCTAAAGTCCTTTGGTTCGCGCGCGCCAAAGGACTTTAGATCACGGTTTTACAAATAACCGTAATGTAAAGTCAATGACACGCGGGCCGGAAAAGGGCCATTAATTACGGTTTAAAACCGTAATTAAAGACGTCGCCATCTTTATTGACGCCCGCGTAGATTACGGTCCAGAACCGTAATGTAACACGGTTTTGGACCGTAATTAAAAGCTCGCGTCCACCAGTGCGTCAACATCATCAATAACTGACTGAGTGCCGTCTTCATTGTCTTAGTCAGTAAGCCCTCGCTCTTCACTTCTCCAACCGCCCCGTGTATCCAGCTCGCCCATGAAGTGCTTGTAGATATTCTTCGCCCGGTTACGTCTCGCTTTTTCTTGACGTAACTGTTACAAATTTGTACATTTGTTTAGTTATACAAATAAAAAATATTTTGTTAAATTTTATTCCTTAATAATTAGAAAGAATATTGTAAAGTCCTTAAACTCTTCAATCTGGCGATGGTCGTAGAATATCTTCCACTCCTCCTCCGTGATCATACCATCGTACACTACCCACGCGGTGACCTCTTGGAGCCCGGTTGGTAATCCAGCCATCTACCAAACCGATGCTTGAACTGTCCGCAGTGGATGTCGCTAGAAGTGATTCAATCTTCGTCCGAAGTTCATCCGCACCTTGTACTTCTTCTGCACCATCTGTCATATTATGTCTTTGTCTGCTTTTTCTTGATCTTTCTAGTCCTTATAATCGAGCAATGGGATTTTACCATCAATCCCAAGTAGGAAGCAACTTCCTTCGACCCACCCGATGTCGGAGGTACTTGTCCCAGATCAATCGATAGGAGAATCTTTCTTCTCCTTCAACCCACGGTCGGTCCCACGTCCCTTCCGAGGGGGCTGCGAAGTAATGCAGCTGGTGGTTCTTCGGTAGGGACGTCATCGTCAATATCATCCAGCCCCAACCGTAGTCCTATTTGACTCTATCGTCAGGATCCATAATCGAAATAATAACAATTAACAAGGTTTATACGAACATCTACTGAATCAAATATGAAACATGACAATTAATAATATTTGTCAACCAAACTACAAAATAACATTTCATCGTTCAATCCATAATCCTTCATTGTGGTCGGACCTTCGATATTCAAAATTAGTTACATTATCTACCTCCATCGGTAACCAATAGGTAATCTGTTTCATCTTCACAGTCGTATTCTCTCATCAACAATATTATCATCCCAACTATCGATCTTTACTCTGCATTACTAGACCTCTGGGATTAGATTGATCACGACAGTAGAATACTTGTTTTGCCTTTGATGCAACAATAAAGGGTTCATCATAGTAGAGCCGCTGTCGTTAAATCAACTAGCTTCATACCATGACCTCCTCACGATATCCCTGTTTGTTGTCCAACCCTTTGCAACGAAATACGCAAGTTTCATAACTAGTGTAATTCAAGACCCAATATCCTCAATAACACCATAATTTCGTTCTTCAGTGTGTTACGACTTGTTCCTGTGAAAATGTCTTGTGAAGCGATAAGATGCACACACTATTCTGGTTTGTCGATTTACAATCTTGACGTGCAGTGTAAAAAGAAAATCCATTATATCATATCCTTATACGACAACACATCGAGATTTGGACCAAGTGCCAACATTGGATCATTTCATCCACGCTCCTTGAATCCTCATACAACACCTTCTGTCTGAAACCACTTAACAAGTTGCATTCTGCTCTTTTTTTAATTTGGCATACTCATCGTTGGGTGTTTTGTTTTTGAGGTACGCTAGGTGTGCATCGAAAATACGGTTTCAACAACTTCTGAATGATTCAACACACCAGATGTGCCTTGTTCAATGTATCAATCAACTCTGCATAATTTTTTTCCACAGGTACCACCCCTTTAAGCCTGCCATCATGTCTTGCTTTCGGTAATCCAATAACATCAACACCATCTAAGTATGAGTGCAGAATCAACTACTTCCTCTGTTACTGTCCCTTCAATTATGCTCCCCTCGGGCGCCGAGGTTTCATTTTCTTTTTCAGTATACCCCATATTCTCTCAAACGGATACATGTATCGAAGGTATAACGGACCACAATGTTTGATCTCTCTAACAAGATGAACAAGTAGATGCACCATAATATCAAAAAACGAAGGAGGAAAATACATTTCCAACTGCACATGGTGATCACAAGTCAGTTCTGTAGTTTATCCAGCGTCTCCACATCAAGCCTTTACACGATTCCTTTGAAGAAAAACACATAATTTGTATAGTTTCCTGACATCAGCTGGAAGGATTCACGGAGAGCAACCGGAAGTAAGTGCTGCATCAGCACATGATAGTCGTGAGACTTCATCCCTACCAATTTAAGATCAGACATTGATACCAACTGATATGTTCGATGAGTAACCGGATGGCACTTTTAATATGACGAAGAGAAACTACAAAAACTATTTTCTCTTCTTTGGATAATGTATGACACGCGGAGGCAAGAATGTTCTTTTCCTCTTTGTTTGTGGCGCGAGCTCTTCTCGTATACCCATCAACCAGATCTTTTCTACCCTTTAAATGGTCTTTTTTCTTTCCTTTCACGTTAGTGTGTCCGCAGATACACTTTCACCAATGTTTTTCTCCACGTGCTAGCATCAATGCAATGTCTCACCTCTAAATGTTGCCAATATTCAAGTTCCCAAAATATTGATTTTTTTCTTCCAGATGCTAATTTTCAGTGGCTTTAATGGTGGACCGAAGTTGTTCACAACATTCTTCAACTGATTGTAAGTCTCAGCGAAGATAGTGGTGGTCGAGCGACTGCATGATCCGTTTTCCATCAACTCTTTTGTCATCTTACGGTATTTGTGCCCTTTAGGAAGGAATTTCCGATGGCCATGTACATTTTTTCCACTGTGTTTTAACCGTATACTGCAAGTTCTATCTCCACCTATAGGGCATCTAGAGCTCCTTTAATTGTTATCCCGAGAGGTTAACCATATGCAGGAAATCATTGATCGTACAAAACAACATAGCCCGGAGCGTGAAGTTTTCCATACCATGAATCATACACCGTCGCACCTTCATTCCACAACAATTTTAATCGTCAATAAGTGTTGTAAAAACACATCAATTTGTTTCCCGGTTGTTTGGGACCCGATATCAACAGAGAGAGGAGAATATGTCTGGGTTTTCATACACAACCATGGTGGCAGATTTATATGTCAATAAAACAGGCCAGTACTGTGTATACTGCTCAAAGTGCCATAAAGGGTTCATCCCATCAGTGCATAAACCAAGTCTTAAGTTCCTTGGGTCTGTACCGAATTGAGGGTATACTCTTCAATGTTTCTCCATTGTGGTGAATCGGCTGGATGTCTCAATTTACCATCATCCTTTCTATGGGTAGCATGCCATCGGAGTTCTCAGCTCTTTTCTGAACTGCAAATAAACGTTTGAATCGGGGAATTATCGGTAGATACCACAACACCTTCGCAGGAGAGCCCACTTTAGTGCTTATTGGTTTCTGTCACCCTTTTTTACATAGCGTGATTCCCCACATTCAGAGCAATGGTCATCCAACTCATTCTCTTCCCATACACATTACACCCATTTGGACAAGCATGTATTTTTTTTATATTCCATACCCATCGACACATTAACTTCTTTGCCTCATAAGTTGTTGTGGGTATCACATTGTCCTTTGGTAGTACATTCTTCAGCAGTTTAAAAGATCTGTAAACTGACATCACTTCATCCATGTCTCGCCTTCAGATTGAATAGTTTTAGGACAACGCTCAATTTGTTTTGTGTTTGTGTTTTCACATCCACTGTACAACGGTTCCTTTGATGCTTGCATCAGATTTTCGATGATTTGGGTTTTTGGAAAATGTTTTCAACATCTTCCATCATTGCATTAAGGTCCTCATGATCATCTGAATCCTACCTAGTGAATCATCTTGAGTATCCCCAAAATCGTGTGAAGCATCCATTTCTGATTGTTCGCACGACGTTATCAGCACATTCAAACACTTGTACTGAATGTTACCATGCAGTATTGTTATGGCTTCATAATCATCTGTAAACCTCTATGAATCAGATATCCTTATCTTGTCTACCCTCGGTATTTGAAGTCGTTCTTGCAATCGACCAAGGACATCGTATATCCCTTATCCCTTGGTTTAAGATTGTCAACAAGGACTTTGCAAAATTTATTGACCCCTTCTAGGTACTTGATGTCCAATCTGTCACGTGCATCACTGAGCGCTCCATCTCCTTTTTCACACACCAGATGTCGTGAACCGTTTCCATTAATCTCCTCTTTTTTTTTATTTACAGATTTTAACAACCTAAACCTATCCATCACCGTCGATCTCACCTAGGAACAAGTTAATAATATACAGTAGTTCAGTGATAATTTCGGCAGCATTACCCTACAGTCTCCTAGTGTAGATATATATATATGAATTGTTCAATCACATATATATGTACACTAGAATAAACACTACGGTAATGCTGCTGAAATTATCACTGAACATTGTATATTATTAACTCATTCACAACCTAGATGGTGAGATCAAAGGTCATTGGACAGTCCCAACAGGGACTATCTAACATACCTCTATAGGTAAATCTCAGACAGGAATTCTATGTTTGAAGTTGATTTTCCATTGTTTTAATAGAAAAACAAAAATAAATTGAAACGTTTTAAATACCAACCTGATGAGTACTGATGTCAGCGCGAACAGCACAAGATAGAGAAGAGACAAGTAGACAGATTTTGCACGTAGTTATGACACCTATTCAATGAAATAATAATAAGGTTTTAATTTTATAAAAACTTGAATAATTGAACATATTAAACAAACGAACATAGCTAATTATTACCGGTTTTTTGCTCTCCTTGTCTTAATTCGATGTCTTCTACCTCAGAGCAACCTGCAAGAGATGAAAAAACTGAAACTGTAAGTATTATGAAGACGTTAAATTCGATGGAATTAGAATCAGCTTAAATTCTGGAAAAAACGGCATGACCTTTGCCATATTTTTAGACACTCCACATTTTTTTTAAGGCAGAAACAACACAGTAGCAGCATGAAATTTATTCTCAGTAAACCATACGAATTATTATCAGACAGACAAGTATATAATAATATATATGATCAATGAACAAAACAACCACCCCATTTCAAACTTAATCTCACATTTCACCGCACTATGCAAATATTATTCTAATGATTGCATAATACAAGCAGAATTTAGTACACGTTTATTCGTGACATATATAGTATTTATTCTAAAATCATAATCAGAAACGCAAGTGTTTTACCGTGGGTTCTGATCAGGCAAAACGGTGGCAGCGGTTGACAGCAGCAGTATGTGCGACAAGTAGAATAAGGTTAAATCCTGGAAAACATTTGGCATGACCATTACGTTTTTTTAGATACTCCACACTTTTTTTTGGCAAAAAACCACAATAGAAGTACCAACAAAATTAATAATATGTACATAACACCCCCAGAATCTAGCAACAACGCAACACTTACAACATATTAACACCCCACAAGTTTGCTTTATTAATTTACTTTGGGTTTTTAATTCATTAATATGCATGATATTTCTTCTCTACTACATATGTTCTAACATTTCTTCTTCTCAGTTTTGTTGTCTCTTGCATACAGAGACACACAGCAACCACAATAATAGCAACAAACAGCAACTCTAACTACTACTACATATGTTCTAACATTTCTTCTTCTCAGTTTTGTTGTTCTCTTGCATATACAGAGACACCAGCAACCACAATAACAGATAATTAACAACTCCATCAAAGCACAAAATCAGCCACTAATCAAAACATTCTACGTTTATTTACCGAAGTGGGATTCGGTGTTGACAGGAGGGACTGTGGAGGGGCGGAGGTGCGGTTGGACGCGTCTGTTGTCGAAACCAAGGAGTGGCCAGGCGGTACTGGAGGGGGAGCTAGGCGATGGTGGAGGCGGAGGGGCGGTGGTGGTAGTTCTCCCGTCTGTTGTCCCCGCGATGGAAGAAGGAGGGGCGGAGGCGCGGTGGAGCTAGCGAAGTCGAGACCGAGTAGTGGGGCGGTGGAGGGGCGAGCGTTCCGTTTTGTTATCGACGGGAGTGGGCGGTGGAGTGGAGGGTGGCTCGACGGGAATAGAGGAGGCGGTGGAGTTGGAGGGTGGTGGCTCGACGGCAAAAGATGAGGGAGTCGGGAATCGCCAATCGCAGAGGAGAGAACGGCGGGAGGAAGAAGAGAAGAAATGGCGACGGGTTTTTAATTAAGACTTTTAAACGACGGTTATTAGACAAAAAACCGTCGTTTAAAGGCTATGGACGGAAGCAAATAAACGGACGTTTCAAAATACCCGTGGTTTTAAATTATTGGCGTGACATTTAAAACGACGGTTCATTAGAACCGTGGTTATAGTAGCTTTAATAGACGGTTCCATACAACCGTCGTTTTTGCTTCTAAGAAGTGTAGTTAAACGACGTTATTACAAACCGTCATTTATCTGATGAAGCATGCAACATAACGACGGTTTTCCCCAAGAACCGTGGTTTATAATGTTTAAACGACGGTCTTTTTTAACCGTGGTTTAAAGTGCGTCATTTAAAATCATTTTTCTACGAGTTAGGCTTCTGTGCGAGAGATGCACAATACCACTTCTGATATGTCTCTGCAAGGGAGCACAAAAAATAAATTACAAAGAAATGCATCAACAAATATGGAATGAAGCAATTATGAACTAGCACTTATATTTAAATACATAATTGCATTTATTAAACAAAATGAGGTTTAGTTACTTACTTGTGCCAGAGGAGGAAAGTGCACAGTAATGGAAGAAGGCGGGAAACAAGAGAGGTGATTCACGGACTTGAATGTAGTGAGACCTGATAAAAAAAAATTAGATATTGTAGACTATACCATACATCAAACAATATTAATTACAAAGAGATTTAAAAAAAATCGGCATGACTTTTGCATAATTTTACCTATCCCATGCTTATTATAAGCATTCACCAACCATTCATCAACACAAATTTCCATCACAAATCAAACTAATACCAACTTTATCCATCAAACCAAATTTTATAATTTGTGGAAATCAAATACAAAGTAAAAAAAAGAAACAAACCATGCCTATTATTAAGCATTCACCAATTATTCAACAACACAAATTTCTATCATAAACCAAACTAATATATCCAAATTATTCATCAAACGAAATTCCAATAATTTGTGCAAATCAAATACAAAGTACAAAAGAGAAAAATGATAAGTTAGATTATATTACCGATTCGAAAATGAATTGTTCTCCGCTCGCTTTCAATCTACCATCAAATGGTAAGAAGCTTCTTAAGTATTTATCTGTAGAGACCAAATACGTATAGACACAAGAGAAACTCAGTAGTTGTGTTTGTTCCTTATAGCAGTTAGGTTGCAAATTTACAGTGAGTGAAGAGAATGAAGAGAATGAAGAGTTAAATTAAAAAAAAATTACCGGTTCCTAATGAATTGTTTTCAGCCCCTCTTCTCATCGGGCGGCGAGACGCGTGTAGCAATACCAATCTCTACAGAGGCAACACAGACGCAAAATAAATATGAATTGAGGGCGCAACACTATTTGCTTACAATCAGGGGCGGAGCTAGGAATTTTACATTAGGGGGGCCGGGATATATTTTGAATTTTTATCAGGATAGACAATGTGTGAGTGTAAGTTACTATTAATTGACTAAATGGTTGTTGTACAGTTAGTTTATAGTAACATAGTACCTAAATCAACAAAATATTTTCACACCAATCTAACGACTCATAAGATTGAACATATTCACATCAATTAGAATAATTTTATATTAAGTTTAACGACTATACAATACTCATATATATATACTACCGAATGTTTAATAGTATTTTTTACCAATGAAGAATTGGTTTTCATAACAACTCTAAATGATAGATCAAACTATAACTTACATAACAACCTAAATTGTATTTTCCAGTTTAACATGTTATCCATAATTTTCAATATACCTCTTATGCATCACACTCTTGTATTAACGATAATATAATCATAATCAAATATGTAAATTATAAACATTATCGTTAGCTGATTCAAACAAGCACAATAAGAATTTTTTTTAGTATAACTCTAATACAATCTACAGAGAGTGGGGAACTTAGTGTCAAAGATGATAACTCATCAACTCGACTACATTGTTTATGAAGACAAGGAGAAACTCTTAATTACTTAACTTATATTACTTGTTCGAACAAGTAAACTTACATTTGTGATTAGTACAAATTTTGTGCAATTAGATAAACAAAATATACATGCCATTTTCATTGCATAAGGAAAAAATAATTTAAAGATCCTCACCGCACTTTTACTATTAAATAAACAATACAATATTTAAATCCTTTTCTTGAAAACAAATTTAGTTTGAAATTTTTCTGATTTATGTGTTGTTTGCTTATTTATGCAAAAATAACTAGCAGAGATCTCACTCACCAATGTATATTTACAATGTATATTTACTTATGAAATGTGAATTAACAAGTAATTTTAAGTGGACAAATAAGCTAACCTAACTATACTTAAACAAATAATGCTCAACATTGTTCCACCCCTTATATAAGCATAATAAATCTAGCCCAAATAAGCTAACCTAACTATACTTAAAAGAAGGGCCAAAAACAGCAAAAAATTCACTCAACATTTCGTCAAACACCTTGTGTGCATACATAAATTTATTAGTTTAACAACCAAATCTTGCAAAGATTTCACACACACATAAATCAGCATCCACAATCACAATGTGACAAAAATCTATCAATTTTAACAACACATTAACAATTAATTAAACAAAACCGAAACTTACAAGTTAGGGTTTATACTCACCTATGCGCCTCTGTTGCTGGGCGGGAAGAGGGCGGCGACGACCACCGACGCGACGACCACCGACGGCGTGATGTCCGGCGAAGGCGGGAGGAGGAGGAGGGCGGGCGACGACAGTGTGGTGGCGGTGGCGTCGAGGTTTCGCAATTCGCCGCGGAGAACAGAGAGAAAAGGGGTTAATTAGGGCTAATGAACTCGTAATTGTGTCGAGGCGGGCTGGGGGGTTAATTAAAACGACCTATTTCGGCGGTTCTTTGTTAGGAACCGCCGAAATAGGCCCTATTTAATAATAAAAAAATAAAAAGACCTATTTCGGCGGTTCCTAACAAAGAACCGCTGAAATAGGTCGTTTTAATTAAAAAAAAGAAAAATAGAAACACCTATTTCGGCGGTTTGTGTAAGGAACCGCCGAAATAGGTCTCTTTTTTTTTTTTTATTATTAAATAGGGCCTATTTCGGCGTTCATCTAGGAACCGCCGAAATAGACCCCTTCTTTACATACCGCATACATCTCGGGCCCTATTACGGCGGTTTTATCTACAACCGCCGAAATAGGGGCGCCGAATAGACGTTTTTTGTACTAGTGGTAGGACGCAAACCCGGACCACGTTTGAAACTAGGCAGAGACTTCTACGATGAGATGGTCCGGGTTTGCAAAGTAGGATACAAACCCGGACCCTTAACAAAACACGCAGTAGTTGATGAAAATCAGCCTTTGACTCTGGTTTGACTTCCACTTGTTGCCTCAACCTCTAAAATCTTCATTTAAAAGCATTTTGTTGAGCATTTTATCCTGAAAACATATCAAATTGATCATTAGAGACAATTATAACAATAAAGTGTAAATAAAGCATTAAGGAAGGAATATAAAGTCATAATGTAGACAATTAAGCATGAATTAGCCTAGTA
This sequence comes from Limonium bicolor, assembly GCA_023374045.1. Lineage (NCBI taxonomy): Eukaryota > Viridiplantae > Streptophyta > Magnoliopsida > Caryophyllales > Plumbaginaceae > Limonium > Limonium bicolor. Next base: position 131,931,990 of record CM041778.1, read on the forward strand.
AACTTAGACAAATTCCTGACTTATCAACTTCCTCACACTTAATCTTTGCTTGCCCTCAGCAAACAGAAACATACTGAAATTTTACAGAAGGGAGACGTCAGTTTAGAACCGTGCACAAGGAGATCTAATAATGAAAAGCAGTCATAAAGAACAATGATCCACACTCGCAAGTTTTCATAAACAGTGAATTGAGAAGTATTTTCCAAAGGCTTAAGACACATAGTAAAACCACCTGACTCCAATTTCACTCAGGGACCTTTCCAATTAACTTTCCACATCCATGGACGACAAGGGGTGAGAAGTAATATCTTATTCCATATTACCTTTCATCACCACATACTCATAATCAGAAAGAATTTGCACTTGCATTTGAAATAAATTTCTTCAACTTTCTAAACAAGCATTAACTTTCTCTTTTATATCCCTCAGACTTTTCTCTCCATTCATGTAGCGTAGCGGTGTTGGGTCTTCTATCCCAGATCAGATGACCTTAGGTAGATGGGTGATGAGGCACCCCAAGGACTTAATTACCAAATGGACGAGGCCTGTTTCTGGGTTAAAAGTTCGATTAGAGGAGTACCTTGCCTTTGCTTCCTTCCTTTCATTCAAGAATCATTCCCAAAGTCCCCAAGTGAAATCAAAAATCAAAGAGCTACACTAATGGCTTAACTTTTTAATGAGAAATAGACAAGCATTAACAAAACTGACATACAAGCAATGCAACCAGAATTCCCACAACTGTTTTCCAGCTTCGATCTCACAAAAACTAGTGCTACTCGTGCGGTGTTCCAAACCAACTTATCCAACCACTGAATAAGACTCAGGTATGTTATGCAACTAAAAATTTGAAGGGCCAACAAAAATGTAGTGAAAATGAAGTGGTAGCCTTTAAAAAAAAGTTCAAAATTAGCACATTCGAATGTAATTGAGCATGAGCATGTGTAATTTCCCTTCCACACACTTAGAAATAAGCAATGCCCTCATTGCTTCATTAAAATGATTAAGACGGAAGGAAAACATAAATTCGCAGAAAACAATGTTCGCAAAATAAAAGAAGTTAGAAAATCACGCCCCTGGAGTATGGTGAAGACAATGTCCTCACACTTAGGTAAAAGCATCGGGGTGTTGAATTCTGCAGAAAATTCGACAGAGTTTCCTTTGGTTCCCTCAATACCTCACACGCAGCAAAAGCAGACCTGTAGCTCAAGAAATAAAACCAAAAGCCAATACTGACTTGCAGAAACAGTAAGCGTGCGGGTAAACATTATAGTTAATAAAACAAACCGAAAATAAAAGACAGCATTCGAATCCAAAACAAAAAGATGTACAACCAAAAGAAAACTTCTCAGAAACAACTAAGAGAATAAAAACATCAAAATAGCTGAAAAAGGTAGAAAATAAAATAACCCAAACTCCAGGAGCCTAGGGCTGTGGTGGAGGCTGTGACTGCGACCCATGCGGAAGATGTCATGCCTCCATACGGGCGAAGCGGGCATCATACTCAGCCATCCTCGCCTCCTGGTGAACCTCAGAAGCATGACGACGCGCCTCCAAAGAAGTCAAACGAACCCCATAGTTCTGAACTTGAGTGGACAAATCATCGAGGCGCGAGCCAAACTCATCAAAGCGGGTGGTGCACACCCCCTGCCAATCCCTGAACTCCACCATCAGCTCCTCAAATCCCTGCGTCTGATCTGCTGCAGGAACATCAGTATCCCTAACCTCTGAGGGTCCGGCCATATCGGCACCAGAAAATTGGGCGGCTCTCTCACCCGGTCGGGCACGACGACGCTTAATCCAACCATCCCCGATCTTCTCCCACTGAAACCGATGCATAGCTGACATGTCTAAGGGAGAAGCGGGAGTCTGAGGCCGCTCATCACTGAAGTCAACCCTTGCCCTCTCAAAAAGAAACTGCAAAAAGTGCGGGAAAGCAAGGGAAGCAGTACAATCCACATCCATGATCCGCAGAATATGATCAAAAATCACTAAAGGGAAAACTATAAGACAAGCTTCACGTGAAAACGCATCATCCAGCAGATGCCGCAAAAAGAAACAATCCAAGGAGTTAAGGTCAGCACACTCCCTAGGGCGAACATTATGCATAATGATAGCCAAAAGTAAACGCTCCAGCGGGGTCTGTAGCTTGTCCCCCGTCACAACTTGTTTATCCCTCAAAGACCGTCTCTGACGGTACTGCACCTCAGGGTCATTAACAATCAAACGCAAATAATGCTCCTTAGCCCTCTTCTTATCATTCTCCTCATGTTTCAGGGCCTCAGTAAAAGCATCATCAGCAAATCTTACACTCACCCCAAAATATTCCCTGATTTCTGAAGATCCTAACCGAATGACTTTCCCTTTCACCCTTGAGAAAATCACACTGAAATTATCTTCCTTCTCAGCATTGGCATAAAACAACTTAACCAATCTCGGATAATAGCTCCCCCTACCGAGATGCAACAGATTGCCCCAACCTTTTTCACCAAACACACTGTCCAAATTAAATTCAAAAATTAATTCAGGAGAAACTGACCTCTCTGGAATTATTTTCCGGTCCTTGACATTATACCAGTCAAAGGCAGCCTCACTGATGAAATCAGAGCGCACTGATTCTCGGAATTGAACTGATGGCGGCGGTGCAGGCGCCGCCGATGAAGAGGCGGCAGCAGTGGTGGACCGTCGTGCGCACTTCAGAGCCATTGGAACAAACAAAAACATATATGCTAGGAATTGAGCGTGACCGGTGCGAATAAGTGAGCAGTGGTGATTGGTGGTGGTCGGGTGAGTTGCTGGGAAAATCGGAACTCGGATGTGGTAATGCTAGTTCGGGAGTTTGGACAAAAAGAAATTTCAGGAGTGGTGGTGGCGTGAGGCGGGCTGGTAAAAATGGCGATAGCAGGTGGGATAGAGCACGAGAATCGACAGCGGGTGAGCGGCGACGAAGCACGGAGGTGGCGGTGGGGGTTTGAGTCGAGCTGGAAGTGGTGGCGGGGACGGTAAAGTGGAGTGTAGGTCAGGAGACTAGGCCGCAGAGGAGGACACTGGGACACTGGGTAGTGGTGGTGGGGCGATGCGAGTGAATGTAGTAGTGGAGGTACGGCGACTGTGGGTCAAGAAGATGGGAGGCTGGGACGGGAACAATGGTGAAAGCAGGGCGACTGGGTAATTGGGTAGCGGCACGAGGAAGAAGGAAGTAGATTTAGGGATTAGACTCGCGCGCCCTCTTTTGTTCCTGCTGAAAACTTGGTCCGGGTTTGTAAACCAATACGCAAACCCGGACCATACGAAAAACACGCCAGTAAGTACCGCGCTTATGCGGTCCGGGTTTGTAAACCCATACTCAAACCCGGACCACGTCCAAAAGTAGCCAGTAAGTAGCGCGAACTCTTGGTCCGGGTTTGCAAACCAGCACGCAAACCTGGACGACCTCCAAAACATGCCAGTAGCTTCGCCCAACTATTGGTCCGGGTTTATAAACCAAGCTCTAAACCCGAACCACGCTCAAAAGTGGCCAGAAACTCCAATTGGTAACTGATGTCCCTCCAAACTCCTGAATTCACCTTCAAACCCATGAAAAACTAAACAAAACATGTCTAACAAAACACGTTAGCCCAAAAATAAAGAATGAAAAACAATAAAACCTATGAGAAATAAACAAAAACGAAAATAATAAAACTCACAAAACTGGGTTGTCTCCCAGCCAGCCACCCGTCTTTTCGGTCTTTGGATAGACTGTGCATTGAATAATCAGTATGGAGGATCAGAGACCGTGATCACCGAATGGACTTCAGCAATGTCACCACTGAGATAATGCTTCGGCTGAGACCCGTTAACTTTGAATGTTTCCCCTTCTGTATTGATCAAACCGGTGGCTCCATAGGGCGAGACATTTGTCACTGTAAACGGTCCAGACCAACGAGACTTCAGCTTCCCGGGAAATAGTTTCAGACGGAAGTTGAATAGAAGAACCTTATCCCCACATGAAACTCACGCTTGATCATAGCTTAGCATGCATGCCCATCTCTCGTCCTCTCCTTATAAATTTTGACGTTTTCATAAGCTTCCTCTCAAAACTCCTTTAGATCACACAGCTGCAACTTACGCTTCTCACCAGCCTTTTGAAGATCGAAATTCAGCGCCTTTATTGCCCAAAAAGACTTGTGCTCCAACTCCACAGGTAAGTGGCATGCCTTGCCAAAAACCAACTTGTACGGGGACATACCTAAAGGTGTTTTAAATTTTTTTTTAAAAGCAGGTTCGGATATGCCACAAGGCGCAATTCTAACTTAAGGGACCAATCTCGCCTCGAAGATGTGACGGATTTCTGGAGGATCCACTTAAGTTCTCTGTTTGTGATCTCAGCTTGCCCGTTCGTCTGTGGATGGTATGGAAGAGAAACCTTATGCCGTACACCATATTTCTGTAGAAGAGCCTCAAACTGCTTGTTGCAGAAGTGTGTTCCCCCGTCACTGATGATCGCTCGTGGGACCCTAAAACGGGTAAAGATATTCCTCTTTAAAAACTTGAGCACCACTCTCGCATCATTTGTCGGTGCTGCTATCGCTTCAGCCCACTTAGTGACATAATCCACTGCTACCAAGATGTAGAGGTTGCCCTGAGATGATGGAAACGGTCCCATGAAATAGATGCCCCAAAGATCAAACGGTTCAACCTCCAAGATCGAATTCAATAGCATCTCATGACGTCTGGATAAATTCCCCTGCCTCTGACATTAGTCGCATATGAAAACAAACTGATAACAGTCCTTATTCAGATTCTTCCAGAAGAAGCCGGCCTCCAAAACCTTTGCGGCTGTCCTAGCCGGACCAAAATGACCCCCTACTTCTCTAGAATGGCAATGTGTCAGGATGTCTCTAGCTTCATTCTCAGATACACAACGGCGAATCATACCATCTGCATAGACCTTGAACAGAAACGGGTCGTCCCAAAGGTAATGCTTGACCGTGGAGAAGAACTTCTTCTTCTACTGATACGACAACTCTGGAGGAATGATGCCCTTGGATAGGTAGTTCGCGATGTCAACATACCAAGGGTCCATAGAATGACCGATCATGTAGACATACTCGTCCGGGAAATATTCATTGATTGGCCCGCCATCATCTGGAACCTCCATACGGGATAAGTGATCCGTCACTCCGTTCTACGCTCTAGGTTTGTCTCTAATCTCAATATCGAATTCCTGTAAAAGCAAAATCCACCTGATCAAACGAGGTTTAGCATCAACCTTCCCAAAGAGATACCTGAGAGCGGAGTGGTTGGTGTGCACGATGACTTTGCTGCCAATGATGTACGGTCGAAACTTATCACAAGCAAAGACGATCACCAGCAACTCCTTCTCCGCCGTGGCATAGTTCTTCTGCGCCTCATTCATAGTCTTACTAGCATAGTAGACTATCCTCAATACCTTGTCATGCCTCTAACCCAAAGCTGCTCCCAATGCGTAGTCGCTGGCATCACACATAATCTCAAAAGGCAACGACCAATCAGGAGCAACAATAATAGGTGCAGTAACCAATTTAGCTTTAAGCAAATTAAACGCATCTAAGCACTCTTTTGTAAACTCAAATTTAGCATCCTTAAGTAATAAATCACTAAGAGGCTTAGAGATCTTAGAGAAATCCTTAACAAAACGCCCATAAAAACCTATGTGACCGAGAAAAATTCGGACATCCTTTACCGATGATGGTGGTGGCAGTTGCTCAATGACTTCAACCTTGGTCTTGTCTACCTCGATCCCTTTCTTGGAAATCTTGTGTCCGAGCACGATGCCTTCCTGCACCATGAAGTGGCACTTCTCCCAATTGAGCACCAAGTTAGTCTCCCTGCATCTAGCTAAGATTAAATCCAAGTCTCTCAAACATGCATCAAAAGTCGGTCCAAAAACAGAAAAATCATCCATAAAGACTTCGATGCACTTTTCAATAAAATCAGCAAAGATAGTAGTCATGCATCGTTGAAAAGTGCCTGGTGCATTACATAAACCAAAAGGCATGCGACGATAAGCATAAGTACCATACGGACATGTAAAAGTGGTTTTCTCTTGGTCCTCCTTAGCAATTGGAATTTGAAAATAACCAGAGTAACCATCTAAGAAACAGTAATATTCTTGTCCCGCAAGCCTCTCTAGCATCTGATCAATAAAGGGAAGGGGGAAGTGGTCTTTCCTAGTGGCGGCATTTAGCTTTCTATAATCAATGCAAACTTTATGCCCAGTAATAGTACGCTGAGGAATTAATTCACCTTTATCATTAGGAACTACAGTTAAGCCCCCTTTCTTGGGTACTACATGAGTAGGACTTACCCATTCGCTGTCAGAGATAAGATAGATTATACCTGTGTCCAATAGCTTGATAACTGTTAAATGTGGGAGAAGGATTTAGAAAAGAAGGGGAGAGGGAAACGAGAGACGAGAGCGAATGTTTGAAGAAGATGGAATTTTCTATTGTATTGGATGATCTGGAATGAAGCTCCTGGTTACATATTTATACACCCCTGAGTGAAATGAAAAGGGAAAGAAAAAGTATGAGAATAAATGCTAACTCCTAGATCTGGAAAGTAATAAATTATATCCTAAGTATGAGGATATGTACTAACTCCTAAATCTGGAAAGTAATAAATAATATATCCTAAGTATGAGGATATATACTAACTCCTAAATCTGGAAAGTAATAAAATATATCCTAAGTATATTAACATATCCTAACACCCCCCCTCAAATCGAAGAAATGGAAGAAGATTTCATCGATTTGCTAGCACATTAATCATCCCCATGGAGTCAAGTTGACGACGATATTCTTTCCCGGTGAGAGCCTTGGTTAGCATATCAGCTTTCTGAAATGAGTTAGAAATGTGTGTGACATTGATGAGGCCGGCTTTGATTTGATCACGAACGTAATGAACATCAATCTCGATGTGTTTTGTACGTTCGTGGAGGACCGGATTCCTTGCAATGAAAACGGCAGACAGATTATCACACCGGAGAGGAATGGGTGTGATATCAGGGACACCCATCTCGTGAAGAAGACGAGAGAGCCATGCCAGCTCAGTGGTGACACGACGGAGGGCACGATATTCAGCTTCGGCGGAGGAAAGGGAGACGCATGTTTGCTTTTTTGATTTCCAGGAGATAGGTGCACCGCCAAGGAGAATGTAGTAACCGCTTATGGACCTGCGAGAAATAGGACAAGTGGCCCAATCTGAGTCGCAATATGCGATGAGAGAGAAATTATCTGAATTATTGAAGAAAATGCCATATCCAAGAGTCCCTTTTATATATCGAAGAACGTGGATGGCAGCATCCCAGTGATGTTGACAAGGCTGATTGTTGAATTGGCTTAGGAGTTGGATGCTGAAGTTCAAGTCCGGACGGGTATTGATGAGATAATTAAGTTTTCCCATAAGCCGTCGGTAAGCTGTGACATCTGATAATGGTTGACCATCATGAAGATGTAGCTTAATGTTAGGAGCCAGGGGGCTAGCAACAGGCTGTTGGGAATCGACATTATAATCACGAAGAAGATTGGTGGCAAATTGATGCTGAGTGATTCCAACGCCGTTGATGGTATGGTGATATTCCATCCCGAGAAAACGACTTAGATTACCCAAGTCTTTAATTTTAAAAAGTTGGTGAAGAGTATCCTTGACATGTCGAATTTTGGTTTGATCATTCCCGCAAAGAATTATATCATCAACGTAGACTCCGAGGAAAAGAATAGAGTCATCTTTGGTCCACTTGAAAAGAGAATGATCGTTCTCAGATATAGTGAATCCGAGATGAGTGAGAGTGGTGGAAAGCTTGGAGTACCATTGTCGAGAAGCTTGTTTCAAACCGTATAAAGATTTTTGAAGCCTGCAAACTAACCCCTTGGTTTCAATCTCAAGACCATCGGGGGTTGCATATAAATCTCCTCGTGAAGATCTCCGTGAATAAAAGCGTTGTTGACGTCAAGTTGGTGAATAAACCAATGACGCTTAACGGCTACGCTGATCAAAGCACGAACCGTAGTCATCTTGACTACTGGAGAAAAGGTTTCATCAAAATCTTCCCCATATTTCTGTGTGAAACCCCGAGCAACCAACCGAGCTTTATACCTTTCTACGTCTCCGTTAGTTTTGTATTTGACCCGATAGACCCATCTACAAGAAATACATCTTTTTCCTTTTGGAAGTTTCACAAGACTCCATGTGTTGTTGTCTTCAAGAGCTTTTAACTCTGCCGCCATTGCTTCCCTCCATTCATGATGTTGACAAGCCGCTTTGTAAGATCTTGGCTCATCTGGACAATAACTAGCGACTTGGCAGCACATGACACGAGATGGGCTCAAGTCCGTCAAGGAATTCATACTGGTAATGTATTGAGCTTGAGGGGCTTTAAGACGAGTAGCCAAAATCTGAGAGAAACAGTCAATAGACGCTTGATTACACTCGTAATCATGGAATTTAGCAGGGGGTTGCCGGCTGCGAGACGATCGTCTAAGGTGTGAGATTGACGGATTGTGACAAGAGCCATCAGTTTGCTCTTCAGGATCATTAGTGTCAGCGGAGCAATAGAGTGTTGAGAATGAAGAATGGTCTCAGTGTGAGAAATACAGTCATTCTCGGAAGGAGGATCACGGATGCTGTTACTTATGTTGTCTGGACTACTATCCACTTGTTGTGTCATTCTCTGAGTGGAATTATCATCAATGTAAGTGGAAATTGGCTGATTATCTTGTTGAGTCATCGTTTCTGGTCGAGAGACGGGAACATCAGAAGAAATGTCGACAACATCATCATCACAAGGAATGGGAAAGGTAGAAACGGTGTCATTTTTCCCTTCGTTTATGAGAGGAAATATATTGTCGAAGAAGGTGACATCGCGGCTCGTGATTATCTTACGTTCATCTAATAATAATAATCGGTGCCCCCCCCTTTTTAGATAACCCAGGCCCAACATACACGGCCTTGGACCCGCGATTATCAAATTTGGTGTGCGGAAGATGTGGGCCGGTGTGATACGCAAGGCAGCCAAAGGTGTGAAAAGTATTGAATTTAGGTGGGACACCATGGAGAAACGCATACGGTGAAGTGTTATTTAAAGTAGAAGAGGGCAAACGATTTATAAGATGAGTGGCCATTAAGATGCTTTCTCCCCAATAATCCATCTCTAATCCGGATTGAAAAAATAGAGCACGAGCAGTTTCTAACAAATAACGATGTTTTCGTTCTACTATGCCGTTTTGTTGAGGTGTGTGAACACATGTGGTGTGGTGAAGGATACCTTTGTCATAAAAGAAATGTTTCAAAATGGTAGAGGATCCCAATTCGTATGCATTATCGGAATGCACAATTTTAACATGTTTGTTAAATTGTTTTTCAGCCATGAGAATAAAATGTTGTATGTGAAGGGTGGCTTCTGACTTTTGCTTCATAAGAATAGTCCATGTGCATCTGCTAGCGTCATCCACTATAGTCAAGAAGTATTTACTACCATCATGATTCGCATAAGAACAAGGTCCCCATATATCAAGATGTATAATCTCAAAGCAAACCTCAGATTTATGAACAGAATGTGGAAATGAAAGACGATGTCCTTTTGCACGAAAACAAATGTCACAGGCAAAACTCAAGGGAACATCCTCCTTGCTAACTAAACCCATTCTAAGCATCTTACTTAAAGGGGGATGACCCATTTTCATATGCCAAAACAAGGCTTTGTTGGTACGATGATCTCTAGGTGTGATATGCACACTATTACAACTGTCAAAAGTGGTTCGTTCCAAAGAATCCACATCCAAGGTATAGAGGCCATCTCTCTTGCATCCTATGCGCTTCCTACTCATCCAAGTAGGGCCCTGCACATAACAGAATCTCGATCAAAAACAACATTCAGACCTGTTTGATCAACCAGCTTACTTACGGAAATGAGGGCAAGATTGAAGCTAGGAACGTATAAAACATTCTCAAGTTTCAAACTGTTTGAAAATGTTACGGTGCCTATGGTGTCAATAGTTTCAGTATTTCCATTAGGCATAGTAACATAGCGAGGTTTAGACAATTTCCTCTTGTTACCCAAAAAACTAATATCACCAACCAAATGATCATTAGCACCAGAGTCTATCAACCACCGTTGGGAATTATCAGTAGTAAACTGATTATGAGTATTACCTGCGAAGCTGGCAGATTCAACATTGTTTTTAATAGCAGAGGTACTCTTTCCTTTAGCAGAGAAAACACTTGTCTGTTCCAGCATATCACAGATGCGATTAAACCTTTCTACATCCAAACCGTGGGAGTTGGAGTTGCCTTCGCCACGTTGAACTGTATTTGCGGAAGAGACTTTTGTTCCCTTCCACCAATCTGGATACCCCTTCAACTCAAAACAGTCCTTTTTAAGGTGACCGGACTTGCCACAGTGAGAGCACGCACAGTCGTTCCTTTTGCCAGTCTCCTCTCGTTTGTTCTTGAATCGGTTGTTTCGGTTCGAATCGCCCTTGCTCACAGTGTTGGCAAAAGAAGTCTCGACAGAATTTCTACCTGATTTGTTCGTACCGCGCTGTCTCTCTTCGTGGAGAATAACGGAATAGGCAGAATCCACGCTAGGTAAAGGGGATTTCATGAGAAGATTCCCACGGACGTTGATAAACTCTTCTCGAAGACCCAAAAGAAATTCGAAAAGTTTTTGATTTTCGATCATTTTGGCAATTTTATCACCGTAACCACAGACACAAGTATCAACATCGGAAACACTAGCAATTTCGTCCCACAATTTTTCCAAGCGAGCAAAATAATCTGCGACACTGGATGTACCCTGCTCTACCTGAGATAATTCTCGTCTCAATTCGAACAAGCGAGTACCATCTGACTGGTCGTATCTCTTGCACAACGCTTTCCACATGGCGCGAGAGGTACTGCGGGATATAAGTCCGTCGGCAATCGACGAATCTACGCTAGAAATGATCCAGGATCTGATGAGACCATCACAACGATCCCAGGCATCTCGTCGACTCTTCGCAACCTTGGACCGGGGTAAGGTTCCGTCAATCATTTTGATCTTGTTCTTGGCCAGAAGCGAGATCTCCATTTTCTTCTTCCATATTTGGAAGCCTTTTCCGTCGAATTTCTTGGCGGTAAGGGATATTCCTGGTTGATCTGCGCTAGTCACGGTCAATGGGTCTGAAGGGTCAAGTCGAGAGGTGCGCCTTCTGGGTTTGTCGACTTCGTCGTCTTCTTGCCTGCATCGGACGCTTCGTCATTTTCAGTCAAGCTTTGTTCGCTGTCGCTGTGTTTGGTTGCCATCGGGTAAGGCAAGTTAATTGTGGACAACCTGCTCTGGTACCATATTAAATGTGGGAGAAGGATTTAGAAAAGAAGGCGAGAGGGAAACGAGAGACGAGAGCGAATGTTTGAAGAAGATGGAATTTTCTATTGTATTGGATGATCTGGAATGAAGCTCCTGGTTACATATTTATACACCCCTGAGTGAAATGAAAAGGGAAAGAAAAAGTATGAGAATAAATGCTAACTCCTAGATCTGGAAAGTAATAAATAATATATCCTAAGTATGAGGATATGTACTAACTCCTAAATCTGGAAAGTAATAAATAATATATCCTAAGTATGAGGATATATACTAACTCCTAAATCTGGAAAGTAATAAAAAATATATCCTAAGTATATTAACATATCCTAACACCTCCTTCTTAACTACCTCTTTCATGTGCGGGTTCAGTCTCCGTTGGGGTTGTCTCAATGGCTTGTAATCCTCCTCAAGATAAATGCGGTGGGTGCAGAATGTAGGAGCAATGCCTTTGATATCAGCAATGGACCATCCTAGCACCTCTGTGTTCCTCCTCAAAATCTGCAACAAAGCTTCCTCCTGCTCATCAGTTAAAGCATTAGAAATAATAACAGGTAAATCAGTAGGAGGAACTAAGAAAGCATATTTAAGGTGACTAGGAAGAGGTTTAAGTTCAAGAGAAGGTGGTGATTCCACAGAAGGAGCTAGTGTCTTTGGAACTCGGTCCAGCGGTTCCTCCTCGATTCTGTGGTTCTTCCTATATGGCCTCCCAGCAGAGAGCTGAAATGTTGTAGCAGAAACCTCGGAATCATCATGAGTGGTCTCTATGGAATCTACCAAACACTTCTCCAATGCATCCAGCTCTGTGGGGCTGTAAGAATAATCCTGCATCAAAGTGTCAATACAATCTAAACTGAAACAAGCATGAACATCTGAAGGGTGAGTAGCAGCCTTGGTCATATCAAATACAAGCTGCTCATCATGTAAACATAGTATAATCTTCCCTCCTTCAACATCAATGAGAGTCCTAGTTGTGCGCATGAATGGTCGACCTAAAATTAGCGGTACTACCTTGTCTTCCTCCATGTCTAAAATAACAAAGTCAGCAGGGAAAGCAAAAGTACCAACTGAAACAATTAAATCTCTGACCACCCCTCTAGGTAAGATAATTGACCTATCAGCTAATTGCATAGTAATCCGGGTAGGTTCACACTCTCCTAAGCCAAGCTTTAAATACATGGATAAGGGCATCAAATTAATGCTCGCACCTAAATCACATAAACCCTTACCGCAATTTACATTACCTATCACGCACGGTATGACCGGAGTACCTGGATCATCAAGCTTAGGTGGAAGCTTCTTCGAAAGAACAGCGGAAATGCTCTCAGTAAGCTGCAGAGTATCCTTCTCCACTAAAGATCGCCTATTGGACAGGATCCCTTCATGAACTTCACTATATTGGCATCTGCTTCAAAGCTTCAGAAAAAGGAATGTTAATAGTTAGTTTCTTAAAGATAGGCAAAAACTTACCAAACTACTCATCCAAGTCTCTCTTCTTCAACCGGTTTGGAAAAGGAACTGGCGCTTCAGCAACTGCGCGACGTGGAGGTGTGTTAGTCTTAGTAGTCTTGCTAACCGTCACCTCCTCCTCAGCTGGTTCTTCCTGAGAACCTGCTGGTGTAGTCTCTTCATTCTGCTCTACATTAGGAAGAGGAACTTCAGCTTCAGGGACCACCGGGTCAAGCTGTGTACCACTCCTCAATGTGATTGCCTTGGCGTGCTCTCTCGGATTCTGCTCTGACTGACTAGGCAAGGAAACCAAAGGACGCTGAGCCAACTGCTGGGATATCTGAGACAGCTGAGTCTCGATGTTCCTATTGAAAGTCCTCTGATCGTTATTGAAGGTTCTCTGCTCCTGATTGAAGGCTTCCAGCTCACTAAATTTCTTCGTATTAACTGTGATGAAATCATTCATCCTGGCCAGAACCTCATCCATACTAGAAGACGCTCCAGCACCCGAATTCTGCGCTTGCTGATTCTGTAATGGCTGCTTCTGATAGGAAGGATTATACTGCTGCTGAGGTCTCTGATTGTAGCTGTTGTTGCCACCAGCTTGGTAACGATTCTGCTGCTGAGCGTGGTAACCCGGATTGCCTTGATTCCCAAAATAATTACCCGGTCTGTTACCAACATAATTTGCTGCCTCTTCTTATGGTGGAGTACATTGGCATATGTTTGAAGCTCTACCACAATACTCACAAGGTAGAAAGACCTCAAGAACAGCTGCTGCATTTGACTGCGGATTCATCACTGCACACATACGCTCAAACTGCTTTGACATCGCTTCTATCTTGGCAGCCAGAAAAGTATTCGAATCCACTTCATAGACTCTAGCAGGTTTCTTCGGTGCAGCTTCTCCAGCTCTAGTACCTCCCCACTGATTAGCTATTGTAGTAATAGTCTCCAACAGCTCTTTAATTCGTGTAATGGGCAACTCCATCAAACTACCTCCAGCGCATGTATCAACCAACAACCGGCTAGACGGATCCAAGTCCTTGTAAAAAGACTGTCGTATAACCTCTTCACCTAGTCCGTGATGTGGTACCTTCCTTACTATCCCCTTAAAATGTTCCCAAGCTTCATATAACGTCTCACCAACGAACTGCTTGAAGTTTGTAATTTCACCTCTCATGGTTAGCATCCGTGAGGGTGGAAAATACTTCGCCAGAAATGCATTAGCCAACTCTTCCTAGGTGGTAATACTGTCGGGCGCCAGTGAGTTCAACCATTCAGCTGCTCTATCCCTCAGGGAGAATGGAAACAGAGTGAGCCGAGCAACCTCCTGCGAAGCTGGCGTCGAACACGCTCCTACCAATCTCAGGAATGTGGTGAGGTGGACATTCGGGTCTTCAGTAACCATCCCGCTGAACTGAGGTGCGTTCATTACCATTGTCACGTAGTGGGTCTTGAACTGCCACTGCACTCCTACCGGTAATGCGGGAATCACTATCGGCGACACCAACCCTTCAACACTTGGGCGGGTATAGTCCCTCATCTGCCTCTCGTTATTCGCCATGTTAACTGCTGGTTGCACTTCCGGAACCTCTTCGCCAGCAGGTGGTTCAGGGACCTGCTCTTCAACCGGTGGATCCAGATTCAAATCCCTGCGAAGCTGTCTTGCGAATCTCTCGATCTCAAGATTGAGCTCGAACTCCGGTTCTCCTGCAGAGCGGTTTTTAACCATAAACCGAGAGTTAGTAAACTGAAGCTATAATAGCGTAAATTAAAAGAACAAAAGCAATTAAATTAAAACAACAAGAATCAGAAAAAGATAAAAAGAGATAAACTCACAAATATGCAGATAAAAATCCTAACCACTAACCACAGAATATTCAAATAAAGGAATAAAATCAGAAATAAATCTGGAAGATAAAAGAATACTAAAACAAAATCAAAACAGAAAAGAAATTAGTTAACTAAAACCAATTAACCAAAACTAAAAAAAACAAAATAAATTTATCTAAACTAGTCTAACCTACCGGTTGAACTAGTCAAAACCAAAAGCAAAAGAAACGGATGTTAAACAAAACTCGACCAAAATAAAATAAAGAAATAATGAAGAAAAATATAAAACAAATAAAATAACTAATAAAGATAAAATAAACAAAATAAAGATTAAATAAGACTAAACTAAATACCGTGCCTCCCTGGCAACAGCGCCAAAAACTTGTTGGGGTAAAACCAAACGGCAAGTGTACCGGTCAATTCTAGCAAGTTTTAATAGAGAGTATTCCCTAAGTATCGAACCAGAGGAGGCGATGTCTAGTTTAAATCTTTACTAACCGGAAAAGAAATAAAAGAACTAAATAACAAATTAAAACAGGAAATTGGGGTTTGATTTGATGACAATTAAAAACTGTAAACAAAACGTAAAACAGTAAAGAGCAAGAAAATAATTGTTGTGAAACTGATTGGGAAGGAGATCCCGGTTTACTATTGCTCCCTAAATCCGCAATTCCTATTCTAGAGTGATTTCCAAAATAATTCTGAGTAAAACCCTAGGTCAAAGTTAATTCACCTCCGGTCTCTCCCGCTCAGCAAATTCTAGTTAGCAAAGACCGAATTCTAACTCTCGTTACGAACCCACTGTTTACTAACCGCCTAAAGAACAATCTAGATTATCAATCAATTAGCAATTAGAGGAATTACCGTCTCTAAACTAACCGGTAATTTTCCTGAATTCATTGAAAGCCGCATTCGTCACATATAAGCTAACAAAATACTAATCTTTATAATTGGCCAAATTATAACGATTAAAGAAATTAAGCAAGGAAAATAACTTTACTCAATTGAATTGTATTAAATCACAAAGGAACAGGAATAGCAAATTCAGGGTTACATAGCAAACCGAAATCTAAAAGGACTACTCAGCCATTGGCATGGTTACAATAAGAAAAACTGTAATGAGTAGAAATAAAGAACAAGAAGAAACTCTGTTCTGACACTTCTGGTGAAGTCTCTGTGATGAATCTCTTTCTTTACTCTGCTCCAGGCTCCCAATCAGAATCAATCTCAAACTAAGCTAATCTCTCTGTGTTGTAACGTGACTAATTATGGTGTAAGTAGGCATCCTTCTAACGTTGGCCAGACTCTCCTTTTATAAGCCTCAGAATTCTATCTTTTATCTAACCTAAATAAGCGACCGCTGGAAGATATAATAACAGATAACTAAAGATAAAACAACTAATCCGTTATTTTCGTAGCAAAACTGGCGCTCCGCTTATATTGGTCCGGGTTTGCAAACAAGTACACAAACCCGGACCACCACTAAAACTAGGCAGAGAGTTCTCGCTTGAGGATGGTCCAGGTTTGCAAAGTAGGACGCAAACCCGGACCACGTCTGAAACTAGGCAGAGACTTCTACGATGAGATGGTCCGGGTTTGCAAAGTAGGATACAAACCCGGACCCTTAACAAAACACAGCAGTAGTTGATGAAAATCAGCCTTTGACTCTGGTTTGACTTCCACTTGTTGCCTCAACCTATAAAATCTTCATTTAAGCATTTTGTTGAGCATTTTATCCTGAAAACATATCAAATTGATCATTAGAGACAATTATAACAATAAAGTGTAAATAAAGCATTAAGGAAGGAATATAAAGTCATAATGTAGACAATTAAGCATAAATTAGCCTAGTAAACTTAGACAAATTCCTGACTTATCACTAAGCCTACTCAATACTTTAACCAGTACACTGATTCTCAAGACTACAACCAACTGAGCTTGACTCAAATCTTAAACTGTTACTTGCTCAAAAAGCTGAGGATATGTCTTCTTCATTTCTTCTTCGACCTCCCACGTGGCTTCCTCAGTCCCATGATTCGACCACAACACCTTGACCATTCGAGTGGACTTCGATCAGGTCTCTCTGGTCTTGGTGTCCAATACCTTAATGGGGTAATCCTCGTACGATAGGTTCTGCTCCAACTCCAGCACCTCAGGCTGTAGAACGTGGGATGGGTCGGGCACATAACGCTTCAGCTAAAAGACATGGAAAACATTATGGACTCTCTCCAGCTCACCAGGTAGTGCCAACCTGTAGGCCACCTCTCCAATTCTTTCTAGGACCTCGTAAGGACCCACGAATTTGGGGCTCAACTTCCCCTTCTTCCCGAATCTGATTACCCCTCTCACAGGAGACACCTTCAGGAAGACCCTATCTCCAACCTCGAATTCAACCGGTCTCCTCTTTAAATCAGCATATGACTTCTGCCTATCCTGGGCTGCTTTCATTCAGCTCTAGATGATTCGAACATGTTCCATCGTTTCCTCTATCAACTAGGGTCCTAATATCACTGTCTCACTGATGTCGCTCCAACATAAAGGGGTTCTGCATTTCCTCCCATATAAAGCCTCGTAGGGAGCCATCTTGATGCTGGCATGGTAGCTGTTATTATATGAGAACTCCACCAGATGAATTTTGTCTGCCCAAGTTCCTTGGAAATCCATAACACATGCTCGAAGCATGTCTTCTAAGGTCTGGATAGTCCTCTCTGTCTGACCATCAGTAGCTGGGTGAAAAGCAGTGCTCATCTTCAACTTAGTACCCATGGCCTTCTGAAACTGCTGCCAGAAATGGGCTAAGAATCTCGAGTCCCGATCAGATACTATCGTCTGTGGCACGCCCTGATATCTGACCACATACTTAATGTATGCATCCACTAGCTGACTCATAGACCAAGTGCTCTTCATAGGTATGAATCGAGCGGACTTGGTGAGTCGATCCATGATTACCCATATCTGGTTGAAACCACCCTTCACCGGCGGTAGCCCAACCACAAAATCCATAGAAATAGAGTCCCACTTCCATTTGGGTACCTCCAAAGGCTGCAACAATCCTCCCATCCTCTTATGCTCGAACTTCACTTTTTGGCAAGTGAGGCATCTAGACACGAACTCTGCTACCTCCCGCTTCTTCCTCGGCCACCAAAACAACTTCTTCAGGTCTTTATATAGCTTATCTTTGCCTGGGTGGACTGAGTATGAAGTGTTATGAGCCTCATTCATCAGTTTCTCCTTCACATTCATACAACCCTGAGGAACGCACCAACGGCCTCTGAATCTAAGAGTGCCATCATCGTGGATTTTGAACCCTTCTGCCTTACCCTCCTTCAGCTTCTCTCTGATCTGCTCCAACTTAACATCGCCAGGCTTTCCTTTGAGTATCTCTCCATAAATGTCAGAGGAGATGCTCATCTGGAATAGGCTCACCTCTCGCTCAATGCCTCCGGACTCCATCACCTCCAAGTCCAATCTTTGGAAGTCGTGAACCAATTCGTCTGGAAGGACCCACATGGAGTTCACTGAATGACTCCTCTTTCTACTTAATGCATCTGCCACCAAGTTGGACTTCCCTTCGTGATACAAAATCTCCAAGTTATAATCCTTAATCAGTTCCAACCATCTCTTCTGCCTCATATTCAGTTCCTTTTGGGTGAAAATGTACTTGAGGCTTTTGTGGTCGGTGTAGATCTTGCACGAGACGTCATAGAGGTAGTGTCTCCAGATCTTGAGTGCAAAAACCACGGCTGCCAACTCCAAGTCATGGGTCGGATATCTGGTCTCATACTCTTTCAACTGTCTCGACACGTAAGCGATGACTTTCCCCTTCTGCATCAGGACACATCCCAGGCCATACTTGGAAGCGTCGCTGAATACTTCGAACCCATCTGTCCCTGAAGGCAAGGTCAAAACTGGAGCGGTGGTCAATCTCTCTTTCAGCATCTGGAATGCCTTCCCGCAGTCGTCATCCCACTGGAATTTGATCACCTTCTTCATAAGGTTGGTGAGAGGTCTTGCTATTTTGAAGAAGTCCTTCACAAAACGTCGGTAATACCCTGCCAAGCCCAGAAAGATTCGCACCTCGGTCAAATTGTTGGGCCTTGGCTACTCCTTTACAGCTTGAATCTTCGACGGGTCTACCGAAATGCCTTTTCTAGTGATGACGTGGCCCAAAAATGCCACTCGGTCTAACCAGAAGTCACACTTGGACAGCTTAGCGTACAACTGCTGCTCTCTCAGCGTCTCTGCAATACTAATCTCAAATGCTCCTCATGCTCCCTCTCGTCCTTGGAATATATAAGGATGTCATCTATGAAAACCACCACGAACCGATCTAAGTAAGGGTGGAAGATGTGGAAGATGCGGTTCATGAGGTCCATAAAGACAGCTGGGGCATTAGTCAGTCCAAAGGGCATCACCAAGAACTCGAAGTGCCCATATCTGGTCCTGAAAGCGGTCTTCGGGATATCTCTCTCTGCCACTCTGAGCTGGTGGTAACCCGACCTCAAGTCGATCTTCGAGAAAATCCCTGCCCCCTGCAGCTGGTCAAAAAGGTCGTCTATCCTCGGCAAGGGATATCTGTTCTTCACCGTGATCTGGTTCAGCTCTCGGTAATCGATCCATAGCCTCATACTCCCGTCCTTCTTCTTTACGAACAGGACCGGGGCTCCCCAAGGCAATACACTCGGGCGAATGTATCCCTTATCCAAAAGATCCTCCAACTAGGTCTTCAATTCCTTCAACTCTGAAGGTGCCATCCGGTAAGGGGCTTTCGAAATTGGCGCTGAGCCTGGCACTAAGTTGATGCTGAATTCCACCTCTCGGTCTGGCGGCATACCTGGAATCTCGTCTGGGAACACGTCTAGGAAATCGCTTACTACTCGGATCTCCTCCCTCTTATCTGACTCCCAGCTCAGGTCTTGGACGTAGCAAAGATGCGTCTGCTGTCCCTTCTTTACTTGGGAGAGAATTGTCATTGCTGAGACAATCTTCACTCCGGGCTTCTCCTCCACATTTCTGTACGAGACTCTCCGTCCCGACGGTCCTCTCAGAATGATCTTCTGCTCGCTGCAGTCTATCCTTCCCTTGTATTTGCTTAGCCAGTCCATCCCCAGGATTATGTCGAAGTCGGTCAAGGCAAATTGGATCAAGTCCACTACAAAATTTTCTCCTTTGATGTCTATACTCACGTCTTTCATCACATTCTTACAAGTAATTACCCTTCCCGATGGTATAGATACAACTATAGGAGAAGTCTCACAAATCTCTATCCCCAATTTCCCAGCTAGACTATCAGATATAAATGAATAAGTAGCTCCAGTATCAAAAAGAATACGTGCAGGAGTACCAAGAACAGTGAAGGTACCTGCCAGCACGTCTGCCTCGGCCTCAGCTTCGGCCCAACTCATCACATTGATCTTCCCTGGGGCTCGCTGCTGGTTGCCTCGGTACTCCCCTTGGCCTCTATTACCGCCATTTCCGCCCTCTCCGCTACCGCACTGAGGAGCATCCCCGCGCTGATTCTCATTCGGACCCTTATTCTGCTGGTCGGGCTGCCTGAAAGAGCAGTCGCCGCTGTGACTTCTCTACTGACCGCCTCCCTGAGGGCTCTGGAAACACTCAAATAGTCGATGCCCCCGTCTTCCACAGTGAAAGCAGGTGACCAGGTTCCCCTCGCAATCCTTTCCCGGGTGATCTTTGTTGCACCTCTTGCAGTAAAAGTGCCTCTCCTGCCTGAGCTCTCCCCTCTGAGACTGGTGCTGGGACTGGTCACCTCGCCTCTGATCACCTCTCTGGTCTCCCCCATATCTTGGCCTCTCGTCTCTACGGTCCGAGTGAGGCTTCCACCTCTTCTCCGGCTGATGTCTATGGGACAGGTTCACTCGTCCCCTGGGTTCATCTCCTCCCTCCATCTTCCTCTTATTGCTGGCCAGGACCTCTTTCCTCTTCTGCTGCACCCTGTACAGGTTAGCAGCCTTCCCGTATGCATCTTGGAGCGTCGGGATAGTCAGCACGCTGAGAGCCTCCTACAAACTCCAGTTCAGCCCTCCCACAAATCTCTGCACCTTTGACGCCTCGTCGGGAACCATCGTAGGTGCAAACCTAGCCAGCTCCAGGAACTTTGAATGGTACTCCTTGACGCTCAACGACAGTTGCTTGAGTTCTGAGAACTCCAGATACTTCTACATCCTGACATGCTCCGGATAGAAGCTCCTCCTCATGGGTTCCTTCAGGCCGTCCCAGCCGAAGTCAGGTCCAGCTAGTAGCACATCTCTGTTGGTGAACCACTAGATGTCTGCCTCACTCTTGAAGTAGTAGACTGCTGCATTTACCCTTCGGTCAGCTGGGCAATTGACTACTTCGAAAATCTTATCAAAGTCTCTAATCCAGTCCTCGAGTAGCACCGGATCCTCCTCTCCCTTGAAGGCTGTGGGCTTTAGGTGGGCAATCCTCTTAGTATAGTCCTCCGGCACGTTATCCCTCTGCGCCTGCCTCAGGACTATTTGTCCCAGGTTGAGAGCCAACTCCTACAACTGCCTCATGGGGTCGTTGGCTGCCATCTGTGTTCTTCGACTCCTGCTTCTTGTGTGGTATGGGAAACTCAATCTGTCAGCCAGTCCTGCACTCCCTAGAGCTCTATGCGAACTCCTGATTACAAGTACTAAGTAGTGTAAGCAACATCCACCCATATCCCCATATATTAAGTGTCTACCCTATATTAGGAGCTAGCACCTCTAATTGCTCCAATCATCAGTACATATTACCCATTCAGTTATGCTAACATCATCACCAGCATTGTAATACACAAACGGAGAATGAACTTAAATATCCAAACAAAATAATACCACATACACAGCATCGCAGGCACTGTAATTCCCTAAAGCAGCTTACCCCACATTTATTTCCTTTTTAATCCAAATTTTATCTTGTTAACCAAACACGGCTCTGATACCACCTTGTAACACCCTGGATTTTACCTTAAAACATAGGTTATTAAATTATAAATCTGACGGTGAAAACGGCTTCGAAAACGGACCTCAAACGAGTCCTAAAAGGACAAATGAAGCTTGGTCCGAACTTGTGTCCAGACATGGGAAGTTCGGACACAAGCCGAGAAAACTAAACCGCGGAAATCCAATTGTCTGAACTTGTGTCCGGACATTGATGTTCGGACACAAGGCGAGAGTTAAAAGTATGGAAACCAAAGACGTCCGAACTTGTGTCCGGACTTCAAAGTTCGGACACAAGTCAAGTTTCAAAAGTCCGAAAATCCTTTACGCGCGTCCGAACATTGGTCCGAGCTTGCAAGTTCGGACACAAGTCGAGACTTACAAGTCGACCCCGTCCTCGCATGCTGTCCGAACGTTGACGTTCGGACAAAAGTTCGGACACGACAAAACAGAGAAAAATCACTTGAACTCTCAGGGCCTGTCCGAACATGGACGTCCGGACGGACGTTCGGACAGGTCCTGGAATGCGTTTTAAAAACCAACACAGGATCAAACCAACACCAAAATAAGCATAATAACTCAGCAATCGAAAGGAGAAACATTTGAGTAAATCAGTATCTCAACCGATACATCTAAACACTGTTGAAAGATCAGTTAAATAAGGTGCAAAAACTCCATCTCAACTATGTATTCCAAGAACTAAGCATTTCAAAGTAAGTAGCAGCGGAATTGCAAAATCCAAAAGGGCGTTACCGCCACACTCTAACAAAGAGTGCTCAGGCTTTAAACCACCAATCCAAAGGACCAAAACATATCCAAAATTTGTAACAACGTGATCTGAAACACAACTTAACTCAAATTCATACGAAGTGTTTATCCAGTCATCCTAAGCTATGTGATAGTGTGTCCCAATCCCCATTCAGCCACAAGTACCTGCGATCATAAAACAACAATAGAAAACGTGAAGGGATCGCGCAAATCAGCAAAACTGAGTAAACATTGCCTTAACTTGTAAAATACATTTTGAAACTCATTTTACATTTGCAAAACATTAACTCACACCATAACGTTAACCAATTTCACCAACTCCAAACCACCATTAGTAAAACATTTCAGGGGAGAACTTTTCAAGAATCAAATCAATGGTACACACGGACGACACCCAAATTAGGGTCGCAACAATTAGAATCCCACCTCACTCTACGTCCTTAAGTGTGCACATCCCCCATAAGGTAAATTATGACCCAAAGGAGTAGATCATTAGAGCTTAACTGCAAGTAATGTCTGTAGGCAAAATAATAAGAATATCCACGGGGTACATAGTACCAATAATTACACGGAGCGCCATAAAGGCACCAACAATTTACACGGAGCACGAAGAGGTACCGACCCAATAACCAATTCAAAGAAAGTCTCCCAAAACATTTATTCAAACCCTTTCCCAAAACACCTCACAGAATACACAGGGGAAATAATTCCCAGACCTCCACGATATCAAAAACCACAGTAAATTCAATCCATTGATGTTTCGCAAAACACATAGGTAGAGAATGTTGAGCACAACATTTACCGGGATACGCTCACAGCCACAGATTCACTCAGCAGGATCAGTAGTAGCGCCCGTCAGGGAATTCGGTGTCTAGAATTGCAAGTAGAAGCATAATCAGAAACTACTCGAACTAACGAATTAATTTTCGAACCTTACCAATTGATTCCCCTTACCCTTCTACCTAATCCGGCACCAGAGAAGCAGCCTAGCGGCGAAAGAAGATCAAGAACGTGAATTGGGAAGGTTTGAGGGCTTGAAGAAAGAGAGAAGAGTGGAGGCGATATGTTGAAGATGAAGGCGATCGTGATATCGATCGTGTTATTAAATAGAAAACAATGTGAAAATAATTAAGGAATTAGTAATTAACTAATAAATATACCTAGTTTAGTGGGAGGAGAATTTATAACAATATTATAAAATAACTTGAAATGATTTTAACAAACAAGATTTAAATTTGAGAGTAAAAGATTAATGTTGTAAACTGTAGAAGGATCTAGATCGACATGTTGAAAGAATTAGCAATGTTATTTAAATACATAGTCAAAATAAGAGGGAAACTAGTAAGCTGTTAAGAAGGGATAAAGACAACTAATTATTTATGAAAGAGATGATTCCAAGTTAAATAATTATTTACTAAATAAATGGATAAGTATGAGTGAAGATCGTGAGGAGTGGAACCATTTAGATATTTTAATATAATTCATAAAGAATAGAGATATTTTCAGAAGAAGTAAAATCCAACTTAAGCTCTTGGATAACAAATACATTAATAATAATAACAACGACAACACCAATAACAATACTCACTTATTAAAAGTAGTAAAATCCGATTTGAACTCCAAAAACCCAGAATACGCAACAACGTTACTAGACTTGGAATAGGTGAATAAAATATATATATATATACTCTTATAATATCGGTGGAGTAAAGAAATTTAAGTTGCTGCTGGCGGTTTTAGGAATAGATGGATATATATATGTAGCTTCTCTGGGCCCTATTAATATCATTTCCGGTTATCTATATTATAGAATCATATCTATTCCATCTATATATATTAATCCAATCCTATGCCAAGATTCACAGGTATTTCACCTGCTGGCGCTGATTCGCCATAATATCTTACCGTGCAACAACAAGGACCTCAATGCTACAGACTACTTTCTAGTGGACTACGTGCTGGCTCCGGACACTGATAAACCGATGTCCTTCCCCGGCCTGATGTTCAAGCATCTGATCCACATCATAGCTAAGAAGGACACCTAGCACTTGGGTTTTCCCTTCTTCAACTAGAGACAGATCGCTGCGTTGAGGGTGCTCACTAATGGCCTGCTTGACAGCCCTAACATGAAGCTTATAGGCGACTACACGATGAGGAGGATGGGTTTCACTCTCACCGACACCGGCTGGCAGAAGGGCGACACGCAGAGTAGTGGGGAGTCCTCTTCGAGTCCTTCCACTCAGGCCACGCCACTACTACTCCACCCTCCATCACCACCGACCGAGGTTGTGTCCGAGGAGCGTTTCAAGGCCTACTAGCGCCAGGTCGCCAGCCCCAGCGTCAGATGGCCGAGCAGTAGTGCCGCTTGGAGGAGCACCAGCGTCAGATAGAGGCCCAGCTCCAGTCCCTCCGTGACCAGATGGCGCATGGCGGTCCCGCTCCCCAGTAGCACTTTATGGATAGATGTTGGTGTGTCTATTGTTTATCTGCACTTTTGATTTCATTCAAATTTCCTTTAGATTTTTGTCAGTTAAATTCCACACTCTAGCTTTGTAGTATTTTATTTTCGACTCTTCTACTTTGTTTACTGCACTTTTGACTATTATGGTTTGGGACTCATGTATGAGTCCCCTTTTGGCATCTAACTATGGCCATTATGTGAATTCTTTGGAATCACTTTTGCGCCTAGTTTCTTTTTGGCTATGCATTGTAGATATATACACACTGAACACAAGAACTCCTCAAGGATGAGTTAGGACAAATGCAAGAGGAACTCTTGCGAACTTTTCCTAAGGTCTATGACTCTTCACCGTTAGAGCTAGCGCTTCAACGACCCCGGACACCATCGAGTGTGGGGAAACCCGCCTACAACCCACACCTTATCAGGGGATTACTAGTTCTCTAACTCCTTAACATTTACACAATGCATTACACTTTTGTCTACTCTATGCATAGTTCTTTGAAAAGGTCTTTTGTTTGTTTTCCTTGAGCTTTGCTTTGAACAATGAGAACATTGTCCCATTCAAGTGTGGGGGAAATGACCTTTTCTTTTTGGCGCACTGCTCAATTTCCTTATGCATATCTATAGCTTCCATGTAGCAATTTATAGTAAGCAAGTTCTTCCATGAATTCTTGAAATTTTCCACCAAAATTTTCAAAAGACTTCACTTGAGGAGCAATTATTTTGTGGTGCAATCATAAATCCATATCTCGGTGAACTTTTATTGCTTAGGGGTTCTTTCTATCTTCTCATCTAGGGATTGCTAAGGGGTGCTTCCTGGTGAAAAGTTTTAAAAAGGGAACTGGAGAGACACCATAGGTAACCAGCAAATGAGAGTTGAGTGTTCATTAAAGCAAGGCAAAATTCCAAATTACATCTCCTCATCTCTTGTTGCAAAAGTGAATCAAATGCAAATCTCTTTTTTTCCTTTTGTTTTTCCTCAATGCTCATTCTTGAGAGAAGTTGGTCATGGCAAAAGTTCTCCCAGTTCCACAATCTTTAAGAACTTGGAAGCACTCTAGATCAAACCCTGAAACTTTATATTTTCATTTTCCTCAAGCATATCCATAAAACCATGAGAAGGTTGGTTGCACCCCTCTTGAGATTTTTCACAAATTTTGCTCACTTGAATTCAAGAATTCATCTAAACACTTGCTTGCTTTAAATGTTCCTTCTTGTTGTGGGTTTCTAGCTAATTTTTCTTGAGGACAAGCAAATAGATAAGTGTGGGGGAGTTGATAAGTGGTGAAATAATGTTGTTTTAAGGTCGTTATTCACCTTCATTTTACTTGGTGCATAACTTATTTCACCACTTAATAGAGTGTTTTTGTGATTAATAGTGAACTTATAGAGTTTGATCTCTTGATAGGTAAAAGCTCATTTTGAGCATACTTTTAGGTTCTTTTAGAGCTACTGGAGTGCATCAATAGATTCCTCATCCCTCAAGTTTTCCAATGCCACAAGCGGGGAGCAATTTGAGCCACAACGAAGATTTTATGCCTCCCGCAAGATCAAGCGAATCACTGGAGCAGACCGACCCTAGGTGGGTCTGTCCAGCTCTCTTCAACTCATCCGCGCCTCTCTGTACTCGATCGACCCAGGAGACTAACCCAGGGTGGGTCGGTCGGGACTTAAAAAAGGCATGTGCCTTCGTCTCTAGAGGGCTGACTGACCTATGGGACCGACCCAGTGTGGGTCAGTCGGACATAAAATCTGTAGATAAATTACTCAAATTTGGGGGTTTCTTCACACTTACACTTCTACACATTTTGGAAACTCAAACACACAGAGAGAGGGCGATTTGGAGGGAGAAAAGAGGAAGAAAAAGAAGAAAAGAAGAAGAAGAAAAGGAAGAAGAGAAGACCAAGCTCACCTTCCACAAGCTCCTCCACCCCCTAGAATGGCTTCTTCTATCTCTCTCTCTCCATGTTTGAGTAGTCTCATTTTACACTTTGGGATGGGGATTTGACCCTAAATCCCCCAACTAGCTTGTGAAACCTACACTCCATTTATGAAAGTTGTTTTCTCTCTTATGTACTTAAAGTTATAACTTGATCATTTATGGCATTTATGGAGGTCCCAACAACACATGAGTTTGAGTTGGGGATTGTGACCAAAGGGGGAGAGAAACCCTAGATTGTGCTATCTTGATTAGTTAGTGAAATTTATGGCTTTTATTATGGACATGCAATTAATGCTACTTAGTGATTCAAACTCTACTTGATTATAGAATTTGAAGTAGTTAAGTAAGATTTGAATCTTCTATGATTTGGAAAGTCATTACATTAGTCATATTAGACAACTTGAGTGGAGTGGGCTTGAAAGTGAAGTTGGGGAGAAATTAGGTGATAATAACCATCCTAGGGTGCATCCATCCAATCCATTAAAAAACAAATTCAGTTTCTGTGTTTGTTTTGTAATTTGTCTTGAACCGAATCATTAAGCTTGTCACCGATTAAACCCCCGTTTAATTATTGCTCTTTGCTGAAAATACCAAAATTAGGGAGATAGACATTCAATTTCCTAGTGGAATGACACTTTCATTACTACACCGACTGGGTACACTTGCCCATAGTAACACATTGCAACACTTTGATACACATTTCTTACAACACTAGCCATGATGATAACTGGATACTATTTATATACTAAACAAATCCTGGTGCTACTGCAGAGATCGAGGAACCAATTACGGATAACCAGATCCAGTTAATGTTGGATGAGTACGTGGAGGTGTTTTCTCTAATCTACCTCAAAGCATATTTCATGACCATCGAATTCCATTAAAGCCAGAAGTCGCTCCTCCAAACATCCGTTCTTATTTGTACCCATTTTATCAAAAGAACTAGATAGAGCATATTGTTCAGGAATTACAGTAATTATGTTTTATTATGCCCAACTTGAGTCCATTTTCTAGCGCGATTCTATTAGTTAAGAAGACGAATGGTGAATGGTGCTTCTACATCGACTACCAAGCCCTTAATGAAGTGACCATTCTGGATAAATTTCCCTTTCCCATGATAGAGGAGCTTTTGGATGAACTTCATGGAGCACGTGGTTTCTTTAAACTAGATTTTAACTTCAGGATACCATCAGATCAGAATTTAGGAACAAGACATTCCTAAAATGACTTTCTGAACTCATGAGGGCCATTACAAATTTGTTGTTATGTCGTTCGGGTTGTGCAACGCTCTAGCAACCTTCTAATCCTTGATGAATTCTATTTTTAAACCCTACCTCAGCAAGCTTATTCTAGTCTTCTTCGACGACATTCTGGTTTCCAGCGCATCACCGGAAGAGCATTTATCCCATCTGCATACTGCATTCCAGATCCTGCTTGATAATCAGTTAAAGGCTAAGATGAAGAAATGTAGCTTTGGACAACGCAAGTTAGAGTACTTGGGTCATATAATATCATATGAGGGAGTAGAGGCAGATCCTACGAAGATTTACTCCATGGTTTCTTGGCTAGTTCCTTGCACTATTAAAGAATTATGGTCTTTCCTTGGCTTAACTGGATGCTATAGAAGATTCATCAAAGGTTATGCACTCATCGTCAGTCCCTTTACTACATTATTAAAGAAAGACTCATTCCTTTGGTCTCCAACAGCTTTTGAAAGGCTTAAGACAATGTTGTCATCTGCACCAATTCTGGTAGCTCCTGATTTCTCTCAATCATTTGAGTAAGAAACAAACACTTTAGGAAAAGGCATTGAAGAGGCCTTAATGCAACAAGGAAGAACTATTGCTTACATCAGTCACACTCTTTCACCTTGTGCACAAAGCAAGTCAGTTTATGAAAAGGAGCTAATGGTTTTGTCTTCGCGGTGCAAAAGTGGCATCATTACTTTCTGGGTAGCATTTCACTATTCGAATTGACCACAAGAGCTTGAAGCACTTGTAAGAACAACTATTAATGACTGAAGATCAATATAAATGGGAATAAAGTTGCTGGGGTTCGACTTCGAAATTAAATATCGATTGGGCAAGGAGAAAATTGCAGCTGACTCCTTAGCAAGAGTGGAAGGCATTCCTTAGTTGTACTTGCTTACTATTGTTGTATATGACGGATGAAAGAAAATAGAAGGAGAACTGAATTCTGATGCTAAACTTATGAAGATTATTCAAGAGTTGTAACATGATTCTTCTACACATCTTGAATCTGTTCTTAAAATCTGGACGATTGTTCTACAAGGGCAGGATGGTTCTTTCTGCTCAGTCCAGTTTGATTCCATCCTTGCTACAAGGTATCATTGTAGCCCGTTAGGAGGACACTCGGGCTACCTACGGACGTACAAGAGGTTGTCTGGTGTTGTATTCTTGTTTGGCATGTGGAAATTTATCAAAGAGCATGTGGCCAAGTGTGACCTCTGTTTGCGAGTCAAATATAGTACATTATCTCCAGCGGGTCTACTGCAACCATTACCCATACCCGATGGATTTTGGGAGGACATTAGCATAGACTTTGTTTCAGGCCTTCCCAAAGTGCAAGGGGTGGATACAGTTCTGGTCGTGGTTAAACGCTTCTTCAAGTTACCCACGTTATCCCCTTAAAACGTTCTTATACCGCATAGGACGTAGTTGTCTTGTTCGCTCAAGAAACAATCAAGCTGCATGGCTTCCCTAGGTCAATAGTTTCATATATGAATCCAATCTTCATCATCTAATTTTGGAAAGAGTTATTTAAGTTAGCAGGAACCATTCTTCGCTTGAGCTCCTCCTATCACCCTCAAACAGATGGTTAAATGGAAGTGGTAAATCGGTGTTTAGAGGACTACTTATGTTGCGTTCGCAACAGACATCTGTTTGTAGGGTGGTTCGCAAGAGAAAGGAAGAGAGTATAGTGTTTTTCGGTAAAGGGCGCGGTGAACTGGACGAAAGGTCAAAATTCGACTAATATTATAGAGACTATTTTGGCGGTTTTTAAAATACTCTATTTCAACGGGTGTTTTTACAACCGCTAACATATGGGGCACTGAAATAGGTCATTTTTGTACTAATGCGTGTTACCCTGTTTCATATGCCCCCTTCTTTTTGCTTGGATCCACAATAATGTCTTTCACACTTCTTTGACGAGGAAATAGAAAGGCCCCTAATACAACTCCGTTCTTTACTAAACATTTTCTGACTCTAGAACCTACTCTACATGACGCAACAATACGTGTTAGCTACAAGTATATGTAGCTAGCTTTGGCTAAATTCGTAGTGGTGGATTTTATATACAGTAAAAGTATACTTTTTTATAAACTTACTGCACAATTTAAGAATTAATATGTACATCTAATACATTTCATTAATATTAAAATGCAATGTATACCTTTATATATATATATATAAACATATCCGTACAGTTTTTATATACTAACTCAATAGTTTTTATAGAGCAAAAGTACATGCATGTAACCATCAATAGCTACATTAGGATGTAGTCAATTAGGCACCCCGATCGCTAATAAGGATTAAACGACCATCTTTGCGGCAGTTTAGTCGGTATTCTTACTGAGTTAGCTATGTGATATATGAGGGAGAGTAAAATTTATATTAAACGTTAAATAACAATAACTTGTAAAATATTAGTTTAAAATGAATTTTTTTACACCATTATTCATCTAAATTCAATTTCTTCAAAACAAGACTAGTCAAGGATATGTTTAGACCAAACATAAATTTTTTATTTTTATATGTTTACGAAGATACACCAAAATCATAAAATGATTTATCAAAAATAAGAAATATGATTAAATATTTAATAAGTGGTGAATCTGATATTTATGATGTATGAATTTAGAACTAATGATGGATTATTATGTTTATGCTATATTATTATTATTATTGTTTGGTGTATTTTAAACTTTATATGGTAAATCGGATTTTTTTGACGTACAAATTTATAATGGATCATTATTAATAACTCATCTTGTTTTAGAGAATTTAAATATAGATAAACAAAGATATACATTTTAATATTTTAGATTGATTTTTAAAAGTTACAATCATTTAAAATTTTAATAAAATATAACAACATAATATACATCCAACTGCATATAGACTACCATAAAGACGTCCAATGTGTGACCGCTCAAAACGGCCGGACCGCTTAATCTCCACTCTCATAAAATGTAAGATCTTAACCTATTGCTCTTTTGTGTTCAGATGCTAGTCCATTCACATCTTGATCCATTGAGAGTGCTATTTTGTGTCTCAAAGCTAAATTTCCTGTTTTGATAAGAGACTCTCAATAAAAGAGGCTACAAAACATTTCGCCACCACAACTCTAGAATAAAGAATATTCAACGCAAGGATTATTTTATTTAGGGTCGGTTCTTTCATCCCTGAAGTTGTTAATCTTACTTGAAATATCATATGTCATATTTTTATTAGTCATTATTTAAGTGGGAGTCACCTTTTCTCTCATAGTACAACTCTATTTAAAATGTAACATTTACTACTTTTAGATAAAACTTTAACATTAATGTCATGAAAGAAGAGCCCACTCTGTTCTTATAGTTTTGGTCAAGTTGACCAATCGTTAATTAGTTATTGCTAGGTGAGCATTGGATCCCTATTATATTGTAAGCGACTATAATTCCGTGAAATATGAGTGCTATAAAGAAATAAAAATTGACGAACAATTGACAGCAAAGAAATAGTGTCTTTGTCGGTTTGTCCAACATAAACTTACATTAAAAAAAATATCCAACAATGAAGAATAAAAACCATAATTTATCTATGGAATACTATAAGTTTGCTAGATGTATAATTTTCTTCTTTTATCCAACATATGTAATTCATTTTTGGTATTTTAGCGGTTGAGATCTATTGATATTCAATAAATCCCACAAAAATATATATCTGACCTATTTTTTTATAAAATATAAATTAATACCAACTTTAATCTAGGCCTTTCAATAATAATTTCTCTGATCTAGTGTAAGTGATTCAGTCCAGAATGTTAAGGGATTTTAATAGTACTTGACATTATCTATATTCCTCTCTTTATCTCGTCTTTCTCTTTCTCCCTCGATCCCTTATGTCTCCTCGGTCTCCTTTGCTAACCTCTATTCCAGTAATTAATTATACCTAAGCTCTATATTAATACTCTCCCAGCCTGAGTTCATTTTTGTTCAATATAATATGTGGTTTTAATTTCAATATTTAATATATAAATAAAATAATTTTTAAATTTTAAGTTTTATAATTATTTCTTATATGATAAAATATAACTCTCCACATTAACTTTTAAATGTTGTTTTATTTCTTTTAATTTGTTAAGACTTATATGTTATTCCTCATATTTTCATCATTACCCCTGTTAATAACAACAACACACAAGAGAAAATATAGTTTAGCATAAACACATTTATTGAAAAACAAAAGTAAAGTTATGTTATTTTTTACCTCATTTCTTAATTCATGCGGATATGACATTTAAAAATTAATGATTACTGCTATTAATAACAACTTCAAAGGGAAAAAATAGTTTATCACCCGACACACATTTATTGAATAAAAAATATAGAATTAGATTAGTCTTTTTATCTCATTTATCAATTTAGGTGTATAAAATTTGAATGACGTTTAAAAATTAATAAAGATGGTACAATTATTTTATCTTAAAGTGAAAAAAATAAATATCATAAAACAAATTTAGTTAATTTAAGACGGAAATAGTATTACTATCAAAATATAATAATCAATTAGTATTAATCATTAGTCAACCTTAGACCTTTCTGAATAAGTATGTAAGGCGGCCGTAATGATTACGTGATACCTTCTGGCTTCTTGAGAAAAGAGAATGAAAAGAAACATTAATCTTCATTTTCTAGGCTTATCTTCTTGGAAATAATATGGACCATCATTTTCTATTTGATAAATCTAGAGGTATTGCGACGGGTCCAACAATTCCCTTTCCGTCGAGCTTGCAATTTTCTAACCATTGCATCCGGCATCTTCAATTTGGCGCCTCTTCCGGAGATAGTAAATGCAACAGTTAACGAGGGACCATCAAGGGGGCACTGATCTTCCCCCGTCTACTGGATAAACACTCGTATTCTCCCATCATTTTTCATCCGCTCGGCCAAATTTCTACTGCGTACGCGAGTTTCCGCGTCCATTCCTCTTGCTTCTTAGATTCCGCTATTGTCCATCGATTAGATGTATTTTATTAGTACGATAGGGAGTACTAGTCCTAAGTCGCAGCTTCCAAGAGGTCCATCTACCGAGGTGCAGGAGTTGGTAGCTTTCTCCCGTCTTTGTGGAATAATCAACCCTGAATAACCTGGACATATAATGGCTTGACGTCTTGAATTACTTGCAAACCACACAATTGGGATTTACATGGAGAATCCAACATCTTCTTCAACCTTTCGTTCAAGTGAATACTCCTCTTCAACTAATCGCTCCACCGCTGGCCAAGATTCAGCTGCTCGCTCAAGTGAAGATGGCTCTTCGCTTCGCGGTGTCGCCAAGAAGATA